>WEIT01001491.1:211105-229718 GCA_013389985.1 Dryoscopus gambensis
CGTGCCTGGCGCGCCGTGCCTGGCCCGGTGCCCGGCGCACATGGCTCCGAACGGGGGGGCATTTGCTGCTCCTAAATTTAGACGCGGCGCTTTCTGTGTGACAACAGGGACAGGCCCCGGTGGAGGGCGGCCGCCGCAGCCGGGCACTGCACAGAATATCCCGAGCTGGAAGGGACATACAAGGGACACAGCCCAGCCCCTGGCCCTGCACAGACACCCCAACAATCCCACCCTGGGCATCCCTGGGAGCGGTGTCCAAGCGCTCCTGGAGCTCTGGCAGCCTCGGGGCCGGGCCCGTTCCCTGGGGAGCCTGGCCAGTGCCCAGCACCCTCTGGGGGCAGAACCTGATATCCCACCTCACCCTCCCCTGACATGAATTCATACCCTTCCCTCGGGTCTGTCGCTGCCCACAGCGAGCAGAGATCAGTGTCCGGATGCTGCAGACCGGGATGAGCGTCCCTCAGCCTCTCCAGGCTGAACACACGCAGTGCCCTCGGCCGCTCCTCTGCCCCACGGCCCCTCGCAGGCCCCAGCTCTGAAGGGAAAAAGGCTTCAAACCCCTCAGCAGAGCCACCCCCAGCACCACAAACCAGACTGGGAACAGGGGGTCCATAACAAGGCAGAGAACCGGCAATCGGTCAGGAGTTCTCCCCTGGAAAGGAAGGTAACCCCGTTTATGCTCTCGCCCCTCAGCACACACAGGTGGCATCTGCTCTTCTCACAGAACTGGAAGCAGTTGGTATTTTGACAGTCGTGCCGTGCTTTTACATGAAAGTAAGAGGTTAAGATCTCTCCAAAATACGAGACTGACCCAGCCTCAAATTGTGTAGCTGTTTTTGTGATTAAAACTAAGAAAAACCTCTTAGCACAAGAAAACTGCTTAAAATTCAGGAGTTCCAAGTTATGTCAGCATCATGTTTTTTAAAAGGCATAAATGGAAAAGCTCTTCATAGACAAATACTTGTACTGGGAGTAAGCTGTACTTCTAAGCTTAACTACGGTTGGGCTCTTCATTGTTCCATTTCCATCTGTACAGATTTAACCATGGAAACTTATTCTACGGATTAACAGTGAATATTTCATCTTAACAAATTTAAAAGGCATATAATTTTTCCATCTCTCTTCCACTGTTTAGTGCAGTTACTTAGGGATTGTATTATGAGACCAAATGATAGGGAAAGGAGGAAGAACAACCCACCCAGTCATTTGGCACACCAAGATCTTCTGCGTGTCCCCTAGGACTTGTGCTGCAGAGCTGCTCTGTTTTTCCTCCACAAGTCCCTCCCTTCCTCTCAGCTCTATCTCTAGTATCAGTCCAACCACAGGTGCATGTTTTTTCAAAAGTTTCCTCCTTAAAGGAGCTAATGAGGAACTTGTGCAAGTGACACCATCACGGTACAAGCATGGAACACAATTCCCAGCAAATGCAGGTATTTTGAGAGCTATCGAGGCCACCACAAATATCTGAAGGGAGGCAGTAAATCTTACAGTGTAAGGACTTGGGAAATCCTCAAGTGGCTCAGAAATACTTCCAAAACTAAATTAACCAACATGAATAGCTTATAATATTGCAGCAACAGTATGCATGTAATTTCCATTTAACTGTTAATTTATGAATGGGAACAGATGCAGTCCTGGTAAAGTTAACAGAATCTTTGTGGTCACTTCTGATAGCACTGCAGTTTCATCACCTTACTGATAATTAAGCTACAAAGGGTCTAGTAATGAAGTCTTTACCTACCTTCCATGAAAATTACTTTCTGAAGAAGCTGGAGAAGAGGAAAGAACAGTGAAAAATTCTTTTAGATTGACTTCCACAAGCAGAGAAAGGTTGGTTATTTTTAAATTCAGGTATCGTTTTGGAAAAAGCCACTTCAAATTCTTCCCTCTGGTAATAGGCTTATTCCATGCTCAGTGACATCAATGGGATTGCTCACAGAGCATCACCTAAAAATGGTAACTCTTACAGGGTTTAAGGAATCAAGGGTTAGTGATTTTTAAAATTCTATTAGAGAGAGGAAGGAAAAAGGATTTAATTATACTAATTCAGAAACTCTATTATCTCCCAATATAGCTTATTAACCCCTTATCAAATTAAGACTAATTCTGTCAGAATTGGTAGCAAAGCTTAAAGGACAAAAAAATCCTGAAGAATTCCTGCTTTTCCATCAGATTTAGGCAGAACAAAAATTTGTTCACTTTCTCTTGCTTTCTTCCTTTCCGAGTCCCAGACTGCTCAAAAGGGTTGGAGTTCCCTCCCCTCATTCTCAGAAGACATCAGCAGTCTGCACATTTGACTAACATTTTAGAAGTGAGCTAGTGCACTGGAAGTACAGAGGAATGCTAATTTAGGAATGCAAATCTCAGAAAATGTTTCAGAGTAGCAGCACAAGTGTCCTATTTCTCAAAAATAGAAACACTGTTTGACAGTTTTGCCTCCTATAAAAAGACTGAAGCTTTTGCCTCTCATCATCTCCATAAAAAAACCTGTCAATTTTTACTCAACTGTTTCCTATTTTAACTTAGGGAGAATGTGCTAAATCATTTCCAGTAAGACATAATAGAAATCAGTTATTTTTTGCAGTTTTGCCTCAAAACGAGATGCACACACATTCTACTCTCTTTGCACTAAGCTCCTACATCACACTGATGTCAAACATGACCTCAAGTACCAGTCATCAGCTGGAGTCTACTGGGAACAAACGGGAAGGTTCGAATCCAGTTATCAGCCCATCCTATTTCTGCAACAAAATCCCAGCCTGAAAACTTCACCTGACCAAAGACAGCCCCACTCACTGCCAGGCTGTTTGCTACTGCTCCCCATGCTCCTCCCGAGCCCACACAGCATCTCTGCTGTGAGCGGTCCCTGCAGTCAAAGCTGTCCATAGACACTTGTTTATGCTCCAGGGCTCGGCACCTCTCAGATCACGAGGAGCTCGTTGTTGTCACCAGCAGGGAAGGCCGAAGCTGGGCTCAGATGCTGCCGTGTTTGTCTCAGCTGCCAAAGCAAATGACACTAATGAACAGAAGGGCAGAGTATGGCCAAAGCAAGACACCAAGCCAACACGTGAGTTCTAAAATATGTTATCCTGCACTACCACTAATAATTCATATGCCATATTTTAATCACAAGGTGCTGCTGCAATACAAGTGGGGTGAAGACTATTAAAATGAAAGCATGTTCTAATGTTTTTGAAAGAACTAATCTCAAAGGTAAGAATTATATCATAAGACCTGTTGAAAATCTCTATCTCATGGAATTTCCACAGGGCAGTCAGGTCACAGTCACTGCCTGCCCTTATGCTCTCAGGCCTGCACGAAAGCAAGGCCTACAAGCCAGGTCAGGACAGATGTGTTTATAGCCAGTACCATAACCACGACTCCCAAATGCACAGTGGCACACACAGCTGTAATGACATTCTTACTCAAAGCCTCCCACAATCATATTGCCAGTGCAAATGGCTTTTCTAAGAGATTCTGGTGTGCATAGTTCATACCATCAAAACAGAGAAACTTGAACACTCCAGGATGTTCACATAGCAATGAATGATGCACCTTGAAAAAACCAGAACTACTCTCAAACTTATTTGGGCACTTAGGCTATTACAGGACTCAAAAGCAATATGACCCAGTGGTAAGAAGACAAGTTTCAAATGTCCAAGCCAGTTCTCCTGTTTTAATACAGTTTTAATGAACATCAGTCCAAGAGATCACTTGATAGTATGAGGTACATTCCTTGACCACATATGGCTGTGCTTGCGGAAAAGGACAAACATATAATTAAATTAAATAATGTAATTTAATTTAGTAGTAGTTTAATTACCATGAAGTTAAAAAAAAATTATAATTAACTATTAACGTTAATGACTTGACACCTTTTAGAAAGCATGAGTCCAAAAGGAAATATCCACGAGTGGTCACAGACTTGGTAGCTTTCCCACCAGGACTGCCACCTTCACCAGTCTCTTAAAGGACTGTTTGTTCAATGAAGAAATTGGTCTTCAGTCTGTAACAGGAGTCTTGGCTCTGCTACTTTGCATGGTCTTCTAAGAGATACACAATTAACTCATAGGTGGACAGGACAATGGCTGTGTTTGGTATCTGCCGGATGAGCTGGGCAAAGAGTCCTCTGTAGAAGGCCAGGTACCCCTCTTCCCGTGCCACCAGCCGAGCTGTCTGGATGAAAGTCTTGTACTTGGTGCCTTCCTCTCGCAGCCGTGTCCGGATGACCTCTGCACAACAGGGAACCAGAGCCCACAGTTACCAGGGAGAAACGTGCCAGAACCAGGAAAGTTCCTGTGTGCAAACCCCAGGGACATGAAAACCTTCTGTACCGACTGCCAGCCAGTACTTCCAGCCACGGAGCCCTGGACACACTGCCCTTCAGGCAAGAGGGAGAGTTAAAGAGGAGTTCTCTTTCATGTGGAATAAATGAATAATTTGCTCATTGAAGCTTGTACAGATCTAAATGCTTTAGTGATGCTCACATAATCAATATTGCTCTTTCTACACAACCACATCATTCACATCTATCCAAAAAGACTAACACCGTTCAATCCACGAGGGCTTCCCACAACCTGATCACAGAATCCCAAAGGCTGTGGGTACTTAGCCAGCTGAGGCTACTAGCAAGAACAGAAACATTAGGAAATTAATTTTTTGGTGCTTTTTGAGTTGTTTTTAAACTAGCAAGTCCCAATCACCAACCATGTGTCTACCTAGGAATAGTGGGACTAGCACTGAAAATGTCAGTGCACAAGCCAAAATAACGTGCATTTGGCCCTTTGAACAACTCAGAATTTTACACCCCTAGACCCATCATTTGTCTTGGATTCCTGGCAACAGCTGTTGCACTGCACTCATAAATGGAAGGGTTAACATACCATGAGGATAGGCAATACAAGAGGCACAGCCCTTGGAGACAGCAGCAGCAACCATCAGTCCAAAAAAGCTCGTCGAGTTCCTTTCGGTCCCGTTAGAAGAAGGGGGTAGTTGCGCTTCCTTTAAGTGCTTTTTTAAACTTTCATAAATAGCAAAGCAGATAATGGTCTCAGAAATCCCTGCATAGGAGGCAGTCAGGCCCCTGTAGAAACCACGGATACCTTCTGTCTGGTAAACATATCTAGCACATTGCAAAGCATTCATTGGTTTGGAGCCCTTCACTCTAAAAAACAAACAGAACAGAGCATATCATGAGCTAGGAAAAAGAATTAATATTAAAAAAAAAACCCCTTATGGCTTTCAATAGTTTTTATAACTACAGAAATCGTTCTCTAAGTTTTACTCCAAAATTCTCCTAGGAAAGTTGCACAGAGCAGGACTGTGATGCTAAGAGTGCACACTTGGCTTTGCTACTTCACTGATATATACTCATAATTCCTTCAGCTCAAGTTCAATCTAGTCTATCACAGTTCACACCAAGGCCTTAAAAGACAATAAGCACTGAAGAGACACTGCTTTGTGTCAAACTGGTGATTCCATTGAAAGCCATCCTCAGCAGGCCAAGAGACAGAAGTCTGCTGCATGAGAAATGATCCTTCATTTTAAGAGGCAGCACTCAGTTCAAAGGTGCCACCCTGCAAAGTGCTGGAATTAAGTCTTATAAATTATTTATTAAGTTGTCGTGCCTTGTAATATGCTTTTTATCTGACCTAGCATGTCCTTGCAGGAAGGAATTTCCATTCTAAGCAGTCACATTATTAGCAGAGTCCCTTATTGCTTCGATATCCACCAGTGACTGTGAATCACTCAACTAAAAGAGATTGCTGTCAAATTCCCTCTGCCTTCAGGAGGTGTGGTTAACAGTAGCACAATGGTGAAGGAGGCAAAAGAACTTTAAACCACTGCAGCAGATTCTTATGGCCTCTGGAAAGTTTTATGAAATAGACTGCTGTGTCTTCATCACAATTTAAAGCCAGCACCCCTTCTGTTACAGCTATCTGGGATCAGCACAGGTGATGCTGCCAAAAGGGACAGACTCCACCCTCATGCTCGGCCTCCCACATGAGCTCTCATGACCCCTCCATAGTTTCTATTCAGTCCTCAACACATTTATCCTCATCATCAAACCCAGAACGACAGAGGATTCTGTAAGCAGCAGAGAGAAAAGTAATGCCATGCTAAATTAAAGATGTACAGTGAAACCAGAGGCTGAACCTAACCCAGCACTCAAGGCAACTCCCACATCCTTCTCCATAGTTTCTGTGCATCAAACTGAAGTAAGACACACAGAACCTGAACCTTTGGAATCATGGTAGCTTGAAAGGTGGAACTGAGAGTCAGGGGAAAACTGGGCAAGACCTATCAAAGTACACAGAGCCACGAGTGAAACCACAACAGTTCAGTTTTCCAGAGGCTCCTGTAGCCACTGGTGGCATCCACTGCCCCCATCAGTTACTTACTTCCGTTCCAGCTGCATTCTTGTTTTCACCATCCATATAGGGTTCATCAGGGAATTTGTGATAAAGGCTGAAGAAAACAAGACCAGAAGTACAGCTGAATCCAGGCCACTGTATGAACCTTGCCCCCTGTGCAGTGAGCCAGTTCTAGCACCAGCTCTAGCCAGAGGTGTCAAAAGCCACACAGGTGCACAGCTTGCCACTTCATGTTAAAATTCAGGAGGCATCAATCCATGGATTCTTCCTTTTTGCACTGTGTGCCATGTTCCTAAAGGTTGTTGCAGACAAGATCCCTTCCTTACTGAAAGGTTTTGGAATTCCAGCTCAAAGGAAACCCGTGGGGACACAAACTTGAACTGGACTCGTGTTCCCCAGGGCTGTAGGTGGTGCTATTGAGCCGCTCATTAACAGAGCCCACCTCTAATTAAGAGCTTACTTTGGGAACTATTATTTTTAGTGACCACTCTCGTGACTGATGATTGAACTAGGGGAGCTCTTCTGCAGTATTTTTCCTACAAGAACAAACTATTTTTCCCAGCCTAGTAGGAAAAATACAACATCCTGAAACAATTTGGCAAAAGCAGTATCAGAAGTTTAATGGTGTTTACTAATATTTTTCCTTGCATTAAGAGACATGACCAGAGCGTTGCAGTTGGAAAAACATCCCAAATTTGTAAACAACAATCTAGAAATATTTCCGTGCTGAACGGAAAAACAGTTCCTCTGTAGACAAGGCCAGCTAGGAGCTAGAAAATTCCTGGTTTTTGACATATACCACTCAGATTAAGTGCACATATTCAGCCCCTGCCACCACTGGCCTCTGTTCTTGTTTATAAACCACAATTAACCAGAGATATCAGCCAGGACTGGTGCGTTAGCCCAGGTCCTGAACAGCCAGCCAGCCCAGTCCCTGCCTTATGAGCCATTCTAATTACTTCCCAAATACTGAGAGGGTTGGAAGAAGTCTTGTAGCAACAACAGCTTGGCATAAATCCTTTCAGGTACAAAAGTGCATTTCAGAGCCACCATCTCAGATAGCCGTGCACACACTGCCTGCTCTGGCTGCACACTGGGGAGGAGGAATTACAAACACTTACCTGCAGAACCTGCAGAACAGATGTGCACAATGTTGCTGTTGGGCACAAACATGCTGTTAAACTGCTCTTTGGCTTTGGAGTAGCATGCAAAATAGACAGCTCTGTGGGGAAAAAAAAAGAAGAAAAGCAATGTAATACAGACAGTGTCAAATTAGACAATTACTATTCTTCGCCCTGCCCCCTGAAACCCAAAACTTTCTCTGAAGATGCCTCCACATGACTACTTCCATCTACAAGGACACAGGGCTTTTTGTTTTCTTTCTTCCCTTACACTACAGCGCCACAATTTGACTTGACACCCACAGGGTGAGAATATTTTGCTATGGGAGGCAGCATGGTGTTGTAGACAAAGCAAGTTAGATCAGATATCTACCCCTGCACTGGCATTATGCACACTTTGGGAATGTCATTTTCCCACCTGGAGCCCTGTTTTCCATATATTTGTTCAGCACTCTAACTGCATTAGCAGCCCTTTCTGCTAGAAGACTGAAATTCAAGTTTGATACACCTCAAATCCCTACAAAATGCACAGGAAGGGAGGAAGCTGAGCTGATCTGCAACAGTCAAGCTGTGGAGTAAGGAGCTGTCTGAACCAAGTACATTCAGCTCGCAGCTCCCTGAAGTGAACTGCTAGAAGAAGGTGGATAGTGGTGGCTACAATCTGAGAATTTCCATTAAATACCTTATGGAAGAATCTGAAGGAACACAAGAGACAGCATGAGTGAGCTGCATGGGAAAGCAGAGCCCTGGATTTAGAGCCCTGCTGCAAAGGTTACCTGTACAGCAACAGGATTCCCTGCTGCTGGGGGGGACATCCCACCTACTAGGCAAGAGGCCAGAGAGGGAGTTCACCACTCTTCAGGTTCCTTTCTAACTGGTTCAGTTTCAGGCAGAGAACATCTGCCAATATCTTGACTGCTAACGAGTTTTATCATTTCCTGGACAGAAAGATCTTCAGCCCTGCCAAGAACGGGACAGTCACCTGGAGAGACCATTCAGGTGCTCTAAGACTTCCAAATGCAAACAAACTTTGCTGCTGCTAAAAGAGGGACACACACCCCTTCTGGGGTTGTGTGGCAGCAATGAGACTCCTTCCCCCTCAGTGGCAGTTTTTCATTCAAGAAGAATTTAGGCAAGGAAGGCTCAGAGAGCTCCTCCTCTCCCCTGGCATGCAGCTCCCACTCACTGCTAGGCAGGCACTGGTATGTGTTCAAGGAAAGCAGAACATTAAAATAATGCAATTATTAACCTACAGACGTTTCTGCACTACCTTCTCTTCCTTTTCAAGCACAGAAGTGGCTCTTGCAATGACTCAGAACTTAAGTATACTTGGCATTTAACTGCCTTATTTACTCTGCACCTTCCAGTGTTATAAAAGTGTAAACCAGATTTTTATCAGTATTTCTTGGTGCATACATTGAGCAGAATACAGGCACAAATCTCAGTTTACAGATGGGATAACTTCATGGCCTATTATTTTGAATCACAAATGCACTGTAACATTTGTGTTGGCACCTTAAATGTGTCTTTTAGCAATAGTTTAACTATTTACCTTGATGGTGCAACTCCAACCAAGTTTGGACCCAGTCCTCGGAAGAGTGACCTTGGTCCTTCTTTTTCCAGAATTGACCTTAAAATAAAAAACAAACAGGGAGGGAGAAGATAGTATTTGGGTTAAAAGTTAGTTTTTTGTTCTGTCGGGCAGAGAGCCAAAAGAAGTACACAAAAGCACAGAGTATGACTTGTGAAGCTGTTAGATTTTGATCTACGTAATATACTTCAAAATAAGTAGAATTATACACTGAGTAAAAACCACTGTAGTGTAAAATTCAGTGCTCTACAGGCAAATGGGTGTCAAATGGCACAAGGTTATAATTTCCATTCTTTGAAAGCTGTCAGGAACTGAATTAAAGTTTTGTAGAGAATCCAGGGATAGTTCAGTCTGATGAACAAAGAGTGTTTTTAGTGTTTTCTGTATCTAAGCAATTCAGAAGTTTGCTTCCTGTACAGTTCTGTACAGAGACATGCAAGAAGAAATCCTTTTTCCTTTCACAATTACCTAGGGATGTGCTTCTTTCCCCAAGAAAGCTGAACGTGGCAACCATACTACAAAGGATGTGAGTGCTCAGTCTGCCAGACAGCAGCTCTCTGAACAGAGCTCACCATGGGAAAACCATGCAAGAAATTCCGGATGACTCCAGGCTCCGTGGGCAGTTCACTGCACCCACTGGAACTGCCAGGTTTTCACAGTTTGCTCTAGGTCATTGGCACTGTTGAGTGTTCCCCACAGATTTCAAACCCAGCCTAATTAGGCAGGAGGAGACACATCAGCTTCTGAAACACTTTTGTTTTCTGCAGCAGAGTTGAACTTTCAGTATAAACTCCAGGGCTGAGTGTTTCCAAGGAGACAGATTCACCAACTACTTGTTCTTTGTCACTTAAGAGTCACGACTGCAGCTTCCAGCTGGGCTAACTCATCAGAATCTTAAATGGATTAGACAAAACCAGCCTGTCCTTCTGGAGTGCTTTCTATCAGCAGCAGGCTTGATCTGCCCTCTGGGTACCTGTTTTCTCTCTATTTACAGCAGTTAAGGGGCTTTCATACTCAACACCTTTAACTCTCACAGAGCAGCAGTTTTATTGGTGGGGCTCTCATGGCTCCTTCCTTAGCCATACAGTTTTCCCAAACCATGAGGTCCAAGTCATGTCCAGTTTGACAATGATCAGGACTGAGAAAGGGATGAAAGTGTGAAAGCAAGGGACCGAACTTCACTTCTTTCTTCCTACATTTGTATTTTCTCAGGTCATAATCAATAGCATTATCTGCTCTTCATAGATGCTGCCTGCAAGGGAATGGCAGCAGAAATACTTTGCTCTCACTTCTCAATCCTCTAAAGTAATCAGGTTGAAAACTTGGCAATACATACAGCTAAGCAATTCCTGAAGTGAAATGAAATTAAGATCCCAGTCACCAAACTCCAATCTTAATGAGCTTAATAAATATATTAAAAGGTTGACCCATTTTAAACCATTTCCTATCTCCCTAAAAAAAAAAAAGACAATCCCAGAGAAAGATGGACCCAGAAGATGAATTAAGATCTTTCTGCCTTAAAAGTTTTCACTTCCTTTAGTTACAGCTGCCTAAAGTCCAATGCTGCAAGGTGAAAAGATAACAAAGGAAAGGAAATTAGAATCAAACTGGCACTGCCTTATGCATTCAGTCACGAATTGCTCTAGACTCACCTCTGAGTAGACAAAGAAATGTTTGGCAGGGGAAAGCAGGCTGTTTACAATACAGAAACTCAAGTCCCAGAATGACTCCAGCCAGAGAGCTCTGCAGAGAATTTGAATTAGCACTCCAGTGTTATATAACTGTGCAGCTTCTCCCCAGGCAGTCTGCCAGGCGTGCTGGCCTTACATAAAATCATTCAACTTGCACTGCTGGTCAGTATTTTCCTTGGCATTCTTGCCACCTGATCTCAGCAGGACCTCTGCATCACCCTGGGGTGCCCAAGCAGCCAAACAAACTCAATCCTTCTGCAGGAGGTCTGACCATAAGTCAGTGGTGCTTTGGTATTAAAATACAGTAGCTGAGATTGTCATAGTTGCTGGTAGAACTATTGAACAGCTGTTAGATAATTTCACATTTCCTCTTCTCTATGAACACATATCTGAAAGGGAGCAGCTAGAGCATCAAACACTGCAGTCTGAACCACTCAAGGCTTTTAAGAGAGACTAAGACAGGTATAGACAGGACTGATGCACAATAATAATTAGCAAAGACAACATCTAATAGCAGCAGAGAGCTCAGTAAGTCAGATACAGCCGAGAAGATAAAAGCCCCCAGGACCCCCACTAGACATTATATTTTAGTGAAGTGAAACTCGGATCAGTGTGTCAGGGAATAGTGAATGAGAGGAGGAGCACCACTCACTTGAGAACACTGAAGAGCCCAGGGGATACAGACGTTGGCCTGACCATTCCTTCCCCACTGATGGTCCCCAGCTGCACCTGAGGGTAGTAGACAGTCCTGAAGGCCAGTTTTGAAGATTGAAGCCTCGTCTTTATCACCTCTAAGGGACACGTAAAGATGGCTCCAACTGTTCCTCCACACCTGCAAAGAACATTCAAACAGCAGACAGAGTGTGACAAACATTGCTGCACAGATGGGTAGAACCACAGCACAGCATAGCAATAAAGTCTGAAGAGTTGTCTCCAGTTCTTCCCCACTGTGGACAAGTCATCAGGAGCCAGGCAGGTTTGGCACTGGGCAAGGGAGATTGTTCCCATGCCCTGGGGGCGGGACTGCTACAGCGGTCATGGGTAGTGATGAGATTGGTAAACACAAAGATGATACCAACACTAACAAAAAATCCCTGACCGACCATGGGACTGGTCCTATGTTCTACCACGACTTGGAATTCTGCCTGTAAAAACTTCCATGGCATCCATGTTTCAGAGGTTGTTGTCCTAAAACAGACATAGCCTTGGATGGATTTTTCTTATGGGAAGCAGGAAGCTGCCAGATGAGAACGAGCCACTGGGGATTAGGACACTACAGAATGAAAAAAACAATATAATTCTTCACCATTTCAGTACTTATGATTAAAGAACTGTCTTCAGAAGTAGCAAATATCAAAAGCACACTAAGCTAGGCACTCTTAAAAACAATGGACATCAACTTTTTTAGGGGGGAAGGAGGAAAGGAAGCAGCAAGGGTGAGAGGGAGGGTTGCCAAACAGAATAACAGGGCAGAAAGGTTCCTGAAGAACAGACCTCCTATACTCTGATAACAGAAGGACAAAAAAGAAACATTGTACACACGTGATCCTGTAATAGGCATAAATTCATCTTAATGCAGTCAGACTGAGCCTCAAAAAAAGCACATTGGGCCAAGAATATAAAGTGGATGAGTCCTAATTTTCATTTTTATCAGTCATCTGGAAAGTGACTGGTCAAACTATTTCTTTCTCTGCTGCTGTTCCTCTTAGGTAATTGAATGTTCCTTCTGGCAAACTTCATGTTTAAACATAATGCTGAGGTTGGCTAAAATGTACTATATCTACATTTTACTACTCAAACACACTGGGATTTAGGAAGACTTAACTAAATACTTTGGGTTTTTTGCAAGAGTACTTACTACAGCTGAACTGACTAGGAAATATTTTCTTTGCTTGCACAAGTGTCAAAGCATGTGATTGCTTCAGAAACCTGTATTTACAATTTTTCTTAAAAAACACCAGGGGTCAACAACTTAACTCTCTTTGATGCTCATGTGAAATTGCAATTTTAGTAGTTTTCTATGAAAGGGAGATGAATTTTAAAAAGTAACCGTGCCCTTTTTCTTGTGTATAAAAAACCACATTGCTTGCTAAAGAACATTGCATGCATTAATTTGAGAACAGAGATCCACAGAAGGATATTAATAAAGGTATTAGTGTGTATTTTCTAAAGCCCCTTCTAGACACAACTACCTTACAAGGAGAATCTTTTTTTAAACACAAGGGAAAGGGCAATAAAAGAATGGCAAAAAGATCCACTCTGTAGATGCACACCAGCTCACCAATGCTTTATCCAGTGCAGCTTATTTTTGCCTCCTGCACCAGTATATTTTATATGAACAGAAACCATTCTCTGCCAAAGCCCCAGAGTCCCCACACTTGCATTAACAGCGTGGCCACCCAGGCTACGCAACCACAAAAATCAAGGTTCTTTATAAGGCTCAAAAGAACAGCCCAGACCTCATGGCCAGGGAACACAACTTCCTCACCAGAGCTTTCATGTTCTGCAAGGTTCTGTCCAAGTATGACCCCAAACTGGGCTTTTCAAATGCAAATGCATCCACCAGAAGAAACCGCTTTCCTGGAGACTGGCAATATGATTTAACAGCATTGTTCAGTGAGTAAATCCTTGCTCATTCCTCTTCCTTGCTGAAAGGGATAGAAACCTAAACTAGGGACGATCCACACATCCACAATGACACACACTATAGGAAAGAACTTCGCCTTCATCCCTTTGAAAGCACTTATGCTTGTGAGTGCTGACTAAAGTCACTGAGCTGATCATGGAACCGAGTATACGGCAGCTGAAATTGTGTCATTTGGCTCCAAAATGCCAGTGCTCACAGACCTTATCAGGCCTCTGATTATTTTGTGTACTGAAGCTGGGCTTGGAGCTGAGCCCTCTGTGGGTCCTTAGGGCTCGGGAGGACATGGTTTCAGCTCATCCTTCTCTCTTTAGTCAGATGCATCTCACAGTGCTCACATTTCTCTGAAATGACATCTCAAGGGGAAAAGGCCCATCAGGAATGGCTTCTCCAGCAAAACCTTTCCTGTTCCCACAGCTCAGACACTGCTTGGAACAAAAAGTGTTTTGAGGGTCCCCCCACTGCTGCCTTTCCAACATGCCTATCCAGTACAGACAGACATATGTGCAATTAACTCCTGACTAATCAATGCACTCCAGAGCAACTGCAAGTCCGGGGGAACTTCATGAAGGTAATTTGATTGCCTTAATTCCCAATTCATTCATCTACCAATGCTCCACTACTGTGTATTCAGTCTTCAGTCTCCATTTATTTCACATTAAAACAATACTTTGACAGTAACAATTAATAAATTCAGAACACTGAAACTCTATTTTCTGTTTCTGAACTACCAGCTGCTCAGTCTAGTGACTCCTTGCCCTACAATTTTTTAGCCTCTCTGGCACATTCTCTCCCACATCAGCTGTCTTCTTGCCTTCCTAGCTCACTCCTTGCCTTTCATCCTTTTAGTCTGATAATCCAGTTGATTTATGCAGCCTTTAATATTTAAGTACTTCTGCTAATGCATATGTAATCCTTTGATACCCTGCATGATGAGTTAGTATCTGCAACACCAGTTTTAACAGCTCAGTTTGTCAGTGCAACATCTAAGAAAAAAACATTATCTAACAGCAATTCTCAGAGTGTCACCATGGTGCACACATTATGTCCCAAATATAAATACTCTGCAGATAGTTCAAGTAAGGACTTTGATGTATTGGACAGTTTTTTCGGATGAGATGATTTTCCTTCACATGGGAATTCCACATATCATCCCCTGGGAAGATGCCTGAAAAAGAACACACTGTGCACAAAAGAAACACTCTGTATTCCTAGGGTGTTCCAAATGCCTGCATCTGGGAAAAAAGGAGAAACAACCTCAGCTACATAAACAGCCACAGACCCTGAAAGATTCAGGGATATGCAGCAGGATAAATTTGATTTGGGAAAATTGTGAGCTGCAATCAAGGCAAAACCTCCAAGCCTTCGTACTGTGAGTCAGGTTTTTTTTGCTGTATCAGTGCAGAACAACAGTTCCAGAGATGTTAAGCAGTGTTTACTGCACAAGCCTCTTGCAAAAATCCTGAAACAGTGTCAAATCTGTCTTCAGTGAACAGGACAGAAACCTCCCTGGAAACAAAACACCATGGCAGAGTATTTTCAACAGGTCAAACATGGGGATCCACGGAGATACATAATGTACTCTCTACTAACAGCTGCAGAAAAATCACTTACTTCCATAAAGAGAACATTGTTTAAAAAACGTGCAGAGGACGCACATATCAGAATTCAATTCCCATTTTTCTCTTGCTGCCAGCTTTCTATCTTTACAAAGTCCACCCTCGAAGTACCAATGACCTGTGTTTGAAATAAACTCTCAGCACCCACTAGCACAATTGATATAGATGCCAAGAATCTTAAAATTAAGACTTACTTCATCAGCCCTAGATTTAATCACCGAGCAATATTCTTAATACAAATATCAAGCCAATGCTGAATGTTAAAGGAAGTCCCGCAGAACAAAGATCTTTCGGTAGAGTACCACTGACTTCACCAAGATCACAAAGACGATGGAGCTGCCTTTTTTGAGCAATCACAGCTTACAACCAGCCTGACACATTTTGCTGTGTATTGGAAATTATTATTTTCTGAAACATGCCACGTGCTCTAGCATGACATGCACAGCAGAAAGAGCAAAGCAGGTTCTACCTTTGATATTTCATTACTGCATTGTCCAGACTGTCAACAAAACAAGCCGCTGCATTCTCAGATGCCAAAGGAAACTGCATATCAGGACAATACACACTGTTCCTAATGCTTCAATGTTATTAATCATTCATTCGATTTCCACCTAATCACGTTGTTATCAGGTGTAGGTATTCCTGTAAGCGCTTCCTGCGTTCCTGGAGCTGCTACACTCTTAGTGAGGTAGGGAATGCACAGGAACCTGAACTAGGAGGAGGGTGAGACAGTCAATCCCAGCACCAGCTCCCCGTCCTGCACCACACACACAGCTTCAGGTGAACACTCTTCCTCTCCATTTTACAAATGGGAACATTATTTCCCAAACTGCTTGTCAGCATCAGCACATTGCTTAACACCACCACTTCTTAGGAAATCTCTGTACTAACCAGCATTCCTCCAGCTGGAAAGACAACATGGAGTAACCTCTGCTGCAGCAGCTTTTCCAAACGAAAATAAGCAACAACTGCACTGACTTGTAAACATGCTTGTATCTGTTGTGCAACTCAGGCATCTCTGTCTCTGCTGCATCTGAAACCTTCCCAGCCCTCAGAGCCATGCTCCCATCAAAACACCAAGAGGACTCTGGTTTGCTGGTGCTACTGGAAGCCTGGAAAGGAACTAACAGGAACTAAAGGGCCAATGAGTCTGTCTGCCTGAATCACCTGGTTAACAGGAAACCATCTCTTTCAACAACTGGAGAGCACTTTGCAACATTCGAGTGCATTTCATCACTCCCAGCCTCTGAAGTGCTAAACATTCTATTCTGGCCACTGAGATTATCTAAGGCTGGCCTGCCTGCTTTGTGCAACCACAGAGATATGAATTACTTTTTAATCTGACACCACAGCCCACCCCTACCCTCCCAGAAAATCATCATAATACACCTCTATCAAAATTATTTCAAGTGAATGGGTTCCTTTTACTTTCTCTGCAAAAACCACTTTACAACTGAACAAAGGATGGCCTCTTACATGACTTATATTCTGAGCTTCCAATGTTTTCTTCTGCTGGATGGGTGATTTTATATGAGGTCCTGGTTCTGCAAACAGCTTTATGTCACAGTACAACCCATTTATTACAACAGGGTTCTGTGAAATAAAGTGCAAAGCTAAAGGTATTTGAAGGTCTGAGAAGAACCTCAATGGAGACTATTACTCAAGCACTAACACACCGACAATTCTTTCTAAAATTCCTTTGGGATGTAATGGATGCAGCAAAATATTATCACAGCTGAACTCCTTTAATCAGACTTCATTGAGCAGGCATCCTCTACCACCACCACTACTACTACTACAAACCAAAATGCTTAAAGCACACATGGCACAGAGCCTCAGCTCTACCAGGATTTGGATTTCCAGCCTGCCTCCAAACACATCACCTATTTCCCACAACATTTCTTACACGTAGAGAAAGGCACTTTAGAGCTTGGGCACCAATTGAAACTGATGCTCCATTTTTTGTTCCACCCAGTGAGCCCCAAGAAGTGCATTTCTCACTTGAAAAGCAAGTAACAGCATTAGGACATCTGTACACACACAGGACAGGGACGGTCAGGGCCTCCAGCTGGGGAAGCTGTGAAATAAACTGAATGGCAGGGGATGGACCAAACACTTCAGCACTGGCTGCTGCAGGAGAAGACTACATTTGCTGTCTCATTTTCCTGTCTGTAGCATCACAGCAGGAGACATGATGGCACTTTCCCACGTCTCTTTAAAAAACAAGATATGCAGAACCAGAAACAGGTCCAGCAATGACCCTTTAAAGGCCCATTTAGCCCAAAAGGGCATCTCTTTTCTCTGTGCTGTACTTTCATCACTGCTCCTGAACCAGACCAGCCTTACCTAGCCAGAGAGGTCAGGGGGACACTCCCTGCTGTGCTTCCCTTCAAGCTCTCTCAAAGGCAGACAGGACCCAGTGGCTTCCTGCAGCAAATGTTTACTGGGATCCTTGCAGAAGGCAGCGGGTACAATAAATCACTAAGGAAGATGCTGACCACCCAGCACCAGATTAAAACACTGATGAGTTTAAAATTCTTATTTATTTATAGTCTGAGGAGTTACACGAGGACACCAAGAGCTCTGGACAGGCGCTGTTACTGTCCAAACAAATTCCATGTGTACACTCAGGTCCAGCGTCTGTCCCAGGCTCCAAGTACTGCTCTGATGGAAGTGGGGGAGGCAGGGGGGAGAGAGGACGCAGTGCAGAGTATTCAAGCCAGCAGAAGGGCAGTGTCTCTGAAGAACTTAAGATTTGTTTGGTTTAATATTATATTAAATAAACCTACTGCTCCGGGGACATGTCAGAGGAAACTGAAGTATCCTGTTGAGCAACAGAAAAACCAGCAGTCTGCCATTAGTTTTAAACTAACAACAGGTTTCATGTTGGCTTCCTAACTCTTGTCAGCTGACAAGCACCATAGAATATTCTATTACTTAGATAATTTAAACTGTTAGAAATGAAAATATTTCTGACAGGGCCAAAAATGCACTTAATCTGCACAATGAATGATTAAAACTTAAATTACACCATAAAACTACCTTACTCGACTACTATTAAAACAACTGCAATAAGTGAATTTTCAAAGGGTTTCTGGTTGACGGTTTGCAGGTTAGGGCTGTTACTTTTAGCTTTTAACACAACAAAACCAATAGTTTACAAGGCCTTGAAGCAAGAACAGGACAGGAATGGCCTGCCATGCTAGGTCATTTAGCCACAAGCACCAGGACCTTCTCGAACCCTCTTTCCCCCCATTCCTTTTCGCTTCTTGGAGCTCCTGCATTTCGGTGGAATCCCAGGGATGAGGCAGTCACAGCCTCGCTGTCACCCACGCGGGGATTATTGAGGCGTTGAGCAAACCTCACCTTGCTCTGCAGGACCGAGCTGCGGGCCCTCACAAAGCCCAAGGCCGCTGCGGGCACACGGATTCGGGGTGCCATCCCCCGGCTCGGTCCGGCGGGAGCCGCACGGACAGCGGGTCATTCACCGCCGCTCGGCCGGGGCTCGCCGCCGAACACCGCTGGATGTCGCGGCAGCGCGACCACGGCTGCGAGCTCCACTGCTCCGGAGCG
>WEIT01001491.1:229796-287055 GCA_013389985.1 Dryoscopus gambensis
GGGGCGTGGCCGGCGGCCCCCCGTGACGTCACAGAAGGGAGCCCCGCCCGGGTGACGTGGCCGGGCAGTCCCGCCCTGCCGTGACGTCACGGGGCAGCCGCAGTTGGGTGGCGGGTCTGTCCCGGTGCCGTGGTGCGCGGCTCTGCAGGACAGCTGCCTCCGCTGTGCGCGGTGGCTTCACCGCACAGCCGGCATATGTACGAGTGCCCAGCTTCCAGCATTAAAATCTTGAAGAAAACGTTAAAATCTAGACAAAAGACTCGAGGTTCGCATGTTTTTCATGCACACGAGTTTCCCATTGCCCTTGACAGCAGGCTTGAACAGCTTTAAATTCCCAGTCCTGAACCTGCCGGGAGCTGGAGTCTGACAGTGGGGCGTGCACATTGCCAGCATTTTAGCTTCAGCCTGTTCAGAGGAACACGGAGCTTCCTAGGTTCAACCCAGGAGATGAAGCAATGCCTGGGTCCCCACCGGGGTCAGTGGTGTTTGGGTGGGCCTGTCCTGGACTCTCAGTCCCCAAAGAACCTTTTAGAACTTCATGTTTCTGTTGGAGGTGCTGGTGGCGAACCCTGAGGTGCTGCTAGGAATGGCCTGAACTGATCTGTGTGCTCTACACGTAATGATTTACTAAAGCAGAGTCAGTCTGCTGCACAGGAGTGATGGGATCCTTGGTTCATGGAGTTTGCTGAAACCAAGGAATGAAAAGAGCATTAAGTGCAAACAGGATCTGAGGCAAAGTTACAGCTCTGACCACCTGGTCCCCATTCCTCCTGGGACCCTGAGGACCCCAAAGCATAAATGAGATCCTGTGAAGTTACTCTTTGTAATGACATAGAACATACACCTGAGATCCAGGCAGCAATACGGATTTGCTACTGTAAATGTATTGAAGATGCTGGGCCTGTAAAATGGTGAGAAAATGAAAAGATTTCTCTAAAGAGTAATCTCATCAGAGCATGCAAATGAATGTCTGAATAAAAAAAATCTGGAGAGGAGATGACTCAGAAGGGAGCTGGTAACCATTCCAGGTTATCAGGACACAGATGACTCTATTAACACATCTCCTTTGTTTGCTCAAGGTATTGATTCAACCACCATGTGATCTTTGGAGGCTCCCCTTGTTTATAGTGCCTCTCACCAGCCAAAAAAACCCCTTTTGGCCTTATCACAATGGCAGAAACTTCCAAGTAGGTGTAAACATTGAGAAACGCATCTCTGACACCTGGTAACATCAACACACCCTGGCTGCAGGGGCCTCTTTGCTAAGCCTTCCAGCTCAGCACAGCACTGGGACACGTGCAAATATAGAAGGATTCACAGGAAAAACCGGGCCAGATAATTTCATTTACATCCACAAACTACACAAGGGCAGGACTTTGGTGCTCTCACACAGGGCCCTGTTACACGCAGCAGTCCCAGGCCACAGGGCTTGGCCAGGTGTTGTCCCACATGCTCCAACAAGAAGCTCCCCCGCACATCACAATCACTTCTGAACCTCAGTCTGGTGCTCACAGTGCCAGAGGCAGAGCAATCCTTCTCCCAGTGGGGATCTGCACAGACACCACAGATTTTGGGCAGACACGCAGAGGCAGGAGGGTGTTTCCAGCCCACCAGGACACGTAGGGATATAGCTCCTGGGTGAAATGGGTTCACGTAACCTGGGGAGGTGCCAGGCAGTCCTTTACAGTGTGGAAACAAGAAACTTGACCTGAAGGACTCTGCTTCGAGCAGGGAGCAGAGGAAAGAAGGGAGAAATCTGCCTTCCTGCACAGTGGTGGATGAGGTCACTGTGACATGGGAGGGAGAGGAAGAAGGTGGGATATGCAGCCAGGAAAGGTATTGGTCAGATGTTTTAGGGACACAGAGATGTGGGGGAAGCTGATCCTGGAAGGATCTGCCAGGCCAGGGCTGTGTAAGCTGTATGAAAAGGGATGGAAGGAGCAAGGGTGGCTAAGGAAAGAAGCAGCTGTGCCTTCTGAGCATGAAAGAGGAGGGGAAAATCAGTTTAAGCAGCTGGAGCACATGGGATCCTTTAGAACATTCTCGTGGTATCCTTTCCCTCGGTTTGCTGTATTCTGTTGCTGTTCCTCTGCTCTTGCCCTGCCCTCAGGCTGTGCACAGTGAAGGGACCGGGGCGGCGGGGTTTTCTGCCAGGCCGGGGCTGGCTGGGAGCAGGAGCAGCTGCCAGGAGCAGGAGAGCTCCCCGGCTGTGTCCTGGGTGCCAGCCCCAGCAGGGGTGTGCGCGGGGCGTAGGCTCAGGGCAGCCACTCACCGAACAGCTGCCTGGAAAACCCTCTGGAGCAGGGTCCCGCAGGGCTGCCGCGGTCCGGGAGCCAGGCAAGGACGTGTCCAGGCTGTGCTGTTGTTGGCATAGCCCCGAGCCGCGTCGGTGCCTGCCGGGCAGGGCCCGGGCTGTGCTGCCAGCAGGGCCGCAGGGCCTCGTCCCCAGCTCTCTGTGCCAGCAGGGCTGCAGGGCCTCGTCCCCAGCTCTCTGTGCCAGCCGGCCTGAGGCGGGACAGGTGAAGGTCAGCAAAGCCTCACCGTTTGTAGCTTCAGCCTAATTTATTCTCTGCAACTCATGGCCCATGCAGAAGCAAAGATGGGCAGCAGGAGAAAACAGCTGTAAGGGCAGCAGGGAGGAGCTGGGTGCAGTCTGCCCTGGGCGTGTGTGAGATTTACCAGGCCTAAGGTGACATCTTTAAACACTTGACTCTCACAGAACCATCTTTACTCACTTTATGCCCTTTGGTACTGCCAGAGACACACAAAACCATAGAATCATGGAGTGCCAAGGGTCAGAAGGGACCTTAAAGATCATCTAATTCCAAAGCTACTGAAAATATTTAGAGACACACTGCAAGTTATTGAGAGGTTATACAACACCAGTAAAGTAGCTACAGGCTTTTAATGGGGAGCACTGTTCCTAAAGAACACCAGTTAACAGGGAGGACTCCACAGTGGCACAAGGCCAGAGTGGCTGGAAGCGATGTTTTGCCCAAAACTGTCCCTTTTCACCTGGTTTCTCCCCGCAGCGCCCTCTGGTGGGAGCAGCCCCAGGAAGCTGCGCTGTCCCCAGGCCGTTTCCAGCTGCACCTGGGGAGGTGACAAAAGTGCGCCCCCGTCACCATATCCCGGGGCAGGTGATCAGCAGCTTGTGGGTTAATGTTGTGGGTGATCAGTCTTCCGGCTGCCATGGCCAGCAGCACGCTGGAAGCAGTAGGAGACGCTAATCCAATTGTCCTGCTGAGCTCATTAGGGAGTCTGTGACACGGGCTCCAGACGGGTGTCTGGGCAGCCCCAATGTGCTCCGAGCCGCACGAGGCGTCACCGTCACGGAGAGAACGGCAACAGGTTACTGACCCCGGACACTTGTGCCGCCTGCTTTGCATCGGAGCTCATTCCTGGAGCACGGCTCCAGCCCGGTGTGCACGGCTGGGGCACAGGACTCTGCACACATTCACTGGAGCAAGGCATGAGCTGAATCTGCGCATCCTTCCTCAGCCTGTGATGCTGTCTGCAGTCCAGGCGGGAGGTTGCTCGGCAGCCCTGCCTGCCTCTGCCTCTCATTCCCCAGCAGAGAGCACTGCAAGAGCAGTGTAAGGAGCAGAGGCACCTGAGAGCAGTGAGGGATCAGGCACAGAAGGTTTGATCTTGTGCAGTCTCTGACTGCACCTCCAGCTTCACCTGTACGTGCCTATCACCCACCCTGGACACTTTGAAGATGCTCCGTCTTGTGGCTCCTGTTCCCCGTCACCAGACGCATCTCCAAGGACAGATCGGTTCTAAAAAGCTCAGACAATCAAAGGCTTTTTCTGAAGCCCTGGCACACAAAGCCATTGGCACTGTTTGGGCACCTCACTTGTTTGAGCCAGACAGCAAAAGTACTCCCAGCTTCCTGGGCATCATCACCTTGATTTTGCTTTTCGCCAGCCAGTTGGAACGAGGAGCTGTGTTTGCTTGTACCTGCTTGCACAGGCTCAGCAGCTGTACAGATGTGCCGTGCAGTGGAATGTCCCTCCTTCCCCATTTTCTGGTACTGATCTCAGATGGGGGTAGGCACTGACTATCCAATCTCCCACGTGCTTCCCATGCCAGAGGGATATTTCCAGAGAATCCATCTCTTTCATGCTTCAGCCATCCATTGGGTTTGAGCTCTGGGGGTACAGCACACTCTGATATATCTGCCCCTCCATCCCGGGGTGCCCCTCACCTCTGAGAGCTGCAGGGTGCAGGTTTGGGTGCAGGAGATGCGAGTACAGGCAGGGAAATCAGAGGAGGGCAGGATTTGTGGTCATGCTGAGAAAATATCAAAGCACCAGCAGAGTGGGCCAGATCTGTGAAAACAGTGTTCCAGACACTGCTGGTACAGCCTGTTGAGCATTTCTAGGGAATTTCATGAGGATAAATGTGCACAGAGGCACTGTGGCCTCCACAGATCAGACACCGCAGGAGCCACATCAGGGGAAGTTCCTAAATTACTCCCATGCCGGTACAGCATGAACCCAACCAGGAAAGGGTTGAGCTGGCTATTCCTGGGACTTGTTTTGTCTGGTGGCTTCCTACAAACTGGAGCAAGGACTCACCAGCTTGTTCCACATCATTAGCAGCTGGCAGCTTCCCAACCATTACCAGCATAGTCTGGATCTCACCCAGCATCTTTGAGATGAAAGACATTGCAGCACCACTGCACTCACTGTTTTAGGTCCCAGTCCAGCTCCCACTCAAGGCAGTTACTCTTTTTCCACTGACTGCAGCTGGAGCTGGGTCTGACATTCCTGTAACAGATCTGTCTCAAGTCCTGACTTCAGTGAAATATTGGTAAAATAGTCCAAAACAACAGATAGGGGCCTGTAACCCTGCTATTTTCTGGCATCAAATTAAAAACAGCAACACAGTCAAGCAAGAGCATGAGGGATTCTGTTTCCTTCCTGGAAACACTGAAGGTCTGAACTTAGAGCAGCCAAAGCACCTGGTGAAAGGAATCTAGGAGCCTGCTGTAGGTGGGTGTCTGTGGGAGGCTGACACTCTTTCCAAAGTGCATCCCCGCCAGGAGCACCATCAAAGAAATCTTTCTGGTGGTGATGAACATCCTCATAATAGCACTCATCTGCCCTCAGAATGGCCGGGGTCATTGCTCAGATTTTGGGACCAGCCTTGGGAGAAATGTATGTCCGAAAGAGTATCCAGAGTCAGAGTGAAGATTGTGTAGTATCTGAGAACACGATGAAGAGACACATCACTGGGCTATTCTGTCAGCAAAATTTTGTTGAGAGTGATTTAAATCGCTTAGAGTGATTTCATGGACATCCTAAAGGCTGTAAAGTAAATGCATATAGTTTGAATTCCTTCTATCTTTCATCCTGCAGCGAGGGATTACTGACTCCTCCTGTTTTCCATGTGGAAAGATGAGGCACGAGGGCACAAAATGAGCAGGCAGGGGTGAGGCCAGGGCAGACTGCCTCGCCCCAAGGTCAGCAGTTGTCTGTCACACACGCAACTCCCTCAGTCAGCTGCGCTTGGATGCTACAGATGGAGGCCCTGGGTTGTTACGAGACTTGGCCTCTGTTCCTAAACATCTTGTCATTGCTAAAATAGGTTTAGTTCCATGCTCAGGGCCAGGCCACCAAGTAGCAGCCATCAGTTCAAACACTGTCATGCAGCCACTGCAGGGCTGACCCACCCTGGGAGCAGCAGCCCGTCAGCACAGGAACAAGGTGGACATTCAGGGGAAAGGGAAACTGGGTAAAATTATAGCTGGCAAAAGACTTTTTTTCCACACTAACATGGAACTGGATTCATGAGCGTATGGTAAGAAGATGCCACTAAGGCCAGGAGTGTTTTCCCTAGAGCAGGAGGTGTGATCAGTGGGAAGGAGGGACTGAGAGCCCAGAGAGCCCTTGGGAAGCTGTTCAGAGCCTGCCCACGGCCAGCCTGGCTCAGTGCTGACTCAGACAGACACCACTGACTGTGGGACAGCCACCTCTGCTGCTGCTGCAAACGTCGGGAGCTCCAGTGACTCCACACTCTGGGCAAGTGCTGGGACACCTCTAAAGGAGACGTGAAACTCCCAGGGGTCTGTGAGGAACACCAGGAGCCCACGGGAGCCTTCCAAGAGCCAGCATTGTTGGAGTGCAGTGGGTGAGCAGAGCTCCTCCATCCTTGGCAGTTCAGAGCAAATAGAGCCTAACGAGCCAAATAGAGGGTTTATAGTCAAATATAGGGCATATGGCCAAATACAGGCAGAAGGAACCCTGATTTTTGGAGGATTAAAAGCAGATCAATGGAACAGAGTAGCAGCATCCCCCCACGTGAACCAACTTCCCTCCATCCCCATAGTAATCTTCTCTGCAGGCAAGACTAGGATTAATGGGAAACATATGGGAGGAGAGTCTGTGATCCAGGGCTCCAGGACGAGCAGCTGAAGCACGAAGGAGCACCTGGACCCCGTTCAGGAGTGAGCTCAGGGATCAAACATCTTGTGAATGGGGAGTGGGCTGGGTGGGGAACTTAAAGGGTACAGGGTCCAGTTTGGTGCTTCCCACCCTGCCAGGGCAGCGTGATAGGCTGGGAGGAGCATTCCAGCTCCAGCACAACAAAGGGTGAGAGTCGCTGACTGTAGCATCTTCCACACAGCTTCTCTTTCCCGCCCTCCCAGGCTAAGTTGTCAGCACTGGACTCGTGGTGGAGTCACCAGGGACACTGGTAAAGCCGGGGGGGATGCTGCTCCCTGCTAGGGACTGAAGAAAACGCTGTAATGCAAGTGAGCAGTTGTTATGGAGCAGAATGAGAGTTGCTTCCAATTTAAACCCTGGTATCATGGTGACAGCTGCATCACCTACGTGCTCTTGTCATCCCCCAGCTGTAATTACAGCAGAAACATGGTGGGAACATTTTCAGTGTGACAGCGATCTGAATACCTGCTTTCCACGTTCGTGGTTCTCTGCAGTTTAACTAACAAATACCTGCAAGGATGGAACATCCTTCATCTCAACAGTACCTCTCACCTCCATGGATGTGCAGATAATCACTTGATGCAATCTTTCCCTTAAAAATAAGAGTTGGTTATTTTTAAAGAGGAATTAAATAAGTGAGGATGGAATGCACAGAGGAGAGGAGCTCAGTTACTAGGGGCTCTGCTGTTTTATTAGCTAACATCATAAAGTGCTCAGTGAAATGGCTGCCCATCCCATCAGTTTTATTGCCTTCCACATGTGCTTTTTTATTATCATTAGCTTAGCTTTAAACAATCCTTTCCAACCTTTCCCGTGTCTTGATCTTTGCTGTCCTCACTCCAGAATTAAGTAACAAGGTTGTAACCAAGCATTTTCCATGCCTTACTGTACAAGGTTCATTGGGTCATTCCAGGACTACTTCCTTTACCTCATCCCTGACACCCTGGTTCTGCCATGAAGTCTGTGCACACTCCCTGAAATCACCAAGGCTCTCACTACAACATTAAAGCTCTGCCTGACCTTCAGATTCATCTCAGTAAATCTTTTGTCCAGCATGGCCTTAAAACAATCTGCTCTAACAGCCCAAGATGAGGATTAAGTTTTATGGAAACAAAAGTAGTAATTGCTACAATTTGAACATATTTTCCCCTGGATTTGTTTTTTATTCAGTGAATGAGGGCTTTCATTTAAATATGTTGTGTAACATTACAAGTGGATACAGGAGCAATGAGCCAACAAGGCTCTTGCAATACAGCAATAAACCCCTCAAGGACTGTGTGTCCTATTGTTACAGCTTTATGGGCACTGTCTCTTTTTCTATAAATTTGACACTGTCAGTCACCAGAACCTTCCAGAAATCTCCTCAGCCAGCTCCCCTAAGAACTCCAGAATAAGCTGCAGTGCCCTGAAACATCTCAGGATTTCTTTTGGGACCAAATCTGAACACAAGGATCTTCCAAAGCTCAGTCCTCTCTCTTTTTGCTGATGCTGAAGAGCTGCCTCGGTGTCATTGCTGCAAGAGCTTCCCCAGCCACATCCAGCGCCCCGAGTGCTCCCACCCAGGGGTCCTGGAGCTGTGCAAGTGGCACACAGATGCTGACAGATGCTGACTGGCTCCACGCTGGGATTACTCACCAGAGGAGAACTCTGTGCTGTAGGCGCAGGGACAAGGTGTGGGTAGGGAGCCTGTAGGGAAGGGGGAACCTCTCCCACCAAGAATATATGCTCTGTACCCTCCACTTCTCTGCTTCTCAGCCAGCCAGTAAAATGAAAACCATGTGAGGGGTGGAGCAGGAGGGCAGGGATTTATGGGTTGTTTTATAGGAGATGATATAAAACACTTTTATGTCAACTTCTCTGTTGTGTTAATTTCCTTTCTCCTTCTCTTGCTCTTTCCTTAACCACATGCAGGAGAGAGAGTGCAGGAGGGATCCAGGCTCTCTACACTCACAGAATAAATCTACCTATGGAATGCCTGTGGTCAGTGCCCAGCCCACCCTTTCTGCTACCATGCCATTTATTGTGGCCTAAGGGAAATAAAACCTGGAGCCAGGGGATGTCTTTGCGCTGTGGGCATGTCAGTCTCGTTGGTTCACCAGCTCTTCCAACAGCTGTGCTGAAATGTGCCCTAAATGCCACCTTTTAATCTGATCTGATCTGATTCCACTGCAGTTTTAATCCCATTGTAAGACCTACCTGGCTCACAGTCTAAGGGGATAAGGCAGGTAAAAGAAGGAGAATTATTTCTGTTTTATGGATTTATAGAGACGGCTGTGGTAGCTGGTAACAGCTGACTGCAGGGCATGCCAGTGTGTGATCTGAGGGTATGTTGACCGCTGAGAGAAACAGGTGAGTCCAAGGCAAATGCCGTTATTTGATGTAGTTCACACTTCTTTGTCATCTCTGACTGAAACAGTGAGGAAAGGCAAAGGATGAGAATGGGTTAAGAGGGAAGCGGAAGCAGCACAAGCAGATTTTACAAAATAAATTACTCCATTCAAGGCAAACAGCAGCCGGTTGATATATCTCACCCAAAGGGGACTGAAAAAGTGACTTCATGCTGCTTGTCAAATACAATCCCATCCGTCCCAAAACTACCTAATACTGCAGCTCCATCTGTCTGAAAGCAAGTCCCACCACACCAGGGCCAGCTTCACTGCAGAAGCAGAGCAGTGCCTGTCATTCATAATGACCGTGTGTTAGACAGCCTGCCCCGGTCAAGTCATTTTCCAGTAAATCTGGGAGCAGCAAACAAACACCGAGGCCTGCACTGTCATGTGGACGTGGTGCAGAATGGTTTAGTGCTTCTGTGCAAGTTTAGGTCATGCTTTACGCGCTATGCAAAACCTCTTAATTCATCTCAGTATCACTGCTGAGCTGAAGACGTGGTCATGGGCCTGGGTCACGCACAGACCCAGCCTCAGGACTGGCCCAACACTGCCTGAGCTGCAACCTGCCCGAGAGCTTTCTCGTTTTTTTGCTGTTAGCTTCAAGGATAAACCCAAAAGTAAGCTATCACTGACTACATTCTAGCAATTTCTTTGGTGCCAGAGACCCAGGGTGGTACTCAGAGACTCCAAGGGGTGCGCCAAGAGGCTGCACTGCCTCGAGGATCCTTGGGAAACAGCCTATGCGTAAATCTTCCCCCTTGGATGTGTTTCATGGAGCCTTCCAGAGTCTCATTAAAGCCAAAGACAACACCGAGAGGTGGCGGGCAGTAGCAGGTGACTGGATGTGATGGTGCAGGAGGACCAGGACACCACTGTGCCTCAGCCTGGGCCCAGCTTGCCGAGAGCCCTGAGCAGAGGCTGAACTGCAGCCAATTTGGCTCACACAAGTAGCTTTTCACTGAGGATTTTATGGGGCTCCGTGGGACCACGGGCACTGGCAGCCCCCCTTCCCCCTGCCTCATCACCCTGATGTTAAGCTATTTTACAATTATTATCTGAAGTCAGTGTTTAGCTGTTGCCCAGGTAACGGCTCAAACATGCCTCACCTCGTGGCCTCCCTGCAGCTTCACACGGCTGGGAGAGCTGAGGAGCAGGGCTGGTGCCAGGTGCTGAGGAAATGAGGTTTGCAGCCTCCCCAGGACATCCCAGAGCACTGGAGAGTTTGGAGGAGAAACATGCCCAGGCAGATTCCCGGGCAGGCACCTCATTCAGCACACAGAGCCTGACACAAACCCCACAGCATCCCCCCAGCCCTCGCAGCCCTCGTTTCTCCAAACGCGTGCAGAGCCACGAGGCAAAGGCACCGCCCCACTCCCAGTGGCACCTCTGCCCTCCTGGCAAGGGCAGGCCCTGGGATGGATCCTCTGGGGAAGGACGTGCTCCGACACACACTGGGAGCAGCCACAGCCACACACAGCCCAGCAGGACACGCTGTGCTCCCGAGCCACAGCCTGAGCTGAGGGACAGAGCCTGGCGCACAGAGCCCTGCGGTCCCTGCAGGGGCTAGAGGAGCTGCAGCGAAGGCTGTGGCAGGCACCCGGCAATGCTAATTCAGGAAACTCACTGGAGTCACAAGGAATATTGTCTGGGTAAAGAGGATACTGTCAGGGCTGGTGTCCCTCCTACAGCCTTCATATCAAATGTGCTCATCTCCCAAGTCGAAACACAGTTCTAGCAGTGTTGCTACCTGGTATGTCATGACCACCGCTTTACCTTTCCAAGGCCTGTAGACTGCATCCAATAAATCATCAGGGACTCCTCGGGGACTGACTGAGCTCTGTACTCCCTGCAGTTTGGAGCCCTGCCTGCCTGCATGCCACAACCACATTGAGATATTCCACATTCACAGGCAAGCCACAAAAATTCTGTCCTGATGCCCTGTTCCTTCAGGGAATGCTGTGGCCCTTGTCAGGGAGGAGCAGTGCTGTAAAGCTCTAAGGGGCAAGGAGGCTTCAGTGTGGTACTGACAGAGGTTATGGTCTAGTGGGGGTTCACCAATGTTGACACAAAGAGTGTTTATAGCCAGTGCTCTGATGTGAGATGTGATCCTCTGTTCTGTCATTTATCCATCATGGAACAGCCCCATAATATGTCAAGAGTGCTCTCAGCCTCCAAGCAAAACCCCGGAGTGGGAAGGAGTTCAATAGTCTCCCTTACATAGCTGCAGACAAGCTGGCCCAAAGTGGTTCACTGCCCTTAGTCAAAATACAAATTATCACCCTCCTGTTGCACAGGGAAATGCATCAGCTTTGCTCGTGACTCTGTATTTGCCTGCAGAGGTTCCTGCTGCAGCTGCGCCAGTGTGGCTTTGACAGGCAGCCGATGCTTGTTTGTCCTTCCTTTCCAGCTCAGCCTTGCAGCCAGCCAGCACCCCACTGAAGTCTCAGTCCCAGTCTGAGCCTAAGCCCAGCCTCAGCTTGGGTCTGTCCAGGCCAGTGAAGGTGAGCCTGTGATGTTTTGGACCCCTTGCACTCAATGGTGCATTGAAGCCCATCAGGAAGGGATAAGGTCAGGTATTTCCTCTGGGCTGGGTGCCCAGCAGCTTTGGAGCACGGGAGGAAGAGATTTTCCAAGGCCCCTTCAGAAAGTGGGGCCAGTGCTGCTCTGGCATGGCAGGAGGAGAGAAGTCTCTTGCCAAGCCCCCTCTGGACCCCTGATCAAACACTTTGGGCCACCTCCTTTGTGCTAAGAGATGAAACCACTCCTCTCATGAATCTGGGTGCCCAATGCCAAGTTTAGATACAGTCTAGACGCAGCAGGGTATTTATAACCTTGGCACATAACGTGGCACCCAGTGAGGTATAAACAACATTCAAAAACCATGAGGCGAAAAGTTATTTATACATCAAAGTGCTGAGTGCAGGTACCACAGCCCCCAGGGCAGGAGCCACAGCTCACTGGGCAGAGGGAGAAGCTGCACTATCAGTGGGAGTAGGGGTTTTGAGAATGGGACACAAGAGCAGGTAAAATATAATCCAATACCTGAGCTTCACTGACCACATCTCACTGGGGATTTTCAGTGTTAAGAAAAACTTTGATCTTACCTGCTGCCACAAGAGATGAAAATGAGTGAGGAGCAGCTTGATGGCTCAGCCATTGCCTGAGATGTAGGCAAATCTCCATTCTATCACAACAGCAAAAGCATCCATATTCAGCAGGTAAAATTCACAATGAAACTCTACTGACAGCTTGATCCGATTGAGTGGCAGCAGCTCTCTCACAAGTGTAAGAACTGACTAATTCATGACAGTAACACAAGTCAGGATCTCTGCTGCCTCTGGAATACAGGAGAACATGAGTGCAGTGAGCCTGCAGCTGCCCAGGTGTGAGGGAGTGAGGCATTACCAGATAGACAATCTCTGCATCTCAGAATTAATTCAATTTTATACAACCTAGGTGGAGTTCACTGTTAAGCAAGGTTTGGGGGACACTGTCCTGAGCTGACAGTGCAGATAAAGATCTAAAGATAAAGTTGAGAAAACAGAAGAGCTACAGGATGGTTTGTTCCAGAATATTGGCTTGTTTATGGGTAAAACTGCTTTCCTTGATCTCTTGGACTGAAATGGGATGGAAGCACATTTTTTTTGCCTGGGAGCTGGAGCTTGCAGCCAGCTCTGGCTTCCTTGTGGAAACTGCATCCATAGAGTAGGCTCACAAGATGATTTTATTTCCATCTTGGCCTTGATAGAGGAATCAGGTAAGGGCTTTAGGTGCTTATACTTCTCACCAGACAGTGGCTCTCTGGTGTGTTATCAGTGTGGCTAAGTCATGTCTGGTGGCTGTTAAGATGCCAAGCCTCTGAAACAGGGACACCCCGTGAGACAGCCTGGCGGGGATGGCCAGGCAGAGGGATGGGATCAATCACTGATAACAGGGTGAAGGAAGTTTCCACGTCAAATCTTCCTGCAGCCCTTCAGGGAAAGGAGTGTCACATCAAGAGCTGGACACGACTGCTCTTCCGTCTCCTCTCTTGTCTTGCTACACAGGGTTTTGGGTTACTGCCTCTGGGAGGGGAGAACCGGTTCTGCAGGTCATGGTGGGGGAGCAGGAGGGGAAGAGTGAGGCTGGACTCGTGTGGCAATAAATACCCATCTGTGTCCTTTGTGTGACTTACATGTCATGAAACACCTCAACCTTCCACCCGGAAAGAAATTTTTACAGACATAATTTGCTTTAATAATAGCTTGCAGAAACACAGTGCTTTCTCCTGGGAATCCCACGCACTGGGCAAACTTCTGACCTACAAACCTCAGCCCTGAACACAGAGGTGTCCCTGTCACTCAGAGATGGATGATCCCAGCAGAAAGTTACTGCCAAAATATTAGCTCATCCTAGAAGTCAGAGAAGGGTCAAGGAGGTGAGTCCTCCGGTGCAGCCACTAGGAAAGTGTCCCTTCTCCCTCTCAGGTCCTGAGGAGGCGTGGATGCCAGGGCTCTGCTTTCAGGTACCTGCTGCCTTTTCTGTAAAGTGAATCCTTCCTTAGAAGGAAAGGGACAGACAGCCCAGTCCAGTAACTTACAGGTCTTGGCCTTCTGGTGGAGGCCTCACTGCCAGCAATCAGGCTGTGACTTGTCAGCACAGCCTCTCCCTGTGCCCATGCCCATTTGAGCTGGAAGAAGTTATATCAGCCCAAGCACCTGAACTGGATTTAGGGAGAGAAAGAAGGGGGCAGCACAGCGAGCCAGGCTGAGGAATCCTGCACAGTATGTGGGTAGCACAAGGGTCCTTTCTCTGACTTTGAGTCTGTGTATTCTGCTGGACCACGGCCTCCCTCACAGAGAAGAGGGTTCTTGGCAATTTGCTCACTTCTGTTGCAAAACCCATCACTCCTGACCTGATTTCTCCCCCTGCTTGGTGTGCAGACACTGCCCATGGCCTTGTGATAAGGGGATCATTGTTGAGCAGTTATAAATAGCCATCAGACATGGGCCACTGGGTCTGTGTTACTCACAGCAAATGTGTCAGCCAAAGTTCTTCCATCAGGAAACTGCATTTCCCACCCTTTGTCTGTCTCACACTCTCCTCCCTTCCTAGAGGTATCTGAGGTATTAACCCCTCTATCTCCAAACTGTTTTCCTCTCCAGTTCCCGCTCCCTTCCCTTTCCCCAGTGTGGCAAGGAGACAGTGAGATACAGACACTCAGCTTGGTGAGGACATCATTCATTGGGATCCTCTCCTGTCCTGACACCACGGTTTGGAAAGTGCATTCTGACAGAACAGGGACATGCCTGACCAGTGCTGCCCTTGTGACAATAATTAATGTAATTTAAGCAATAAAGAAGCTACAGTCAGGTCATAGTAGTGAGTCAGAGTAGACAGAAGTGAATAAGGGATGGAAAGTCACAGCACTGAGTTGCTGGGGACAAACTGCCCAGGTCTGGGGAAAAGACCTACCAGAGGCAGCAGTGAATCCAGTGAGGACAGGGCAGTGCTGCATCTGTGTTGAGGGGCCCTTTGTCATAGTCCATGGGAATCTCAGCTTGGGACACAAAGTTAAGGTTAGGCCATTTTTAGACAGCAGTGAAAAGGCTGGAAGGGTAACATTGCGGGTCCCAAAGAGACCGCTGAGATTACTAAGAAATTAATGTTACACAATTGTCTTTTATAGAGACCCAGGGGCAGGTGAAAGGGAGGGCAGGATTGTTTTTCCCTGAAGTATCTATACTAGCTATTCTCAGAAGTTACTGAGCAGAAGACTCAAATACACAAGTTCCCAGTATAGCAGGTTATGTGATCATGGGCTATGTTTTTAAAAATTTTGAGTCACCCATTTGTCCACTTCTAACGGTAAAGGTCTTTACTCTGTGGACACTCTTCCTACTAGAGATTGAACTGACTCAAGGGAACATTTATTTTGGGAGACTGTCCTTTAAAAAGAAAACTGTGAAAAAAAAATCAACTCTGAGCACTATTCACGTTTATTCACGTCTTGAGTGAACTGCTTCCTGTGCAGACAGAGTAACGCAGAAACCAGGCAACACCCAAACCCAGAAGCACTGTGTCCTGGTGAAGAGAGCTCTGGACTGGAATTCCAGAGACTGTGGCTCAGTTCCCAACTCTACCCTGGCCTTTTGCTGCCATTCAGTGAGTAAATTTGTTGATCTGTGCCTCAGTTTCCCTGCTCTGTAACAGGCAATGATACACACATCCCTAGGGGGCTGCTCCTGAGCACTGCTAAGAAAGTGTTAAATTTCATTTCTAGAGGGCTTGCCTAATTCAGCCTCAGCTGTCCCCTTCCTAATGTGTTTACTGCACTTCATTCCCTCTGAAGGATCCTGTACTTCAAACACTTTTCCTTAGAATAAAAGGGGGAAAAAGGTATACTAACAAGTAAACAAACCACAGCTCCATCAGCCAGGAAGAAAAAACAAAAAAATGCAGACAAAGAGACTTATTTGGCTAGGTGACATCCTCCCCAGCAAATTCCTAATTGCCCAAGATGGATCTTGTGAATGAAACTGTTTTGTGTCCTCGAGTGAGGGTGTGTTCAATTTGGGGAGCAGGGGGAGATGGAAACCGCACAGAAATTAACTCCTGTAGCTGGGGAGAAGGATGGCCCCAGCAAGGTCACATCAGAAGGCAGCCCCCCTTTTTCAACCATGTCCTCCTGAAGGGCAGCAGGGGTGGGGCTGGCCGTGGTGTCTGTCTCCTCTGGCACCCCGAGGTGTGTGGTTTCCAACCCTGTCTGCCCTGAGTCCTACGGAGCGGCACCGAAACACAGAGAGAGAGAGGGAGGCAAAAAAGGAGAACAACCTAACCCCAAATCTCTTTAAAGGAAGTCAAAGGCCAGATGTTCCCTGCTTCCTCCCTGCTGCTGCCGCAGCTGCTATAGCCTGTGGTTGTGGTTAGTCTGTCTGGAGCTCAGATGTGAGAGACTGAAACTTCACTGGAAACTCCCCCCAGCTCGGTGGCTGCTCATCTGCAGCAGCACCTGACAGCAAGGCCTGCAAAGCCCCGGGGTCGTCTCAAAGCCAGAGGTTGTGTTTCTGCTGGGCTCATGTGGCTGATGTTCAGAAAAGGTGTTCTCCCCTCAAAATATAAGATAGGTAAGCATGACATTGGTAAAAGAAAGAGTGTGCTTTGGACTGGCTCTAAAAGAAATATGTCAAAAAACATTGCTCCCTTCAGCCCTTTATTTTGAGGCACCGAGAGGACTTAAAGCCATTTATATAACAGAAGAAAGGTGCCTTGTGGGCTCTGCCTTTATAGGTGGCCAATAGCTTTGACGCAGAAGTGATATTCCCCTTTCCACCCAAATGAAATATTTTTGGCAGAAGAGAAAATGAAATCATTCCCCACACCCTGCCCAGCGATCTCTTTTCTGTCTTGTTTTACAACACACAAACATTCTCACTCCCTTTTGTGATGCAGATGAATGGGAGAACATTTCAGTGAGAGAAAACACAAATGCATGTGCTTTGTTGTGCTGTGCAGCAATGGGAAGGTATTTTTTTTAAATCTGGGAAGCTTCCTATGGGTGTGATGTCCTGGGCTAGGGAATGCTCCAGAAAATAGGAGGAGTATGGGTCAGGCATGAAATGTATATATTTAGTAAATACCATTATATTAGATCATGTTTCTTCACTTTGCTCCTCTGTAACTGGTTGCATATGAACAAAGCAAAAAAATAAATACAATTGTGTCTACTACAGAAAAGAAATTGTAAGCAGGCAGAGCAGAAAGCGAAGCAGACCAGCTGCATGGCATATTTTGGCCACTGCTGAGTAAGTGGAGTGTGTAAGATGGGCCAGCATGTACACACATGGCTAACAACTGCTCACAGGTCTCCTGAGATCAGAGCACAGCAATAATCCAGAACAGCTTGGACAGGCTGGGTAAGTCTGCAGTAAAGTGGAACTAGAAGCAGGACATAAACAATTTATCTAAAATATTGACAAGCCTAATAAACCATACTAGTTCTTTCCATGTAGGTAGAAAACTTTTTTTTTCTGCTTGAGATAGAGAGAGAGCAGCAGCAACAGTCTCAGTGAAAACATGTACAGTGCCCAGGGGTGCAAAGCACTGACCTGTTATAGCAGGGTTCCTCTGTGCACATCGGGGCCTCGGGGACCTCAGGGCTGCTCTTTCCTTCCTCGCACGGGGCACCCTCTCCCTGAGCTGTGTTTAGCTGCGGTGCACTCCTGATCCGTTCCAGCTCCTCCGCAAGACAGGGACAATGCAGTTTCCCTCTCTGAAGGGCAGGAAGGCACAAAGTTAATTTGTGTTTTTTTCCTGCTCCAGGGTTCATGAAGAGCACCATGCCAAGTTAGACCATTATGACCCAAGGGCCTCTAAAACCCACGCAAACACTGACACTTCTTTCAGTTTTCCTTGGACTGCACTTCAGGTGAGCTGAAAACGTTGCACAGGTGGCATTTCCAAAACCGGGGGTAACAATTCCATACTGCCCTCGCCTTGAATGGCTCTATCAACACTGTGCTAAATGCGTGACTGTCAGTGTTTAGTTCTGCTGCACGGGCCTCACAAGCAGAAGAAAGGAGAGAAAAGGCAATATAAAGAAAGCAATGTGCAACAGGAATGTAACAGAGCTGTTGAGATGCCCTGATGCAGACCTAAAGTTGTCTCTTTTTTAGTTGTCTCTGAGCAGCAGTTAAAATCTATTTTTTTTTTTTAATAAAGAGTCATGTAATCCAATGAATAGGTCTTTCCAGGACTGACTGGGAGTGGGATAACACTGGGAAGATGGGAGTGTGTTATTTCTATAATCACAGCCTGCAAAGCCACCAGACTGACAGCAAGAGTTGCATTCAGAATGTGAAGGAGCAGGGGGAGGCAAGACCAGAATCAACCTGGGGAGGTCAAAGCACCAAGAAGTCAACCTAGGCCAGGGTGGAATTGAGACACTGTGTGTGCCTGGGCAAATCTTTGAGCCTGCCCACACCTCAGTCCTGCCCAGCTGTGAAATGGAGATGACAGGGGCATTGTGAGCCCAAGCTCGTGAACGTCGGCAAAGCGCCCAAATCCGCTGACGGAAGTTGCTGCGCAGCAGGAGCACAGAGTTGTTGTTTTTTGGGTTGGGGATTTTTTTCCTTGAAAACACTAAAGAGATGAGCAATTGAAAGAGTAACCAACATAGTTCACTGCCTCTTTAGAAATGCCTGGTGAAATCCCAGCCAGCAAGGGAAAAGGGCTTGTGAGGGAGATGAGAAGTGTTGCTGATGCCAAGTCCCGCGAGAGAGTTCTGGCACAAGGGTGGTAAAAGCACCCATTCCTCTCACACTTGCCTGTGAGGAGGGGAAAGAAAAATTAACAAATAAAAGGAAAAGAGAGGAAAAAAAATTAAGGGAAAGAGGGGAAAAAAGAGAGAAAGAAAGAGGGAGGGAACAGCAACCCAACGTGGTTGGAATAACTCAGCTCACTGTAGCCTGTCCAACAACAGCCCTAGCGGATCATAAAACAGCCTCTCACATCCATGTGGTTTTTGCTGCTAGGAGACAAGGTACAAAACATACAACCTCACACCGGGCTCTATAAAACCTTATATTCCCCCTCAGACCCAGAGTTCATCTGAAGAATTTGCACCACCTAATTAGAACCAAGTTTTAAAATAAAAAAAAATAGTAAAGTAGAAAAAAATGAAAAGCCCCTTTCCTTTCTTTGCCCCCTTTTTTGTGATTTTAGTTACTATAAAACTTGAAAAGTACCTTTCTGACTCTTTTCCAGGCAGAATTTCCACACAGAGGCTTTGCTGGCAGGTCTTAACTGTTGAGCACATTTGAAGGCCAAATCACTTCCTCTCCGTGGTGCCCAGAGTCACGTGTATCCCGTTCTCCGTGGGGAGAGCTGCTCGCAGGTAGCACCTGAGGAGCACGAGGAGCCCTCAGCTGCTGTTGGCACTTGCGGGGTTGTTTTTCTGCACAGAGAAGTGGGAAGCCAGTCTTTGCTGTTGCAGACACTGTGATAATGTTTCTCTTTTATTTTCATTCTTTTTATATCTTTAGGTTCTTTTCCAGCTGTACCCCAGGATGAAACGCGCAGTGGTGCGGGTGCTTAAACTAGTGGTGTCTCTTTGTGACAAAGACACTCCCAGCTTACCCGAGGAATTTTGCCACAAAGAATTTCCTTTGTGTGGCAATGCACAGTCCCCGCTTCTCCAAACTCCTCGTGCAGTTTTATCTGTACATCCTCCTGCTAACCCTGTCCAGGGCCTCCCATGCCTGCAGCTCATCGCGGGTACGAAATGTCCCAGCAATTCTGGGACTGGCTGACAAAACCAAGGGTTGGCCAGCACGTGCTGAACACGCAGCCGGGTTTGTGGCTGCCCTCTGCCCCCTCGTGCCACCCCTGACGGCAGAGAGGCCGTGGGCAGCTGCTGCGGGCAGTGCCTGTGAGCTGGGCAGTGTGAGCCCAGGGAGGAGCTCTTGGGAGGAGCTGGATGATTCACATGGCCTCTGTCCAGGCATTACAACCAGCACCGACCACAGGCAAATCTTGCCTGCCCTCACTCAGAGCCACAGAACCATTTATGCTGGAAAAGACCTCTGAGAGCATCGAGTCAAACCATTCCCCCAGCACTGCCAAGTCCACTGCTAACCCATGTCCCCAGGTGCCACATCCACGTGGCTTTTAAATCCCTCCAGCGATGGTGACTGCATTGCTTCCCTGGGCAGCTGTGCCAGGGCTTGAAAGCCCTTTTGGTAAAGATATTTTTCCTAATATCGCCTGGTGCAACTTGAGGCTGTTTGCCCTTGTCCTGTCCCTTGTTCCCTGGGAGCAGAGCCTGACCCGCACCCAAGGCCTGTCCTTGGCTTGCTTCCCCATCTACCCACACTCTATTGCTCCGGCTGAGGTCTCACAGAGGGGCTCTGAGGAGGGGACAAGCTGTAACTGTGGGTTTGGGTTGTATTTTGGTTGCAGAGGCTGTCAGCAGTGTTCATTCCTAGTGGGTGTATCATGGCCTGGCTTCCGGAGAAAGCAGCTCCGGGTCCCTGGCAGGGAGGGTGGATGCTCTGCAGCCTGGACACTCTGGAGGATGCAGCTGTATCCTCCCCGCCAGGGCTGCACTTGCCTCTTCCTTCACCAGACCTCAAGCAAGGGCTGCACCTCCTCCCCTTGCAGCCCAAATGACAACTGACCTCCTCACGTGCCTGCCCCACGCAGTGCCCAGGCGGTGGCAAAAGGGAATTAAACACATCCACCCTGACAGAGCCACTGTGTCTGCCAGAAGCCTTGGGCTGTGTGCAAGAGGAGGCAGCTGGTGTAGGAGAGGGATTGCTATAACCCGACCTCTGCAGCTCAAGTCTACCCTCACAGCCGTTCCATGCCCAGAGGTAGCAGCAAGGAGCTGGACGGGAGGCACTGATGTCAAGGAGACGTGGTGGACACTGTGTGCGTCACTGCACTGAGAGGAAAATGTTATCTCAGGGAGGGAGAGCAGAAAGAAAACAAGAATCCTGAGGATCCCGTGCTCAGAGGATGAGAGGGGAAAGAGGTCAGTTCCTGACAAGCAGCTCAAAACAAACCCATTGTTCTGAGTGAGACTCTGTTGTCCCTCTTTCACCAGGTGTTACCTGGAAAATCCATCTGCCCATTCCCCCTCCCTTGGCCATTCCTCTGCCCTGGCAAAACGGAGAAATTAATGAGACAGCTGTGATGGCACCAGCTTCCTGGCTGGTCTCCCTCACCTTCCTCGAGGAAAAGCAGCAGCTCTGAGCTGGTGTCTGGAGGAGGAAACAGGCCCTGGACCGAACCAGAGAATGCTATGGGAGAACCAGGCAGCCCTGGGACAGACACCCCTTTTTTTGGCAGAAGCACCACATCCCATGGTAGGACACTTGGATTTTTGACTTGTGTGTTTTTTCCTGGCCTGTATATGTCTGCTTTGTGGGTTCACCAGCCAGAGCTGCCCTGTAGTAACACACTGGGACTAGAAACCATCCCAGCCCAGACACATGCTTCTTTCTGACCTCCATGCTTTTCCCACTGCCTGCTGTCACCTTCTGGAACGGCTAAAGGGGACACACATTTTTCTAGAAGAATGAAAAAAAACACCTCCCAGGCCCTTGAATGTCAGAAAAAAAGAGTCCAAATCTTTTCTTTGTGTCAACTCCACTGAAAAAAGTCTCTTCTAGGTTATCTCACACGTATTCCAGGGTTTATCTGTAAGACATTTCAGTTCAGAGCAAAGCTCTAGCCCTGGATTTTGCAACCTAATAAAGAGTGCAGCCTAGCAAAACAGAGCTAAATGAGTGCTCTGTCATGGCCATGGTGCCCTTGCATCTCAGCCCCACTGCCCTGCATGGTGCCAGAGCAGGCTCCAGAGGTGCACATGGAGTACATAAACCTTTTGCATAGAATGGTTATTTCAAAAATTCCTTGAGACCATAACAACAAAGAAAGGACTCTGCAGAGCCCAGTGGTGCACAGAAAGTGAAAACATTATGCTCCCCAAAATGCTGTCGTGGGGAACCAACACTGAGAAGGGAACTTCTTGCCATGGCTGATTTATGGTTGCCTTGGCTCATAGCCAGCCTGGAATACCCCAGCCTTTGGAGAACCTATGGAAGTGAAATGCTGAGGAAGTTGGACATCCTGTAGAAGAGTCAAGTAAAAACAAAGTGCAGGCTTTATAAACATGGTGTGTGTACACTGTTAAAAGAGACTCTTTCTGCTGGGTTTTGGCTTTGTGTCTAATGCTACTGGCCAGAAAGGCTGGTTGGGAGCAGGAATTTGGGGATTTCTTAAAAATGACAGTATTGGAAAAATGTTGAAATGTTGACATTTCCCATCAAATGAAAGTTTTGGGTTCTTTTTTTGGTCAGGATCCATCAAACTGTATCATTTTCCATCTTTTAAAATAATATCCACATTCAGTATGATTGTACGGGCATGATTCTTCCCGTGTTTAAAAGGCAACATGATAATTATATGGATTACATATCCACCTTTATTTGTCAAGAGAGAATCAACCCACCAAAAACATTTTAAGCGTTATGATTTTCCTTCTTTTCTTTCTTTTCCTGCCATGTGTCAGGGACACTAACTTTGAGCTGGGGGTAACAACAGACAAAGCTAACCCAAGAGCTCTTTCCAGGGGTCACCTGTGTGAGCATTCAGATTGGAGCAGGTGCTAAAACCTGAACTCAGAATGCTCCTGAGTTGAGGCTGAAGGAGGGCAAATATCAAATCAAGCTTTGCCACAGACATCAACAGGATTTAGCATGAGCCCGGTCCTGGTTTTCCTGATCCCTGGGAATGGATGACTTCATCCCGTGCTGATGTGAGTGTGCTGGCCCCTGACTGCAGCCTGGCTCCCCTGCTTTTCACAGAGCACCAGTCCCGTTCCAAGGGCAGAGCAGTGTCCTGCGCACGGGGCTCTGCTCCAAGCACGGCGCTCTCCGAGCCGATGCTGCTCTGGGTCCGGCCCTGTCTTCCAGTCAGGCAATAAGTTCCACTCCTTCCACACACTTCAGCAAAGGCCACGTGAGTCATCACTGGGTGTAAGGACAATGATAAATGTTCCCTTGAAACGGTTTCTGCTCGACTCTCCCCTCTTTCAGAGGCCGTTTGGAGAGATGCAGTCGAGTCCCTGGAAAGAGGCCCTGACAGGCAGCAAGGGCAGTGCAGGTCGTGCTGCAAGTGCACCACCATCCTTAGAGGCCTCTCCTTCGGCCCCTCCTGTCCTTGCCTTTGGATTTTGGCAATAAAAAGGTAGGTCAAGCACCTAAAAGTGAGCCAGGAATAAGCATCTCCCCATCCACCTGAGACAGGTATGCACAGGCAGGAGCACGTGGAAGATGGGATTAACAGCAGTGCTGCAGGAATAAGGGATCTGGTTCTGCAACCTGTGGGGCACTTTGGCATCACTCTGCCATTAGGAAAAGATCAGTACCTGCTTTAAGGGAGGATTAATGCTTTCTGTAATAGCATCAGAAACGGAAATGTAATAAGAGCGTCTCTACAAAAGGAGGACAGTCCAGGGCAGTGCTGCACAGCTGTAACAACAGAACAGAACAGAAGCTGCAAGAAACTTCTCCTTCCCCCAGGAAAACCCAGCAAAATATCCACGTATTGAAAGCCATGAGAGGCATAAAAACCTTTTCAGCGTTCCTCTGTGAAACCTAGAAGATGCACAATGTAATTGTGAACTCCATCCCCGAGTTCCTTACCTAGAAATATTTACGTTTTGAGACACCCAGCATCCCCTGGTGTCAGCCTCAACACCCTGGCATGGCTCCAGCCAGCTCAATTCCATCCAAAAGATGGCAAAGGAGGTGAAAACTGCAGTCCCTGCCTTCACATGGCCAGCCTCTCCTGCCAGTCTCTCTCAAGTTAGTTAGACAGGAGAAGGAGTGAAAAAAAAGACCAACAAAGCCCCAAGACTTTTTATTCACAATCATGTTCATGGGCCACTCTTTGTCTAGACAGCTGGTATTAGCATCTGAAGCTGTCCTGGAATCTAAAATACCATTTATCTGCAGGGGAAATAAAGTCCTGGATTAAACAGTCCATAAAAATAATCTGGGAATTGACATGGGGCCCAAGGAGACCAAAGGTAACAAGATCTAGAGCAGGCATCTCTGTTTGTCTTGGCTGTAGGGATGTTTTCTCAGAAAACTAAACAAAACAAAACAACTTCCCCCTCCCAGTAACCCCCAAAATAATTTGGCTTCAGGAAAGTGTTTCCTTTTGCTTCCTCTCCTCCCACCTTTGTTTGATTGCTTTAAGCATATCCCCATCCACCACCCACAGCAAAGAAGTTTCCAACCATAACTAGTCCCTGACTGAAAAGTGGGACTGGAGAGGGGCAGCTCCTCCTTCCAAGGATGTCCTTGGAACTGTGAGCAGCTCTGTTTTCCTGCAGACAGACTCTGAATGCTCAAGAGTGCTAAGACCTTCTATTTTACTTCACTAGTGCCCAGTGTGGGGTTTTCTCATGTAGCCATTCTGGCAGACCTTCAATGAATGGGCCTTAAATGAATTTAATTAAACTACAAATTACAGCTGGTAGTCCCATTTTAACATTTAATCCAAGGAAATCTGCCATTTTAATCCAATGCAGAGAGTAAAGAGTGAAACAAAAGGTCAATGATAGATTAGGATGAGGGCTTAAAGCAAGAGACAGTAAAAATGTCACTCTATTTAGGTGCTTGTCTTTAAAAATCAGCCTTTCCAGCTATATGGAAGAGTCTGGAAAGAAAGCTGCATGTTGGTGGCACATCTAGAGCAGATGTCTCATCTCCAGCTGTGATACAGATCACACGCAGCCTGGTGCAAACCGCCCGTGTTCTAAAATCCAGCCAATAAACGTGTTAGGTATGAAATATTCCTTCTCTGCATGCTTTGTTAAGAGGCAGGTACTGCCTTTTGTGGTGCAAAGAACAACCAGCACAAAAGACTGTGAATTCCAAATGAATGCTCAGCTGCCTCTCTCCTTGCACGCTCTCTGCAGCCTCTGCAGCCTCCGCCACTTTCTGTGGGGAAGAGCTGAGTTTTGGCTACTGCTGCAAGACTCAGTTCACTGGCCCATGGTCCTGACTCAAGGTGGCCGAACTTGTCATAGTGAGAGAGACTCTGCTGATGAGATCAGAGTCTGCAAAGACAAATTCCAAAGCGCAAAGAGAAAAGGATGTTTTCTTTTCCGCTGGACAAAACACAATTTTCTGGCAGGCCCAGGCAGGACAGTCTGTCCACTTTGGCAATACCCTGCACGCCTGGACGTACACAAGTGTGTTTTTACATGCAGATTTGATTACACAATCGCTCTCCAAGAGAATTTGGCAAGAAAGATATTGAGAAAATTTAAAACAGCAGAGTCTGCAGCATGCTGCTTCTCTCACACAACTTCTAGCACCATTTGGAGCCACTGACCACTGGGAAAGCACCCAAAGAAATCTCCCTCAGTGCTGCGCAGGGACCCAGCCAGCCCTTTGGGAGATGCTGCAGGGTCAGCCTCAGTTGCCAGCTTGTACCCGCAGACCTTTATCCAACAGCTCAGTCCACCTCAGAACACTCGACCAGCCCCAAGGCCAAACCTCCCCCCCTCCTTCCCAATTATGATTCTGAACCTTTGCCAAAGGCATCTGGTAAAAGATTCACAATGTCAAAGGCTTTTCTTGACCAACAATCTTTTTGCGCCCTGGCTTCTTCCAGAGTTAGATCTGCTCTCTCAGTGTCCATCCCCTCCTGAAAACACTGCCCAGCACCCAGCTGGGGGGATGGGGTTTAATGCTGCTGCTCAGTGCTTCTAAACTCCAAGTTAAACTTACTGCGAAATGAATCATAGCTTGTCTTGGGATTCTTATGCTTGTTTAGGTTGCAAACACCCCACCTGTTTGACCATAATATTATTTTATTTGCCTTTGCTGTTTGTAGAGAAAGATACACCCCTTGTGCTTACTGAAAAGTTCTTGTGATTAGTGCCAGTGCCAGGCAACCTGAGAGAGGAAAACAAGTTTATTCTAGTGAAGGCCATGGTTAGTCTTGATTATGAAGTTCAAAACATAGTTAGCAAACACAAGCAGAAGAAAACACAGACCTAGAGCTTGTGTGCCACAAGTCTCTACTGCAAATGTTAGGCATCCTCCAAGATCCACAGTCCAGACCCACCATCTGCAAGCCCACCTCAAGAGTGTCTGAGCTATAGGATGCAGCTTCTCAGGGTGGGTTGCTCTTCTGTCTCTCACCCTTTTAAACTCCAGGGTTATTTGCATTTCTCTATTCTGTAAATGCAAATAAAATAGTCAGAGGGAATATGAAGAATCACCTTCTTTCTAATAAAAAGGATCACACACAGCACTTCACTTTGGAATAGGTAGCTGGCATCTGTGAGAGCAGTAATTGAAAACATTTGTGTTTACCCAAGTGGGATGCATCAAAAGGACTTTGAGTGGTCATTCTTCTAGGTTTTCCTTTACAAAATCAAATTGTAAACTCACTGTAATTGTAAACTTCATTTCTGGCGTTCTGTAAATGTGACTTTCACTGCTGTAACTTCCTATTGTGCAGCACAGTTTTGGTCAGTTTTCATTTAACAGCATTTCACAAAGAGCACATGTGAAACATCCCCACAGCTCACTGTTGTGAGGGTTTACTGTGTCAGTGGTGTTACCAAACACCACAGCCAATAACTCCTGAAATCTCTGCACTGTCTATAATACCAGGTCAGGATGAAAAATGTCCAAGTGTCAGCCTTAGTGATCAAATTTCCTCACTTGTCTGCTCGATTCACTGTGTTCCCCTGGGTTCCCATATAGCTCATTAAACAAAACAAACCTTTAGAGAACGTTTGACATGATTAACTACCTTTGCTGGTAATGTGTGCAACCCACCCAGGTGTCTAGACTGTTTGAAAAATACAGCTTGTATTTAGGAGTAACAGCTGGTACTCCTCAAGTCTCTCTGCTGGACCTCAAATTAAGTCGAAACAGACCTTATCAATATTAGGTGGTTCTCTCCTAAAGAAAACATCCAGCCTGTTGCAGGAAATTAAGTTACTGCTCTGGTAGATGGCACTTTACCTGAAGACTGCTGGGAAGTTCTGCACTCTTGAAGGTTCTGTTTTGAGAAAAGTGAGAGAACAAAGAGTTCAGGCCCATTTCCATTGTAGGAAACCTTCAGTATTTTTTCATAAAAGGCAAAAAAATAATCAGCACCTGTGTCCTACCAGATCCCAGTTTAGGCAGGTGTTTTTTGCCTGCCCGTGTACCTTTTAAAATGATAAGTTGGAGAACCTGTTTGCTACAGCAGGTTTTAGACTGAAATGTTGTTAGGTGCTTCTGAGTAATGGCTTAGACAGGGAACAGTGACAGGCTCTGGTAAGAACAGGCATTCCAGAGACTCCTCAGGACAAACCAGGTGCTCTCTAGAAGGTCACCCAGAAGCAGCTCCTCTGCCCTGGCCCACGTCCCACCCAACACCTCTGCACAGCACAGCTTCCCTTGGCCACGAGCTGTTGGCTGCAGAGCAGTCACCTGTGGTGTCAGGGGCAAAAGCAATGCTAGGTGCCCAAAAAGTGTGGACAGGAGTCCTCTGATTATTAAAAGATGCGAGTCTGAGCAAGGTGAAAAATTGCAGGTTAAACCCGTTTAATGAGGACTGTGCCCCAAGATGCCCCACGTGTGCAGGATGTGCCTTTCCAGGAGTGTGAACGGGACAGGAGCACAGAGAGCCAAGGAAGTAGGTACCTCTAAACATGATGGCAAGTGAGGCTGCTCCCAGTTAACAAATTTTACCCAAATAATGTGTAAAGGCCAGGCGAACACAAAGGAAATCCCAAGGTATTCCCCGTGTGGCAGGTATCTATCTTCTGATTGAGTCAAATTTGTCACAGTTCTGAAAAAAACCACAAAGGTCTTTGCCCCACTTCACTGTATTTGAGAATTTATCGTCCCTCTTATAGGGGGAAATAAGAACTATAACTCAGCTAAGCTCCAGCCCAAGAGGCTGCCCAAGCCCTGACCTGTGGCTGCTCAGCAGGGCCCAAACCCAGGCCAGGAGTGCTTTTATTGTAAGAGACTGTAAATCACCTGAACCTTCCTACCGCAGGGCAGGATGTGAGCAGAGCTGTGGGGCTGCTCCGAGCAGTCCCACAGCAGGGCCCGGCTGGGCCAGCAGCTCCCGCAGCAGAGCTGACACCACAGGGCCCGGCTGGGCCAGCAGCTCCCGCAGCACATCTGGCACCACAGGGCCCGGCTGGACCAGCAGCTCCCACCACAGGGCCCGGCTGGGCCAGCAGCTCCCGCAGCAGAGCTGACACCACAGGGCCCAGCTGGGCCAGCAGCTCCCACAGCAGAGCTGACACCACAGGGCCCGGCTGGGCCAGCAGCTCCTGCAGCAGAGCTGACACCACAGGGCCCAGCTGGGCCAGCAGCTCCCGCAGCAGAGCTGACACCACAGGGCCCGGCTGGGCCAGCAGCTCCCACAGCAGAGCTGACACCACAGGGCCCGGCTGGGCCAGCAGCTCCCGCTGCACATCTGGCACCACAGGGCCCAGCGGGACCAGCAGCTCCCACCACAGGGCCCGGCTGGGCCAGCAGCTCCCGCTGCACATCTGGCACCACAGGGCCCGGCTGCACCAGCAGCTCCCACCACAGGGCCCGGCTGGGCCAGCAGCTCCCGCTGCACATCTGGCACCACAGGGCCCGGCTGCACCAGCAGCTCCCACCACAGGGCCCGGCTGGGCCAGCAGCTCCCGCTGCACATCTGGCACCACAGGGCCCGGCTGCACCAGCAGCTCCCACCACAGGGCCCGGCTGGGCCAGCAGCTCCCGCTGCACATCTGGCACCACAGGGCCCGGCTGCACCAGCAGCTCCCACCACAGGGCCCGGCTGGGCCAGCAGCTCCCGCTGCACATCTGGCACCACAGGGCCCGGCTGCACCAGCAGCTCCCACCACAGGGCCCGGCTGGGCCAGCAGCTCCCGCTGCACATCTGGCACCACAGGGCCCGGCTGCACCAGCAGCTCCCACCACAGGGCCCGGCTGGGCCAGCAGCTCCCGCTGCACATCTGGCACCACAGGGCCCGGCTGCACCAGCAGCTCCCACCACAGGGCCCGGCTGGGCCAGCAGCTCCCGCTGCACATCTGGCACCACAGGGCCCAGCTGGGCCAGCAGATCCCACCACAGGGCCTGGCTGGGCCAGAAGCTCCCACAGCAGCACATCTGGCACCACAGGGCCCGGCTGGGCCAGCAGCTCCCACCACAGGGCCCGGCTGGGCCAGCAGCTCCCGCAGCAGAGCTGACACCACAGGGCCCAGCTGGGCCAGCAGCTCCCACAGCAGAGCTGACACCACAGGGCCCGGCTGGGCCAGCAGCTCCTGCAGCAGAGCTGACACCACAGGGCCCAGCTGGGCCAGCAGATCCCACCACAGGGCCTGGCTGGGCCAGAAGCTCCCACAGCAGCACATCTGGCACCACAGGGCCCGGCTGGGCCAGCAGCTCCCGCAGCAGAGCTGACACCACAGGGCCCAGCTGGACCAGCAGCTCCCGCAGCAGAGCTGACACCACAGGGCCCGGCTGGGCCAGCAGCTCCCGCAGCAGAGCTGACCCCGAGCTGGGCACTGAAATGCTCGGATTTATCTGCCTGTGCCAGGGTGAAGGGTGGGAGACCAGCACGGGGGCACCACGGGAGCAGAAGGCACAGGGCAGCCCCAGCACCCGCTGGGAAGAGCACAAGCAAACTGTAAAACACGAGGCAGACAAAACATCTGGCAGCTGCTTCAAATAGTTTTCTGTCTGAAGGGTAGACAAGCCTGCAATAGTTTCGAATGAAAACATGTGCAAAGGCAGGATCAGTGCTTCAGTGTGTTTTGTGCAAGCATTGAATGAGTTCTGTTCTTTTCAGCACTGTTTTGTAAGCCAAGAAAGGCTGTGCTTTGGGTTAGGTTTTTAATTTTAATAAACTTTACTAAATAAATCACTGTATTTCATTCTCCAGTCAAATGCAACTTTGGCACAAGATCAGCAGCATTAGCTCTGCATAGGAAGCATGTGGGAGAGAAGAGGGGCAGTGTGCTAGGAAATGTTTTTCATAATTGTCTTACCTTATGCAGAAGAAAAGGTGGGACTGCCAAAATAAGTTCTTAAAAGAATGACGCACGTTCTTTCAAGTTCCCACATCTCAGGCCCAGGGAAAGGGAAAATTGCCTTGATACTGGCAAAGGACTTGACAGGTACAGACTGGTGGCTGGGCTCCCACAGGGAAGTTGTTTGAGCTCAGACATAAGTAAGTTCTCAGTCCTGCAGACAAAGGAGAGAATTGGCAATTGTCTTCCCTGCTCTAAGCTTTCCTGTCCTGACACTGTCACAGCTCTGACGACGATCCACAGGCACAGGGTTGTGCAGGTATGTAACCTGCACCCAGGACAGGCTTCCCTCTCGAGAGGAGTGTGACAAGACTGCTAAGGAAGGATGACACATTTCCTTATCAGCTACTAAACTCCTCCACTGAGCACTTCCGCCTTGCACACTTTCCTAGACATGAATTACTTTCACCAAAGCCTCAACTTCCAGGAAGTAACAAAAGCTACTCCACTGCTTGTACAGAGCATCGGGATGCCAAGGTTCTCTGCAGAGCGGTCCCAGCACTGCTGCAGCACAGGCAACGGCAGGCAGGCTGTTGAGGCCAGGAGCCTCCTAAAAAATGTAGGAGCAGCTCCATGTGCGTAAAGTGGTGAGTCAGCAGCAGCAGGAGGATGGGATGCTGGCAGTGCAGCAGGGGTGGCTTTCAAGGCACTCCTGAGACAAGCAGAACTTGCAGCTTTTACTGCTGCTCACAGAGGCAGAGATCTGCCTGCCATGATGCCAGGGCTGGGACGGAGGCAAGAACAGCAGGGGAGCAGAGCACCACTGATTTATTAGGACTTGCTAATCTGTGATTTCATTTGTTGATTCCATCAGGGCCAATCCCCTTCTCATAACTTCCTCCCCCGTTGCCACAGCACTGTATATAAACACTGCAGGCTCCCAGCCCTGAGCAGGTCACTTGCTTCAAATATTCCATGCAGCTGGAACACAAGCCTGTTTGGGTGTCTGGAGCCGAGCATGAACTAATTCCTCTGTTTTCTGCACCCGCCCCACCTCCTGCACCGTTCCAGCCTCCTGCTCTCCCCCAGCCTCCACTGCAGCGGAAGGGGAAGGGGCCTGGGGCAGCAGCAGGCACAAAGGAAGGGTCTCACTGCAGTCCTCTGCACCAAACCAGAAGTGTGAGTACTGAATACGCTGGATACTGAAGCTCAGGCTCTACAAACCCTTGTCTTAATCATGTGGTTTTGCCACATGTAAGAGACACCCAAAATTAAAAAAAAAAACAAAACCAAAAAACCAAAAAGCCTTGTCCTGACTAGACACAAGAAACTACGTGCCTTTTTTTGAGCTCTCTCTCCCCACTACCCTTATTAGGCAGTTCGCAGGCTGTAGTTGAACTTCATGTGTTGCAGTGTGAACTGATTAAAAGATTTGTCTCCCTCAAACACCTTGGTGGCTGCAGGGAAGACAGAGAAGTGTGTGGACAGGAGGAGGACTTAAAGCCTTCATCATCACAGACAGAAGTCCCTCATCACCACACCTCCAGTCACTCTGGAGAGGCTTAACCTCACTGCTGACACAACGTGGGAGCACCTCTGTATTGCACAGGTCGGTGACTGAAGGCACAACCAGCAGGCAGGCTGCTGTAAAATCAGGCAGGCTTCTTCGGAATAAGCTCACTGCTCACGTAGAAGCAAAGCATAAGGAAATCTGATAATTTCATGCAAATAAAACCCATCACCGAGTTATATTTAATAAAGTTTATTAGGTTACTGAGTATTATCTACAGTCATAAAATAGAAAGAATTTTAAACTGTACAAAGTTATGTCCTGGTGAAGTGAGGAGAGATGGAAACGAGGGAGCACGAAGAGCATTAGAAGTAGGGAGAACACAGCTGCTTCCCTGGAGTTCTGGAAGACACTGGTTCAAGTTGAAGGCAACCAAGTAGGGCTCCACACACACTGAATTTTGTGTCCCACCCTGCAACAGAAACTAGTACAAACCCCTACACTGAAAAAAAGTCATATAATATTAGAATAAAAAAGGGGCACATCACACCCCACCCAGTCTTGGCACCAACTCTGTGCTTTAAAAAATATACTATGCAAGTAGTTTATTTTCAAAAAGGTACCCTACAGCAGCTGTTTAAAACATGTTCTTATACATACACCACAAATATATATATTAACATTTTCAACAACTAAACTCATTTGTACCTACACAAAACTGAAGGGATAACTCAAAAGCAAAAAACAAAACAAAACAACCAATCACACAAACATTTTTCAAGAAAAAAAAACCACAAAGAAATGTGCAAAATAACCCCAGAAAGGCAGCATAGTAACCTGTGGAGAGGTCAAGAGAGCAGCTCCTGCTGATAAAGGAGTGTCATCCTCTTTACTTGGCTACTGAGGATCTATTTGGGATGTGCTGATTTGCCTGAATCGCTTGTCCTGTTTATTGCAGTTCTCTCCTGCTCCGCAGCTCTGGAGATGTTCCGTTTCTTCTTGCTGTGCCTGAGGATCACCCCCGGTCTCTGCTAAACCCTCCCAAGCCCCACCCTGCAGCAGTCCCCTCCCGGGCTCACCTGCTGCTGGCATTTCTGCAGCCACACTGTGACCGCTCCTCGGGACCACCTCCCACCCCCAGCTAGGCACAGCAGAGTTAAGTGGAGATTAAGCTGGTCTGTGACAGAACAAAGCCTAGTTTGGATGAATTTAAGCAGCTTATCCAAGAAGAGAATTCCCTAGCAGCGCCATTAGAGAAACATTAATGCTTCTCTAAAGCCTCAGCATGGAGCAGGGCAGAGCTCAGGGGACAGGACCTGCAGCTGTGCAACAAAGCTCATTCAGATGGTCTCACCCTATTGCACAGGTTTGTCCTTCCCTGTTCCCACATCAGCCAGCGATCTCAGACCAAAAGCTGCAGTTTTCAGTCAGGAAGGAGCATGTGGAGACACAGCCTGACTGCAAAATCGACCGAGTCAAACCCACTGCGAGGAGGCAGAGCAGAGAATGGAGCAGGAGAAGCAGTGGTGATAAACAAGAAAGCAGGAGTCACAGCCTGTGAAACAGCACTAGAGCAAGGTGAGAAGTCCCAGCACAGACAACAGCAACATAACCACCTTCTCCAAATCAACAAGTGCCCTGGTTGAAGGGTTCTTGGTTTTGGTGTTTCAGGTCTTGGGGTTGTACTTTTTAATTTTTGGCTTTTAAAACCTCATCAATTAATTCTCCGTGGTATTGTAGACTCTTTCCCACTGCTGGCTATCCTGAGCCTTTCCATTCTTAGGACCTGGTTTTAACATTTCTATTCCTAATGCCTCCTCTTTCCCCAAATTATGTTTTTATTCTTACTTTTATTCTTATTTTTAATTATCATCCTTCCCTTTAGCTGGTACAGAAAAACCATTCACTCCAAGGCCCTTGAAGCCCAAGGATGCAGCACAGCCTTTTCTCAGGAGGAGCAGGGAAGCACAGAGCCTCCGTAAATGTTCCTTTTGTAAGTGTGCTGGGGAAGTGACTTCCAAGGAACAAAGCACTCAGTTGTGAAACAAGGATTACTTGAGAGCTCGCCAGGAAGGGCGCATGGAGGCTGAGGCAGCGGCAGGAATGCTTTGGCCAAGGAGCTCCAACAGCAGGGATGACACGAGGGTGGAGAGCCCAGTGCTCCGCGGCTCAGCTCCGATCCAGGGCCTCGGTTCCGCCTCTGTCCTGGAGCACGAGGGTCATTGGTAGAGCAGGTAACTCTTGAGGGAGGCTGGCAGGGGCAGGGTGGGGATCTCAGCCAGTCTGTCCTTGCCCAGGGCAAGCCGCACGGCTCGCCGGCACAAGTCCATCAGAGGCAGTGGTTCAGCTGGGAAAAGAGACCGAGACATTAACAGCCCAGCCCACACGGCACACATTCACTCTACTGCTGCTACAAATCCCCCAGGAAACACTGAGCAAGGGAAGGGAATGCCTGGCCTGTCTGCCGGACCTAAGCCACTCAGCAGCTTCAGCTCATTGAATACCCCAGCAGGGCATGAGGCTTCTGTAGGATATTTAAGCCATACGTGTGTGAATGAAACAATCCTAGAACACCAACTGGAAGTTCCTCCTCTGCAATACCACTCATTCCAGGCAGAATGCATCTCCTGGCTCGTACTTACTGCAGTATCCAGAAATTTTTGTAAGAGTCACTGAAGTAAAAGACTGTAGCAGCCAGAGCATCCTGAGGTCTGGGTCCCCAGCAGCACCATGATTTATCTTGCACAGGAGGATAACAGCTGTCAGCCCCTCCATTTCTACTGCACAGTTCCCATGAAAAACAAAGCCATCTGTCAAAGCTTCGTGTTACTACTTGCACCGTGACATTTTCCACTGAGGATTCCCTCCTGTGTCATAAACCCGGGAAGGATACAAGCCCTTGGCTATCTTTTTCTGCATCCTGTACTTAAAACCCTGAACAAGACAATACAAGTTTTTCAGGAACAGCACACGGGGCCCTTTGCTGCTGAGGAGTCATTCGCAGCACGGAGGGGACTGAGGTCACAGCCAGAGCTAACACACCCCAGACACACATTAGCTCCTCACAGCCCCTGCTGCTGAGCCTGTCAGAGCTCACCTTGAAACCCCGTGCTGCTCAAGCCTGAGGGGTTTGCCCTGCCCCCAGAGAGGGCTGACAGACATCCCAAAGCAGATAACTGGGCATCCTTCTACAGCCTGAGGGCTCTGCTGCACCTGTAGAAAGCTTCCTTTACTTGGGCTGAACACAGACACCTCAAAGCACCCACAGGCACTGAATGAGTTTGGCCGAGAAGCTGCAGTTTTCAGTAACACTGATAGACGCCTACAGCTCCAGCTTCTACTGCTACATGCCAAATTAATCTGACTGGGCATCCGGCTCCCCAAGCCCCAGCATTTATCACACATGTTCTGTGTCACAAGGAAGACATGGCTGCACTCAGCCCTGGCTTTGTCTGCTCGTGACAGGGTCTGTGCTGCCTCTTCCACAGGGACAGGTTCCCGCAGCAGGCTGCACCTCTCTGCTCTGGCTGTGGCACTGCCAAAGAGGCCCATTACTGGCAGCACTCCTTTAGCACTTCCCAGTGTAGCTTATTCTTAAACCACTGGGGCACAAACTCGCTGTATTCAAAGTCTGCCCCAATTCCGCCTGCTCTGCACAGAGATAGCTGGGACAGAGGCACTGCCCAGCCAGCATCCCAGGGGACAAGGGCCCTGACCTTCGGAGCCTTTAGGTATTCACAGAACAAATATCTTTCAGTTTAGTGGCCTTAAAAGGAGAGGATCTTCCAGAGAGATTAAGACTTGTCCTCATCTAGTTTGCACTGATAACCCCGTCTGACAGGAGATCAGGAGAGAAAGCGCACACACATCTGACCTCCTTCCATTCACAAGCACTACAATCACTGGACAGTGTTGCTATTGAGTGCTCAGAAGTGGTTAGAGCCAGACACCTTCTTTCTATCTGTGCCAAAATAGCATCCTGTCATTGCTGGCCTGATGCCCACGATTCACTCCTTAGCTGAGAGCACATTACAACCAAATCAAGTCCTGGAGGTGGCCTTTCCCTCGCTAGGTGCAGCTCTGTGCCAGCAGCTCCACAGACTTTGAGCAGAGCTGCAGGTTTTGGCCTTGACCCTCCAGCAAAACCTGGTTCCTGGAGCTGCTGGCATTCTTTAAGCTGTTGTGGCAGAAAGAACCGGGCTTGCTTTGGGTGAGAAAACGCTCTGCCAAGAGCCCTCTGCTTGGTCTTGCAGAGCTGAAGTGTATTTCTCAAAGCACTTGCAGATTTTGCTCCTGCCCCTTTGCAAGGCTCCCCTGGTTATTCTGACAGCTCAGTTTTTCTGGTGCCTGGTGGCAGCTTTGTTGCATCCCAGTGTCAGGGTTCACCAGAGCTGGGCCAGCGTCAGGACACCTCCAGCACAAACAGAAGATCCCAATACGCTACAGCCCTTGGGCAGACACTGTTCTGGAATGCAGGGGAAACTACTCTTCATACCAACACTGCCAGATTTATTTCACTAGCAACATAAATCCAGATTTTAATCCACTTCCTTCACCTCTCTCCTCCACCCTACCCAGAGGACTGAGTCACAGTCTGGCCCCATGGGAACTTCTGACTATGAGAGATAACAGACTTTAGCGCATTTGGACAGCCAAATTTATTACTAAGCTTAGCTAGAGATTGATGTGCCTGTTAGTAAAAGGCCTGGCATGCAAGCTGGGCTGACTACAGTATTCAGCCCCCTGCTAGAAATGAGCACACCCTGCACTGAGAGAGGCAGGGAAGTGAGCTACTTTTCTGAAAGATGAAAAACATTCCCATTTTCTTAGACAGGGGCAGATTTTCCCATTCTTGCCTGCAAGGGATTTTAAACATCCCTTCATTACCCATTTAAGGAAGGGGATTGTCTCAGAGACTGCTTCTGTAAAGAGACACTAGGATTCCAGTGCCAGCAGTGCAACTGTCAGAAGAATGTTCCTGCTGCTCTTTTGGTAGCAATACAAGGTTTCCCATCCTGTCCCAGGCTGGATAACTGGCATCCCCTTCTCCCACCAGACCACCTCCCCAAGCCCTGCAGTGCCTTGGTGACAGAACACGTGTGCAGTCAGATGAATATTGTGTATTTGCCATTGAGCATTCAAAGCTGCACCCAGCAATCCTTCTGCTGACACGGATCCTCAGCCCTCTAGAAAGAGGAAAATCCTCCCCAGGATGGCCCAGCAAGGGCAGCCACGGGTCTGTGCTACCAGAACCAGCATAGGGGTCATACTCACGGTCAAGCCCGTTCAAGTAGCACATCCGTATCTCACAGTGGCCCCACACGGCGCTCACCACTGGGTAGAGCTTTTTCCCTTTGAGTCCTCGAAAGGCAACCCCCATGTACTGCCCATCCACGATGAAGCTCAGCGTCCCGTCATCCATGTCCAGAACCACCAGGAAGGAGTCGGGCACGATGAAAGTCTCGTCCGGTTCTAGGAAGGCAGGGTAGGTTTTGCTGGGCTGGTTCTTGCCGTCGTGGTAGAGTCTGTTGCGCCCAAGGTCCCAGCCCCAGGACTCGTGGTTGTTCCCCACGAGCGTCGTGTACCCCACGGAGTGCAAGGGGGCCTCTGCCGTGGCCACCCCGACCACGGCGTGGGTGCCCCGCTGGCGCATGGCCCACGTGATCTGCCACACGTGCAGCCCCCGCGTGTAGCCCACCTTGCCCCTGATGGCATCTGTGCTCTGGGCCACCGGATGCCGGTGAAATATCAGTTTGTCGTCCTCTTTCACAAACACATTCAGCGAGCGATCGTCGTTGTTCCACGAGTGCAGCAGCTGCACTTCATAGGACACTGGAGGCATGTCCAGCAGCAGGTCCAGCCGGGTGGGTTTGCTGTAGTCCAGTCCTTGGAGCTCCTGTTTCAGTGGCCTGTACACAGGGTCCCTCATATCCACAGTTTTTATCCCACCTGTGACCTTCTGACCCATTGTGTGTCCTGATTTCGCCTCTTTACGGGCTCATCAATTTACCTGGCAGCTTCTGCTGTCATTCAGCCCCACCAAAAAGGTTGCCAGGAGACTTTGTCAAGATGTGCACCACTCAGTATTGCCTAATGGACGGAAAGAAAAACAAGAGACAGGTTAAACATTAGCACATTCAGCCTTGTCTGCCCCATTCACAGAGCGCAGCATTCATCACTTTATCCCAGCAACGTGTGCTTCCTTCCCACCAGCAGGAAGGGCTGCACAGATCTACAGGGTTGAGGAGATAATTCTCTTCAACTAAAGCTTTGCTGAGTACCTTGGAGGCCTGACTGCAAGTCCAAAACAGCAGACAAAAGCTGCTGCGCCCAGCCTTGGGGGACACTCATTCCAGCAGCTCTTGCCCCCTGTGAGCCCCTGCAGCCAAGGAGCAGTAACCTGCTGCCTGGTTTGTCTCGAGTGAGCTTCAGTTGGGGCAGCTTCTCTTCTCCAAGAGGGGAAAAAAAAAAATCCCTACTTTCAGTTGCAGAGTCCAGGGGGAGGAGCAAGATTCTTCTCACAGTTGAGCAGTTTCCCTTCCAGATTGCAGAGAAACCTCTGAAACATTTAAGCCAGCTTGGCTGGAGATACTTGCTCGTCCTGTGCACCTCTCCTCCAGCAGTGCATCCACTGAAGTGTCTCTGCTCTCACTCAGCAACACAAACAGCCCTCTGTCAGACAGCTGCCAAACTGGGGGCAGCTATTAGGAGAATTAGAAGTGGGAGGGGTGCAAATGAGCTTTCTAAGAAAAAAAAGTGTTATTTTAACATTTCCTGAAGTGAGGCAATCATGCAGTACTCCTGCCAGCTACAGTCACAACACTTACTCACAACCAAGGACCTCATCTGGCATGGAAAACAGAGCATGAATCAGATCTGGTTTAAAAATAAGATTACTGGACATCAGCAAGGCTTCAGATAGAAGGTGAACAGGGAAGGCTCCCATATGGTCTGGGTTAGGGATCAGTTCAGCAGCTTCCCTACAGGTTTTTACTCGTAGTCCAAGGTATGCCATTGGAGCACTGAGCTAAATCCCAATTCTCAAGTAACAAGAGATAAGACTACTTTTTCTTTCCTTACCTACTTTTTTTAAAAATCATGGATGGAGAGGATAATCCTGAGATTCTTTAAAAGTCACATCCCAATGCACAGGCTGCAGTACAGCTATTGCAAACTTTTCAGGGACCTCAGATGTTGGGCACTGCCAGACAGAAGATGCCATTTAAACAGGCCCAATCATGTTATCAGCTGCTGAGATGACCACAACATCCTGCAAGTTAAATAAATACCACTCGCAACACCAAAACAAATCCTGAACCGTGTTGGCCAGCTGGTCAGCAGCTGAAAACAAGCAAGGAACAGCAAAACCAGCAGAGGGAGGGCAGTCAGTGGATGCCAGAGCATCACCCTCCCACAGCACATGATTCAGCTGCTGTGCCCCACAGCTCACGCCTGGGCCCACGTGTTTCCATGACTCACAGGCACTTCAGCCCCTGAGGGCACAGGCTGCCTCTCTGCAAGCCTAAGGAACAGCAGAACCTCAAACCAAAGGATCCCAAGAACAAGCCAAAACAGACATTAGCTGAGCTTCCCTGCGAGCTGACCCAAAGCAATAACTTTTAAAAAGCTTCAGTGTAAGCTGCTTGCTCAGGCCGGGATGAAACCCATCAGGCTGCTGAGACAGAGCACGTGGCACTCTGCAGAAAGCACCAGGTGAACTCCCTGGCATCCCAAGGCCTGCGGCACATGGACAAAAGCTGTCAACAATGGACTGGCAAGGCACAGGTGGAAGTCCATAGGCACATTCAGCTGTTGGAATTTTGATTAGGATAAGGGAACAAAACATTGGCAGAGGGAGGAGAGGCAGAGATTTCCTGTGCAGTACATGTGAGAACACAGCATAGGAGACAAGAACCAAACCAAAGCAGACTGCAGAGTGCTGGTGCAGACCTCTTTGAAGCACAAAATACTCAGGAGAAGTAAGGGAATACGACTGTGCCCTTCGTTAGCAAAACAATGCCTTTTTCATTACGGCTTTTTGCCTTTTGCCAACATAAGCTCCATCATATTTCTCTGAGGCTGCTGCACCAGAAAGGGAATCACCCCAGTGAAAGAGCTGGGACTCTGGAAGCCCATGGGGCAGGACAGCCCTTGCTGCCTGCTCTGCTCCAGGAGCAGATTCCTGAACACAGGCACCAGCATCACTTACACTGGTGAGGACCTTCCCAGGCAGACTGTTAACAGCAGATGAAAGACAATGGCCAGAATAAATTGAAAGGGGAAAGAAAGGAAAAAGACTGAAGCAAAGGGGTCAGTCAGAGAGAGAGCAAGTCAGGTAGTGAGCACCCCATGCCAAAATTTAAGTGCAATATGGCTCCTTATTAGGGCAAGGCAGTCATTCCTGCTCACAGCTGGCTCTGCTGTTCCTGGCACCAGCCTGGTCTAGAACTGCAGAGTGGCACCTTGCCCTGCAGTCAGGAACACAATTATGCCCTCATTTTTTTGCCAAGAAAATCCTCTTCATGCACAAGACAATACAGGCACTTTCCCCACAGCAGGAGAGGCTTATCCTGTTAAATTAATGGATTCATGCCCTGGGCAGCTTGATATGAGACACAGCCAGCCATAAATGAGAAGATATGCTGGGGAAGGAGCTGCTTCAAAACCTTGGAACTGCTACAGGTTTAAGTACAAATGTAAACACTGAAAGTGCTTTTCTCTTATCTTATCAACAGCTCGGGCTTGCTTCAACTCTGCTCTGCTTTACCAACACAAGCTCATCACCAGGATGCTAAGTTCTGCTCTCATGCTATTTTCAGCTCTATTGTTAACCTTCTGGGCTTAAAAACTGTGGAATGAAAGTCTAAGGATGTCTCAGAGAAAAGTATTCACTGCTGTTTCCAGTGAGAAGTGGACCTCCCTTCCATGTAAGCAGTCAGTTTGCCATACTGGAAGGGTATGCCAGGTCCCAAAACAACTGCTGGCTGCAAATAGATCAAGGCAGGAGACAGCAAAGACATTTAAATGGAAGGCAAAGTCCTGCTGTTAAAACAGGGAGAACACAGCTCTGCAAGTAAGGTATTGTACATGGCAGAGCAGAGCTGGTATCCAGCTTCTCTCTGCAGTTCAGAAACTCGTGGCTCCTTGCAGGTCCTCCCTTGCTCTGCACCTACAGCACACTTGTCTGGAGCATCAACAACAAGAACACAGGAAGGATCCTCAGCTCCTTGATTCCTATCCAGTTTTACTTTATTTCTTCAAGTCAGTTTACTGTGGCTTTATTTCCTTCCCATAATATTCATTAGATGTACTCCTACAGATAAGAGGCCAAACCTTTAAACACCTCGCAGGCTCTGGGTGCTCTACAGACAATGAATCAGAGCCCTGCCCTAGAGATTTCCAGCCTGGAACACACCTCAGGAGAAGAAAAGAAAATACATATACTGCACATGGTCACTGACTTGCTTAGAGCTTTAGAACTAAAGGATCCCAGAGAGTACCAATGAATGAGACTAAAAACCCACTGTAGTTTTGCTCATGTTTCCATGATTTTGCCAGAAAAGCATAAGGAGAACTTGGTTAATTTTCTTGGGCTGAATGTTCATCCTGCAAGCTGATAGCCAAAGGAGCCACACAACTCCCAGTTTGCTAACTGGGAGATATGTGCAGGTAGAAATGTGCACAGCCAGCACGTCAAACCCCACAAATACCCTTCACAAGTGCTTTCCCTTCTTTAGAACAGCTTCCACTCCGGGGATTTCCCCTTCCTCCCCTGGTGGGGCTGAGAACAGATCCCTTGAACACGGAGATATTCTGTGTAACCACACTAAAAGCCAAGGTGGATCAGCAATGCTACAACACATCTTAAGTGGGGCGAGGAGGGGAGAACTCACGTGCCTCTAGCAGCATCCAAACTTCAGGCCCAAAGAACCAGGAGACTCCATTTTCTGTGGAGTTAATTGTTAGCATCAGGAACAGCGAGTGACGTGCCCTGTGTGTTTCTGCCTGCCACAGGACCTGGTGCGCGTTTGACACGAGCTGTGATACCCAGCCCAGCGCTGATGCAATCCCTTCCCCGGCGTTCTGGCCTCAGCACCCTTCCCACCCATTAAACACCAGTCGAACCCTGGGAAAAAGCAAGCTCACCTCTGCTGCTGGAGCTCTCCAGTGCTGTGCTAGCAGCGACCGAGCAGCTACAGCAGAGATGACAGGAACAACTGCACCAACAACACGACTGGGGCAAGTTTCGGAGTGTTGCAACCTTGCCTGGATCAGGACTGGGCAGGCAACCCTCGTTGCATAGCAGTGGTTTTGGCAGCCTCGAGGCCGCCTTGCCCCACGTGGAGAAGGTTGCCACAGGGGCAACTTGCTGGGCCCCACCTCCCGAGGAGCAGCAGCACTTGGCTCAGCAGGTTTGGCTGCTGGCAGGGCTCCGCGGCCGCCGTGGAAAGTGAAACTGCAGTCGCACACCATGAGAGGTTGGGCAAGGAAGGATTAAGAAACGTGGCACGTGTCCCGGCAAAAAGGAAAATCTTCCAGCGGAGTAAGAGGCCCCTGACAAGTCACTGTGCTCGGGACGTGTCAGGGATGGGGAGAACAAGTCACTCGGTGCTTGGCAGCACTCGACTTGCTTGGGCTGCAAGGGTGCCACCCATCCTGCTGAGCAAACAGCCCCATTCACCCCCTGAGCAGCACCAAGGGCTCTGCTGTCCCCACAGGAGGCAGCTGGCACAAGCCAGCCCACCCTCAGACCTACAGGAAAGGCTCCTGCCCGAGGAAGCCAGGAGCAGGTCATGGTACAGCGCTGCTAGGACTTGTAACCACGGAGCATCAGCTTGTCTGCCAGCACAGCTCGCCCTCGCCTTGGGATGATTCAGGCAGTTTCTGCTGAGGTACTCTGGCTCTTTTTGCAGTGCTGAAGGCAGCATGCCCTCTTACACCATCTCTCCAGTGTCTGGTTCTCCAAAACAAAGCACTGAGGTTACTCAGAGCAGCACATCTGAGTAAACTAAAACCTGAAGTAACAACCACCACCCATCCTCAACCAAGCCACTTACTAGACACCAACTTAAACAAATTTCCACTGTCCACCTACCCAGCCAGTTCCTGTTAACTACAAAGCTGCACAATCTGTCAGAAAACAATTCTAAGCAACAGGAGAGAGTTTACTTTGCAAAGTATTTGTAACAATGGAAGCAACTCAGAGGAGTTCCAGAAGTCTGTGCCAGGGATCTTCTCTCCCACTGAAGGCAGGTCACAAACAGCAATTTTGGTTGCAGAGAAAAGGCACTTCTCTAAATAAAAGAAGTGAACTCAGGCTGGTTTTCCTCACAGAGGAAGTTTAGTGGATGTTTCAAAGGTCATTAGGCTCTTTCCAGCTCTGCATAAGGTAACTTAGGAATGTCAACTGCATGTTAAAGCCCAGGCACAAACAAGACTCTTTACAGTAGCTTCTCAGAGGCAGCCTGCAGTCATTTGCCTCCAACAATTACGTTCTTGGCATGAGGCAGTGCTAGTGCAGCTTCCTCTGGTCAACCCACTTAGGCCAGGACTCTCAAGCAGCTCTTTTGTCCCTTTTCCAAAACCACCTTGCAGAAGTTTTGTCCTGGGTATTCTGAGGATAGCAGCAGCTTTAGGAAGCTACACAGGTTACACTATTACTGCTGCCGAGTCCAGAGCCCTGCATTACCAGCAGCACAGCTGCTCCTTACCCTGCTCTGATGGGTCCATTTCCTTTCCACACTTACTCATAGTCTGTGCTCTTTACAGCCCGAGTCAGGACACGGAGGCTCTGGCTGGAAACTCTTCATTTCTGGTACTGGAACTCACAGACGTTAAAAGGACATAAGCAATTTGCCTTTTCTTTCAGCATGTTAGTTGTACAGCAGGAATTTACTCCAAACACACGTCCCTAACACTGCAGAACTCTCCCACACAGGCACACTGGCCCCTGGGCCGCAGAGTGAGCAGCATTTTATGGCATAAGAAGGGTTGTTAGGTCGGCCATGGGACCCAAGAGAAGCCATGGCAGGGTATTCACAGTAAGCAGCTGGTGAACAGGCCAGAAACCCAGCAAGTGAAGCTCTTCTCACACCGTGCAGGACGGAACCCTGGGTTTGCCATCCCACCCTGAAGTGACAGCTCTGCATTGCAGCTAAACACTGAGAAATTCGGCCACAGTCCCTTCCTGTGTCCCACACTTGCAGCTGCAGCACTGACCTTCCTTGCACCTCTCCCCTTTGCTCCTCTCCAGCTTCCTGCTGGTCTAGAATATCTGCTTGCAGCCAGCTGGTGAAGTGCTATTTTCCAGAAGCAACTTTAGACTCCGTGCTGTAGCAAGCGTTTACAGGCAGCTGTTACCTACAGGACCAACCTGATGAACTTGAGTTCCAGACAATTCAGCATCTGAATCATGCTTGGTGCCCCAAAAGAGATTGTCGCCTGCTTGGGTGCCAGCCAGGTCACCCTGCAGTCCAGCCACTCACCTGAGGCTCCCAGGCTCACAACACATACCATGAACTGCAGACAGCCCTTGCTGTTAGTGCAGGCGCTGGGGACAGAGAGATTCTTTTGGGGGAAACAGCAGAACAGCTGTGGTTTGGCAGCTCAGTCTGAGCAGACAGCACCTGTACATGGTGCAAGAGGCACAGACTTCTCACAGTCCCAACTTCTTGAGGTGCACCCAAGAGATGTGTCTATAACATGCTTGCAGACTAAGTGCCATCAGAAAAAAGTCACACAGGCAGCAGGAGGAGAGGTCACAGGCACCTCTTTTTCACCCGTCCAGAGGTTCACCTTCCTTACACCTTTGTACCTGTCCAGCCACCTGCACCTGGTTTTCCTCACGCTACTGAGACTTTGCACGTGAGCAAGGACAGCTCCCAGGAGCAGCCTCACAGCCCTTTAAGGCTGAAATCCATGCTTGGCACATTGACAAACCCCCCAGGTTTGTAACCAAGCAGCACTGGAAAGGCCTGGTACAGTTGCCATGCCTGCCTAGTATTTTTCCCTCCAGCACTGAAGCCATTTGATAGGCTGCATTTAGAGAGGCATTTCCTCCACAATTAAGCCACCATAAATTTTAAATAGTAAATGTTTACGTTCAGAACTATTAGCATTAAAGAAGCCCACATAATCCATAATAAGCCACCCTCTTGCACAAGAACTCCCTGCTTTTTGTTATTTCCCCACTTAATTTGCAGCCTACACTGCCCACTGTCCATCCCTCATCTCTGTTTACGTATCTGCATTCATTAGTTTTGTCTGATAATGAGGAGATGGGGAGGGGAGCTGTGGGTGGAAAGAATGAAATGGATGTTTCTACCTCTGCCCAGAGTTTCCACTCCCATATCAAAAGCACTTTTTCGGTTATAACTGCTAGATTGGCCAACACCACAACTCATCATGACAAAAATTTTGGTAACAAAGCACTGCTTTCCCCTAAAACCAGTTCATGAATCACTGTAGTTTCTTGCTAGCAGCAGCTGCATTAAAAGAAATCCATGTTCTCAGCACTCACCTACCAGAACTCCCCTTCTGTCTTCTTCCTAGGTGACAGCAGGGCACAGCGAAGAGGCTTTTCTCAAGCACATGGCTTGAAAATGTCCACAGTGGACTGTGGGCATTTCAATCCCTGCTCCTAAAGGCAGTACAGTATACTCTGTCAGGAGACACAGGATCCAGCAGGATTCCTTCTCTCAGGCAAACCATTTGTAGCTGGAGCTGCTGTAATATTAAGGTTGTTCAGTTACTGTCTCTTCCTTGTTTCATTTAAGGATGTCACAAGCACTGCTAACAGTAAAGCAAAAATCCCCACAACAGAGCAGCTGCCAAGCACCAGATTACTCAGCCTGTTACCCTCGAACACGTTTATTGTGTCTGAAGCTTCAGCACATGTATTTACATCAAATACATCTCTGCCAGAGGGGAAGTTGTGCAAGTGTCTGGTATTGCTCATCACTACAGAAAAAGCTTAGTTGAAATCTGGGCCATGTACTAGAAACAAACAATTCTTGGTCCATTGCAACAGAGTCTCTGCTCCCTCCAAGCAGATTCTTACAGCTCCAGGAACTGGATGCTGTTCTGATTCAGAGGGCAGAGCAGCACACTCAGCAAGATCAGGGCCTCGTGGTGCAGAGCCAAAGTCATGCTCCATCCCTGCTTCCCTGGCACTCAGCTTGGGAAGCTTTGGCACCTCCCTGGATCTGCATTTCCCCCATCTGGATGGGCAGCAGCAGCAGCCGCCACCACACAGGAGAGGAGGAGACACTTGGTAAGAGGGAAAGGTCCAAGAGCTACACCCTCCTCATGCTTGCACATCACCTGGGGAGTGCTGGAGCAAAAGGTGAACAACAGGAGCACAGAGGAGGCCACAAACTGCCTGTTACTGAGGAGGAAATCCCAAGTCCCAAGTTCTGATACCCAGAATACCACCCAGTTCCTTGTCCTTGTCCTTCCACCTGCCTTGTCCCTGACATTTAAGGAAGCAAAAAACATAAGATTCAGTTCACATGCCTTGTCGTCTTACCTTGACACATGGAAAAACACAGCATTCTCTATAATATTTACCCAGATCTCTTCACCCTGGGCTTCTTAAGCGTTGAAAAAAAGGACTGAAGTTACATCCTTTTGTATGAAGGCCCCACTGGATCTTTCGCACTTTAAACTACAGATTCAGGTCTTTCCCTGAGGTCTGTGGAGACTGAGGGTGTCACCACTAAAGACAAAAGCCTCACAAGAGGAGACAGCTGAGTCACTGAGGAAGTGACTTTTTTTCATACTGTTTAGGAAACCATTCTGTTCACTTAGCAGAAGGATGTTTTCAGAAGTCAACACCCCTGCAATGCATCCAAAGCTCATCCCACAGTCATGGCAGGTTCTTTAAAGCAAGAACCCCAGTGTCTGTCAGATTCCCCAGTGCCTCCAGCACCTGCCCATAGCCAAAAACACCTTCCATGGTCTCCTTCAGTGAGCCTGGTAGTTCCAGTAGGTATTTCCCATACCCCTACTCTCAAATGAGATCTTGGACCATGACCTGCACAGCAGATGTGCCTCTGCTGCATCAGACAGTTCTTGTACTGCGCTAAATGATGACAACAACATCTTTTCTTCCATGCCGTGGCCACTGGCCAAGCCAGCCGTGGCCTAAGTTTAGGAATTCTCCATTCTCTGAAGTCACCTGCTACATAAGCACGGCTGTGGCTCAGCCTGATCCACCAGCTGTCCTCCCTCTGAGGACAGGCAGGGTCCCACATCCCCCTTGGAAACAGCCCTCACATCACCCTTTAGGAAGCACTGCAGGAACAGGGCTCGTCTTTCTAAGTGGAAAAGATGAAAGCCAAAAGCTGGATGCGCACATGAACCTCATGCTCAGTACAAGTCTTTGAAGGCAGGAAGGCTGGGGAGGGCAGGGTGGGCTGGGAAGAACAATTCTGTCTGGCTGGAGGACACAGACTGCCTCCCTGCCACAGCGCAGTGTCTGCAGGGCTGCGCTCTCCTCAGGTCCCTCCTCCCACCGTGCTGCACCTCGAGCTGCGAGGCTGGCACCCCGACAGCCCCAGCCACACGCTGCAGCTGGAAGGAGAATGACCTGCACTGACACCGGCACCTGGCACCTCCTTCCCCATGTACAGCCTCCCCTGGAGCAGCTCAGCTTCATCCACACCTCCCAGCCCAGAAGAAGTCACTGATGCTCCCAGGTAAGGAGGGATCTGCGTGTTCACTTAGAGTGAGTAGGGTTCGGGAGCTTCCGACTCTCAGATTTGTTTCCAAGGAACACAGAATTACCTTCAAGATAAAACCAGCAGTTTTATTATCAAAGTTCACTAGGTACTTTGCTTTGAAATACAGTTTCTTCCCCTGAATCAAAGGGCTGTTAATTTTAGTCTTGGAGCTAAAAAAAAAAAAAAAAAAAAAAATAGAAGAAATGAAAGCAGCATCTGCTTGGAAGAGATGAATGCAAGATGAAAGGTGTCTGTGACAGAAAGCTGGCAGCAGCCTTATGTTTTCTATTCAAGTTTAATCTGGGAACAACAACCACCCTTAAACATAACAAAAGCTGTGGAAAAACCCTTTCCAAATCCAACAACATAGCCAGAAGATGCAATTTCTCTTCTCCGATTGCTGCAGCAGCCAGTTGAGGTGAAGAGTCCAGACAAACCCAAGCTTGCTGTACCAGGGTCACCCAGTTCCTCCGCTTGCTCAAGTCCACAATATCTCTGCTTCAGCTTCCAGTTCCTCCTTCCCTCCCTCAAGTCTCCATAGAAAAAGCAGCTTCCTAGAGATCTCCCACAAAAGGAAGCAGTTACACCATGGCAGAACACCCCCAGCATGTCTGGGCATAAGTGGTTTGCAATCCAGCCGGCAGAGAACAGAAGACAGCACTGACATTTCTCGTCTGCCCAGGACAGGCTGTTCTCTGCAGAGGCTCCACTCAGCATCATCACTTCTGCCGTGGAAGAAGTGGAAGAAGTGAAGCATGGATCCCCAGCCTTCCACTGCATAGCAGGGAGCGTGGAAAGCTGCTCCATGTGACCTTTGAACAGTTTGAAGCTGTGGAGCAGCGAGGAGCCAGCACAGCGCACCGTGCCCAAGCCAGCCCGCTGCCAGCCTCCAGAAAGATGTGGTGCTCAGCTCCTGTTCCTGAGGCAGCTGCCAGAAGCTGTGTAACTCAAACATTGGCTATAGGAGCGAAAACCCAAGGAAAGAGCTGGATAAACATGGGACAGAGCAGTGCCCAGACTTTTGTCAACATTCAGTAAACCACTCCAGGAGCAGGCTCAGTAAGGTGAGCCCTCCACGTCCAGGAACACACACCAGCAGCGAGGGATGGCCCAGCAGCTCTCAAATGCTGAACTAAGAGGATATTCCTGGCAGAGAGATTGCATAAGAGACAGCTCACACTGCCAGCTTTACTGGAACACACTCAGCAACTCCCCACAGCAGAGCATGCCGGGATGGTGCTTCACTGGGTTTCTGACTTGTCATTAGCCAAAAAAGTTTAAAGACATGGTTGGACTCTGTGTTTAGCTATAATTGACCTGGGACATCCCATAATTAGGAAGAGACACTGCACATCTCACTGGAGCTGGCAATGAGTGCAGTCTCAGCATGATGAAGTGTTTTGCTTTCACCATCACCTGGAAGGGTCCCTGGAAATTGCTGTGGTGGTTTGAGACAGGCAGAGTGACCCAAAAGCTTTGGCTGGCTTCTTAAATCATCCACCAAAAGGCTTCACAAAGCAGCAATTTTAAGAAGCCTTTCTAGCCGGCCTGCTTGAAGTTTTATCCGTGCAAAAGCTCAATGAGACAAATCAGATTTGAAAGTGCAGAGCGCCAAAATGAAGAGGATAAAAGCACTTTATCCAAACTGTGGCTGCAGGAATGCACATGCTGCTTTCCGAGGACATCTGCACTGTAAGGTGGCCAGATATCCCAGAGCAACTTTTTCCTGGAAATAGCAGTTGTGGTAATACAGAACAAATGTTTTTGCCAAAAAGAGACCAAGACATGTGCTGCAGCATTGTTCACAGCAGCTTCACTGCTGGTTCAAGTGGCAAAGGGTGAAATTTGCCCCTTAGTCTTACTGGGACACACTCAGAAATTCATTCCTAAGCAACAGCTTCACAAGCCTGAACTCTGTAAATCAAATGATATTTAAACTGGCTTCCTCACCACCTCCAGTGTGCCAACACTCAGCTGCACCCCAAGGCACAATCTCCTGCAGGGGAGGAACGAGACGGCCACTTCTCAGAGTCTGAGGTCTGGTTAGTGGTGACAGGGAATGCTAAGATGGTTTTTAATCCCTTCTGTTTCCACCTTCCAAACACTCTGACACCACCACAGAAGCCTGAGTAAGCAGAGTCTGAGGAACATGCATGTCCTTCCTTCCCTCCCTAGGGCTTCTCAGCAGACTAAACTGTGGGTTTCCTCTCTAAAACAACAAAATTCCATACCTGTAATTAAGCCAACAGCTTTCCAGACTATCCAGACTTTGCCATCTGGGTCTTTTCCATTAAGGTGACCCACTGGAAAACCTCTCCAGTGTACAAGACGAGGAACAGTGCAACAGGTAGTGATGAAACACGCTCGTGAGCTGTACTCCTGAGTCCTTATCTAGGCACTGAACAGCTGCCAGGACTTCCAGAGTTCAAAGGCAAGACAAAGCTGTACAGCCAACCTATCCTCCCAACATACCACAGCCATCACAGGTCCTCATAAGTCAACATGCCTTCTAAATAAGTGTTTAACATAAACATTTGTAGAGTCACTTAATTCCTGGTGAACCCAACTATTTGATGTGGGCCACAGAAAGCTCCCATGACATCAGTGGAAAATTTCCAGTTAGAAAACCAGGTTTGAAACAGATTAATAGAAGTTAGGAAATAGAGACAAAGAAGCCTTGTAGAAACAGTCACAAGATCTGTTCTCAAGCAAGATGCACTCAATATACTCATGAACGAGCAGAAAAGAGAAGCTGCCTTGCTTTTTCAAAGTTCAGAGATCAAGACTAGTAGAGATAAGCCAGCTATGTCAGCTGCTGCCTCCAGTGTGCAGGCTTCTCTCTTTTCCGAGGCTGCTCAGTCTCAGTCAAAGTATGTTCAACTGTTTCTTGGCTGAAGCTGAGGTTCTTACTCCTCCTTTCGAGGAGGCTGGATGGCTTGGCCAGGATTTGCTGTGTGCAAACACCAGTTGGGAAGTAATGAGAAAGCCACTGCCACCCACCACTCGGTGCACCACAGCCTCCCAAACACAGGAGAGATGTAAACTGTCTGGAATAGCCAGTGCCTGGAACATCAAACAAAGCCACCACATCCAACAGCCTTTTCCCCCATTAAAACCTCACACCAGACTGAACTCACCTTGCAGTTCTATTCCCACAGTCAGCTCATCACACTGCTGCTGCTAACATTCCATGGAAGCACAAACTGAACCCTCCCTCCAGGCAACACCAGTGCTTTGGGGATACCACCCTGGACTGGACAAAGCTGGCTATGGGGCTATTCACCCCAGAGGAATTCATCTGAGCTTGGACAACTGGACTGCCCAGCTCTTCTATCAGACTTATAGGCAAAATAGGGTTCCACTGAGGGACCTGCAGAGCCACCTCATCCCTGCTGCCACCCTGCCACCTGCTGGGCCATCTGCTCTGCCCACCTGGGCCCCAGGGCTTCCACTTGATACCTCTCTGCCACTACGACCCTGGGTCAGACACCATTTCTGTGACAGACTCCTTCTGTGGGCCTCTTGGATACGCCAAAACTAGATTTAAGAACATATTGAACATTTTCCTGTTGAGAAGGCTTCTGTGCCAATACAATCACTGCTGTGCCTTCTGCTGTGCTGTTTTGCACCTTGAAATGGAGATTCCCATGAGGCCAAGGATTCTTTCAAAACCAGTCTAGACTGAGGATTGGTTGGCGTTTTTGCCAAGTTTGAAGACAGTCTAATCCAAATAACGCAAGAGCACGTGCCTCTGAACAAGTGCTGGTTATAACTCCTTCCTCTCCTCCTGAATGGCCATGAGCTTAAACCCCATTCCTGTATCTTAAGTACACAGGGGGATTTGTCCTCCGTCCCAGCACACAGCACATCGCTCTCCAGTGCCCACCTGCATCAAGAAATCTCTTCTACTTAAAGCTCTGCAAGCCATTCAGTTCTTGTTTCTTACCAAAACTTGCAATTCTTGTTGTTATATTTATCCCAGAAAACACAGTCCAGTGGAGGATAAGACACAAACCTCATTTTGCTCTTGCGTGTTCCTAGGTGCATCCCTAAAGGCTCGCCACACCTCTGGCCTAAAGCCCAACCTGCTCAGCTTAGTCAGGGGCTGCTGCCATGTCCCAGCATGCAGTCAGTGGAAATTCTGCTTAGCCCACGGATGATGTGCTGCCAGGTGGCTGTGCCACAGCAGGAGGCTGAGCTGCTCTGCCTGGAAGGGAACACCAGCAAGCCCTGAGAGCCACCTCCCTACACCAAGGGGCAAAAATGGAAGGCACCTCGCGAGTCACAGCCAAATTCCTTTCTGAAGGAAATATGTGCAGCAGAAAGTCCTTACAGAAAAAACGCATACACCAATTATGCGTTCGAGTGCTCCCAGCAGCTCAGATTTCCTTCCAAAGTGAACAAACTCAGTCCAGCAGCAGATCCACCGGAGTTCCTTGCAGGCAAACATCTGGAGGCCTCTGCCATGCCGGGGTGACGCAGCACACCTGGCAGGCTCCCCAGTGACACAGAGCACTGCTCTGGAGCGAGCAGAGGGCACAGTCCCAGCCTGCTGCAGATGTGGGCGACTGCTCCTTCCAGGCAGCCTCATCAGGTGTCCCCTCCCACTGAAGGTGTTGACACCCAAAGCTGTGCTCTTGCAAATCCAGTTTTGTGCCACGCCAGGCTCTATCAGATTACCCCAACAAAGCCTCGGGTTTAAAGTTATTGCTGCTCATGCCCAAAGTGCAGAGTTGGACCTGTGTGGGCACTGCGGGCACACAGGACCTGCCCCTTCAACAACCTCACCAGAAGGCAACATCCTACAGCCACCCAACATCCTCACAGGGATCAGGAACACCAGCACAGCCACACTGACACCAGTGCCAGGGAAACAGGAAAGATGCAGCTGAATAACTGCCCAGGAAAGCTAGCAATTCCTTCAAAAGCTGCTACTTGCAAACACAGTTTAAAAAGTTCAGCTGTTTAACAGCTCGCTGGTCCTTGAGCGGATCATCTGAAGATCAAATAACCAAGGCAGCTATCAAGAAACTGCAGTATCCAAGTTCCAGGATGAACCTCAGCCATTCAAGTAGGGCAAACTGTGTATCTTACGTTTTCGAATGCATCTTTCCTCTTCTCCCCATCTCAACCTTCAGCAAGTCAAACCCACAGCTTAGAGAACCAGTAGCACATTAGGGTGCTGGTCTGCCTCCGCTCCCTGAATTTTCACCATTACCCAAGCTCACAGTCACTTCAGAGCAGATCAGCTGCCCCTTTTTAACTTCTGCACGGCAGCTGTACCTTGGCAGGACAGCGTGCCACATACCCCACCCTGCAGCAATATCCTGCTGGAATCAGTGCCATGTGTGCAGCCCTCCTGCCCTCCTCCTCCCAGGCTGCAAACTAAGCTGTGCTGGCAAGATCTCAGAGATGCATGTGCCTGAATCAATACCAGAGTCAAATCTGAGCCTGAAACCACTTACAATTGCCTATCTGAGCCTCTCTGCAAGAGGGAAGCACAGAAACGCTGTGAGGTAACAGAGAGGAAGGCAGTGCCCTGGCTGACAAGAGATCAAACGTTCAGTGGTTTGATTCACTCCCACCCCCAGCTCCAATCTGTTCCAGCTGGAAATGCCAACTGTGCCACATGGACAGCCCCAGAACATGAACAGTGACACTGTGGGGACACCAGGCAAGAGAGCCCAGCTCAGAACCCTGACAGAAGGGTGACAGCACAGCCTGCAGCAGCTCGTGCCTATCACATAACCCCGGAACAGAAAGTCCAGGCAACTGCATTTCCTGCCCACAGGCACCCAGCCAGGTACTTTCTGGATTCACACAGGCCCACGACCTCTTCTCAGCACAAGGGTGAACAGGTTTATTCTGCAGCTGTTCGAGTTTATAGGAACTGGGACACAGACACGAATCCTCCCAGTTCAGCTCAGCCCTCACCAGCTGGTCACAAAGTTCTGAGTATTTCTTTACATGGGCATCCCCTGGATCTTCAAGTCCCAGATGCATGACTGCCCTGGGATTAGTGTGGAACAAGGCAACCCCTCCCTCATTGTCCACATTCAATAACGTGACTGGTTTAGCCTTAAAATAGCACAGGGAGACTGAATATCAAAGGAGACTCTCCACGTGGAACTGCTGACAGCACAGCACAACCCCATCCACTCCTCACACCCAGTGTCCCCACAGCCCAGCAGGGAGGGCCACAGGCTACTGCTTGGAAGCATTTCAAGAGTCATTATTCTCTTCCCACTGAGCAGTAATGCTGCCCTCCCTGCAGCACAGACCCAGGGGTCCTGAAGTTCCACCCAACAGTGAATTAGGGCATCTAGGCAAGAACCACACTTTGGCAAATTCCAGGGCCTACAACAAACCTCCAAACACTATAGTTAGGATGCAGGCATTTTTCACATCTCGGCATTAAGTAGATTTTAATTTACAAGAGGCCATTCAAATTAGAATTTATCCACGGTGAAGTTTGCAGAAGTTTAAACCAAGAATTTCTAAACATCTGAGACCAATGTAGCCTTCTTATGTAGAGAACGGCTTGGCCTTACCCCTTGCTTGCTTTTCTTGGCTGTTTACCATCTGTGGCTCACGTTCTTCAGAACCAAGTCGTTTCTGCAGTTTTTGTGCAACTGAATGCCTTTGTACATTTATGGTGTCAAGGCCCCATCTGGGATCTCCTCAGGACAGATTCCTGACTTGATAACATACCAGCTCTCCAAAGAAAGCAGTTTGAAGCTAACATCGACACAGCTGCTCCGACTTAGAAGCTTCATCAAATTCCCCTTCCAGGCTAAAAGCAAAAGCCCATGTTTGGTACCTCCATTCAGACATTGCCACCTTCCGCCCCAAAGCTCTCAATCACTCTCACTTTGCAGACAGATGGTAGCGGTTGTTGGGGTCTTTTTGTTTCTTTGTTGGAGTAAAAAGCTTTCTCCTTAAAGAGAAAGCTTTGTAAGAGGACAAAGAAGTGTGTCACTTTCTCCTCCCAGGGGAAGTTTTACTATTATACAGCAGCAGCAGCACTGCTTCATCTTGAAACCTGTCTTCCCATGTTCTAGAACAGAAAAAACTCACAGAGCCATGAGACAAAGAAATATCAGCGGACAAGGCTCTCCAGCATCAAAGGAAAAAAGCTAAGGCAAAGACATGGGGCTGTTTCTCTATTAAATGAGAAGAAGACGCTAATCCAGAAAACTCTGAAACTGATCTTCAATGCTGCTGAAGTACAACACATAAAACCACAAGGGAGGATGACAAGACCTCTTCCACATGAATGGAACACTGGCAAGTCAGTGATCGCCAAGCCTCCCTCTCCTCACCGTGGCACTTCCACACTGTGCACAGACAAGAAGACATTTCCCATCTTTTCCACCCCACTGCCAGAATGAGCCACATGGCAGAGCCCATCAAATAAAACCGGGTATTACGTATCCATCCCAGCCCTAGCAAAGCATTAACTTTATTCTCTGCCTTTCTGAGCAGCCGAGCGCCAAGGGGAGCGATGGAAGCAAGGCCACACATCGAGGCAGATGTCTAGGAAGGATCAGCCCACAGCTGTCCCTGGCCTGCAGCCCTGCGCTCATCCCTCCAAACCACGCTCCCTGGGGCACACAAACACTGTCAGGTTGCCACGAGCACCAGCTGGCCTGGAAAGCTCGGGCTGTCAGACCCATCCCAGGCACGACAGCGTGGGACAAGGAGCTGTCCCCAGCAGTGGCGAGACAGCACCGAGCACCCCCTGCACCTGCATCTGCTCATCCCAGTGCTCCCCGCCCAGAGCTCAGGGATATTGTCCTTCCCTCTCCTCTTTCCATAGAAAGGGCTCTGCAAAGGCAGCCCCTTGGGCTGAGACAGCTTTATTCAGCTACCGGAGAGCAGGACATTGTTCATGGTTCAGCTGAGTGTTCTGTCAGTTCCTCACTCGCTGCCTTTACATGCCGGGGCTGGACCTTCACACAGCACCCAGCTCACACCAAACCAATTTTACCAGGGAAATTTTTTTGTGTTTCCTTCCCTTAAACATTCCAGAGCTTGGGCAGCTCGTGCCACCCCACAGCTACAGAATAAAGCAGTTCCTGTACCCAATTAACACCCAGAATGAGGATTTTTCTCTTTGCTGTATAAACCACTTAGTCTGGAAGAGAATTTTCTGACCATGGCCACAGACCAATTTACTTTATCCCAGGAGTTTCCAAAGCATTACCATTAAAGGCAGAGCAGTACAGAGTCAAAAGGGAAGAGATGCTTTAGTAGTCTCTGGGAAAACACAGTTAACAGTGGCACATCTTCCCCACCATGTGCTTGGAAACAATTATTTTTTAGCTATATTTTCTCACACTTGGCAGAAAGTATTTGGCTGTCACCTGTAGCACCTGTCTTTGCTAAGGACAGAGAGCACTTTGCACTCTTCCCCCAGCAATTATTTATGGAAACAGAGGCAGCTACAGCAGTTACTCACATGGGGTAACTCAAGGGAAGGTTTCTTTGTAGCCCAGAGCAGTGCAGTAGCTGGAAGTGAGTCAACACCTTGATATGAGCTCATTCTGCAAAGGCCACCAGCAGAGGAACCCAGTGACTGCAGCCTGGTACCAGACACTTACTCACTTTTATTCTGCAGGCATCACACAGCTTTGTCTGACAGCAGCTGGTGTCTGACCTGTGACTTGGCAAGTTGTGGGTAGGAGATCCATCACACACCTGGAAACACAAAGGAGTAGGGCTGCAGCTGCACGGCCAGCCACATGCACCAGGTTTGGGAAACTGATACCAAAACAGAGCTGGTCGGTGTGGTTCCTCCACTGCTCTGCCAGTTCATGCACGTACACGGCTCCTGCCACAGGACATGAAGATAAGCACAGCCCAGCTGAAATCACCTCACTGATACTCCCTGCCAGCACCAGTTAATCCTCACCCCTTGTCAGCACAAGCCCTCGGTGACTCCAGGCTCAGTCAGCATAAGTATACTAAAGCCCAAAATTATAACTACCACTTGCACTGGCCTCTCTGAGCCCATGAGGTGCCAATTCCAGCGTGCGCAGCGGCATCAGCCACAACATTTGACTGAGACACAAACCTCAGGCAGCCCCAGAACATACTCCATTCCACATCTTATAGTCTTCAAAACCCACATTGTGACTTGGAATATCCTCTGTCAGTACTGTCAGACAGTCACAAACCCTGGCATAGTGTCCTCACTGGCTCATTAGCTACAGATTTTTAATTCCAGTAACTTAATGAATTCTTAATTAGCCCTCACAAGACAAGCAGCCCTTGCAGACTGCTTTCACTTTTTCTGAGGAAAGGAAATAGGAGCCAGGGAAAAAAAACCAACGCAGATGCAGGAGAGCAACAAGCAGAGGCCGTTCCCCACATGCAGCAGCAGTGAGCGACTGCACACAAACGCAGCACGTGTCAGCTGGCCAGTTCCTGGAACACAACCCCACGTCTCAGAAGCATCCAGCAGAAGTTTACAAACAAGCTCCCAAGCGCATTATAGCGCAGTTCAGTAACCTCTAGAGCACAGCAGAGAGGCTGCAAAAGCTGCTGCTGATGCACTGCAACAACCCAATATCCCCCGAGGACTCTGCTGCTGGAGTTCATCCCCTGCCTTTAAGGGGGAGAAGAGTCAATTGCTGCTTTGTGCATCCATCATCACAACTACTGAGAGCTTAGGCAGGGTCAGCGGGCCAGGCTCGGTGACAGAGCAGGGAGGGGACAGGGCAGCTCCACTGGTGGGTCAGGGAAGATGCTCCTCCACTCGGGTGCTTCCTGGCACTGCTATTCACTTTGTAAACAGCAGCGCGGCTCCACCACATTCCCGGCTCTTCCCTTATCAACTCACCACAGAAATATCCTTCCTCAGAGGCTGGGAGAGCCCCTCTGACCATCCTGTAGCCAGACCTCTCTTACTGTAAGCTCAGCACAGTTTGGTCCTGGTGATGCAGCCGCCAACTTAGACCAGCAAGACTGAGCTGTCTGTGCTACTGAGCTTTGCAATGCTGCAGCTGGTGTAGAAATCAGATGTTAGAGGGGTGGGAAAAACACGGATTATTCCTGGGACAAAAGGTTCATAGAGCCATCCTGCATCGCTATCAAGGAAAAAAAAAAAAAAAGGAAAAAAAAAGAAAAAAAAAAAGAGGTGATCTTTCTCCAAGGAGCAACTCCCATTTCTACAATCATTTTGTAAACTTCCTTATCTTGAGCCACGGCTCAGACAATTCACAGGTTTTGATTCAGGCATAGCCACGAGCAGCCACCAGGCACCCTGGCTGCTCACTTCAGTCAGGGAATGAGGACAAAACACGGCACAGTCCAGCAGGAGGCTACAGCAAGACTGACCTTATACCAACAGTCCAGGTCCTTCAGATACAGGGTTATGTAAGTCCCCGTTCTCCTCGCAAAGGTTTATGTAGTATGAAAAGAGACACAGTAATCAGACCTTGTAAGGAGAGCTCCGGGGACCACCACGGTAACCACAGACCCTGAACAAACAACGCCGCTTCCCTGACGAGTCGGAGCTCTCTGAACCGATTACCGCTGCTTACTCTCCAAGCCCGCACACGGCCACGCCAGCCGGGCTCCGGCAGCCGCCCCTCCCGCGGCATCTCCGGGGTGCTGCCGGAGCAGCGGTGCCCGT
>WEIT01001491.1:287429-303175 GCA_013389985.1 Dryoscopus gambensis
GGACCGGGGCGCTGCCTCTGGCGGAGGTCGCGCATCGCGGGGCACAGCGGCGGCCCCGGTGCCCATCCCCGGTGCCCATCCCCGCCCGGCGGCCGGCACCATTTCTGGGTGAAATCTGGGCTGCTTTAGTGCTTTCAGTGCTCGCTCCGGGAACGGCTGAAAGCAGCGGCGAGTCCCGGCCGTGGCGCTGGGGATCTCCGCGCACGGTGCGGTCGCTGTGCGTCGCATCCTCGGTGTCCGCACACCGCCACAGCGTTCCGCGTTTCTCCACGGAAAGGGGGATCGGACACTGGCAGGAGCTGCCCAGGGAGGTGGCGGAGTCTCTGTGCCCGGAGGTGTTTAAGCCATGCCCGGCCGTGGCACTTTGTGCCATGCTCCGGTTGACGTGGTGGCGTCGTGTCACAGCATGGACTCGATGATCTCAGAGGACTTTTCCAACCTGACTGATTCTGTGATTCTGAGATTTGTTTCAGTCACTCCAGAGAAAGTCTGTTTGCTTTTTAAAGACTCATTTGTTTACCGAAATAACCCAGGGAAATACAATTCTGTTCATTTCAGTCTTCGTTCAAAAAACAACTTTCTGGACAAATCTGACCCGGTAGCGTGTCTTTGAGATTATTTATTTTTCCGTGTTTCCAGACAAAAAGAGTTGTTTGTAGCAAAACTGCTCAAGCTGTAAACCCGCGGATTGTCATAAATGCAGCAAGCCATATTGCATAGGATACCTCCAAGGACCACCTAAGAGCTGCAGGAAGTGGTGTGAGTGATTCAGGAGGTGGCAGCCTGCCATCTGAGTCAGTGTGGAATGAATGCCCCTGCATGCTGCTGGAGTTACTGTTTTGGGGGATTGGACACTGACGTGGGTCTTGACATTTCTCATCACTGATGGTCTTGGGGCACATGTGAAAAAAGAGCACAGTTAATTTGTGTGTCCTTGTTTTAGTGCCTCTACTTCCAGAGGTCTTTGCTTTCATTTCAGCTGAACTCCACTTCCAGCACAGGGACCTCATTCAAACAAGGTTCAACCATAAATATGTGAGTTCCTTTTCCTTACCTACATTTTAATTGTATGGGATACTCAGCCCTCTCCCCCCTGGCTGTGCTCCTTGTCAGGAGTGGGTAGTGAGTAGTGAGGAAGGCATTTCCTGGGTGCATTTGTGTCCTGGATCTCTGGGGAAGAACAAGTTATATTCTACTGAGAGCTCAACAGACTTTTTGACATCTTTCATGGGCCATGCATTGATTTACAATGTAGTTACACCAGTTCTTAGAAGATTAAAAAACCCCTCCAGCTGCACATGGGATGAAATGAAATTGTGTGGTCCCCAGGGCACTGTAGGAACCACTGCTGGGTTATTTCTGCAGTGAGGTGGTCACAGCAGGGCATTCAGTGACAAATAACAGGGAAGGATCCCGTGCTGAACCCACTGAGCTGACAGAAAATGTCAGAAGAAATGAATGTAGTGTGAGGGCCAAGGCAGGGTAGCTACCCTGCTGAATACTCCCCTCCTCCTCACCCCTTTCAGGCCATACAATCCAAAAACCCCTGAAGAGGACTTCAGCCAATAGAGGGGAAAATTCTGCTAAACTCCATGGGACAGTGCATGTATATGAAGTTGTTCATATGTGCATTCATATCTTTGCAGGATTGAGGCACTCATTTGTTGAGCATATTTTGATGTCCCTGGGGAATAGTTGCTCTATGCCAGCCACTGTGGTCCATTAAAAAAACACATTCACATAAGATTGAATTTATTACTTTAGCTGACCAGAAACACCACAGAGATTGTAGATACAGCACAAATATGTTCTTTCACACCCTGCAAATAGAAATAGGAGGGTTTATGTCAAATAGATACATATTTGGGTAGCTTTTTCAAAGCTGCATTGCTTTGACCTGGTCCTGCTCATATTTAAGTCACTTTTCCCCACTAATTTCAGCAGGAGTTCTTCCGCAATGTGTTGTGAATGTCTCCCCTTTTAAGCTTTTTCTGCAGGATACTCTCCAGTTCTTGGACAGTTGGCCAAGCCTTGGGGGTGAGCTTCTCTGAGAGCTACTCAGTCCTGCATTTTCCTGTGTGCTGGTTCCAGGTGAGCAAGGGTTTCCTGCTCCCAAGAGAGACCCCTGCTCTTTACAGCAAGAGGGACAAGCGGGGTGGAGGAGGTATGGGAGCAGCAGGGAAGCTGGAGGAAACCAGACGTGACAAGTGCTGAAGCAGAACTTCTCAGCTTTGTGGTGGCTTCTGGCCAGATGAGATCACAGCTCCTATGGAATCTTGTCTGCTTTTATTTCCTTAATATTTGTCTTTCTTGCTTCTGTAAGAAGCAGGAATTGCTGATCTTCAATCACTTGCTTTGAACACTGTCTACATCTCAAACAACAGGACAGAGAGGGGGGTGACTGACCAGGGCCAGTGTTTATGGCCTGCAATGGAATCCCTCTAAGCCTTTCTGGGGAACCGACTGGGGGTGGAGCCTGAATTAGCAGAGACTTTTCCAGCTCTTATCCTTGTGAATTTATGCTAAGACTGCTGAAAGGAAGGTGGGAGGAGGAATGGCTTGGCACGCCTGCTTTCTTGTGGTCAGCGTTCAGCACTGTGGATCAGCGCTGGGGTCTGGAAGGGGATGAGCATCCACCTTCTGCAAACTGCGTCCCTTTTGAAGGTCTGAAGTAAAAGATTTACATCCTTTGGACTCCCAGCGCGGACTCTGAGGCTGGAACAGACTCTGTGGATGTGCTTTATGCCTGACTGACACTGCCCTTGCAGCAGGAGGCTGGTGGACTGCAGCAACAAAGGAGATGCTATTGCCTCGCATTTGGAGGGGGTGTACAAAGACAGACAGGCAGAAAGCCTGGAGCTCTCTGAGCCCTGGGGAGAGCAGGGGAGAGAGAGAGCAACCACTCTGCCTGGAAACATGTACGTGCTGCATGCAGGCTGTGCCTGTGGGAATCGAGGGAGACAATGCAACAGATAGTGAACAATGAGCGTCTGTAATGTGCAGCCGCAAAGCCAAAGTAACCCAGTGTGCTGCAGGACAGAGAGAGGCTGTGAAAACAGCAGCCTCACGAGGGAGAAATCCTGCCAAGCCTGCTTAGAGGACAATCGACCAACCCTCTTCAGCTGGAAGATGGGGTGGAAAAGTGAGTAAAAGAGAGTGCGATGGAGGAGAAAAAAGAGGCAATCCCCAGGGGCACTTGGCAGGAAAAAGAAGAAGTATTCATCTTCTTTTTAGTCCCTTCTTGTAACGGGAGCACTTGGATGCAGAATTTCCTCCCTGTTATTTTTAGAGCAGCCCTTACATCCCCAGCTGACTGCCCAGTTAGCTCTGAGGTACCTGTATGTGGCTCCCTCTTGGCGAGGGGAGCACCCCTCGAAATCACAGTGATTTACTGGCTGGCACGGGCCCCACAGCTGTGGGAAAGAGGCTGCATCCAACACTCCCTGTGCCAGCTGTGCCCGTGGGGAGCTGAGCACATGGTCACAGCCTGGCATGGGAGGCCACTGGGAGCGGGAAAGCAGAGAAATGAGTTCCTGGCCTTTTCGATGGATGGCCACGCATGGAAAATGGTAGCAACAGGACGATACAGGAACGGCAGCTGGGCAGGGAGCTCGCCGTGCCCCAGGAGCCCCCGCTCGTGTCCATCAGCGCTGGAGTCAGACACAGCTGTGCTGGCCTGGGCCTCTGGAAAACGCTGCTCTGGCAGGACGGGGCTGGGGAAAGCGGCTCCCGGCAGCTCCTGCAGCACGGGCAAGCAGCACCCTCTGCTGCTGCAGAGCTGTCTCCGGAGCCGCTCCGTACCCGGCAGCGCTGCAGAGAGGAGCCGCGGAGAGGCCCCGCAGCGTGGCCTGTGCTGGGAGCGCGGGGGGTGTCCGGAGCGCCCCGGCCCGGGACGCCCAGCGCGGAGCTGTGCCGGGACCGCCTCCCGCCCGGCAGCGCTGGGGGGGATGCGGGACCCGCGCACTCAGACGGATCCTCGTCGCCCTTGCGTTTTTCCCCTCTCTCTTGCTGCAGACTTCCTGCTTTTCCCGAGATAAGCTTTTTAACATCACTCGGGTCCACCCCACGAGCACATTCCCAAATGGGCTATGCACCTCCCAGACAGACACGGAGTGTTGGGTCTCTTCCTCCCATTTCCTCCCTCTCCCTTGAGGGCAAGCTGCCCTTTTCCCCAGCATCTGACTCCAGGTTTCCCTTCTTCGTATGGGCAAATATCCAAAACTTGGTGCCGGCTGCAGCTCCAGCCCCAGAGCTCTGCGCTCCCGTTCTGTCCCCCGCTCACATCTCACGGTCCCGCTGCCTTCCTCTGAACCTCCACACACAGAGAACACCCTGCCAGCCCTTTTCCTTACCCACGCAAGAAAAGCAAAGCATGAGAAAAACGCCGGGACCTTGCCCAGGGCCCTGCCAGCCCGAGGCACAGCACAGCTCCTGCTGGAGCCCCAGCTGCCCCCTCTCAGCTCATGGATCGATAGACTGGAGTTAAAAATGCCCTTCCATCAACTCTGTGTTATTAAGCAGCTCTGCACTATGGTGACAGTATCCATGGAAATGCAGCTCAGGGAGTAAACGTGGATCAGGGGAGGCTTTCCTGAGGCCTGGCCCTTCCAGGACCCTGCACAGCATTGGGTGATTCCATCTTCTCACCTTAAAAGGGCTTTGGCTGCTCCTTGTTTTGAAAAGTCCTGGTCTTGTCTGGATGAGACACCAAAAAAAAAAGTGAGAGTCAGAGTGAACATTTAATACTGCAGTCACATTGTCCACTTTGCACAAGTAAAACCCTAAAACTTCACTCACCAGGAGGACAGGGAAAGACCCCCCATCTCTGGAAGAAATTAAAAGATACTTCTTGTTAAAAACTATTTATTCTTTTATAAATAGAATTCTTCATTCATTAAACAACATGAAAAGAATCACAAAACTTTACTCACGGGAAAAAAAGATTTTACAATTTGATTTGTAAAAGTTGATGTGAAAAATGAATTATTTCCAGTGTTAGTTTTCTGTAAAACATATAAATAATCATACCACTGAATTGTAGGAATGCACTTGACATTAAAAAAAATAATAAAAATTGGTATCAATCATGACTTACAGGAGAAATAGACTGTAAGAAGTTACTCCATGGAGCTGCCTTTGCAAAGAAAGGTTAATACAAGCTCTCAAGAAAGTGCACACCTTCTATTAATAACTTTTACAAAATAAAAATAGCCCTGTTTCCTTGGCCTGCAGCCCAGTGGATTGCTACCATTCCTCCACATCAGATTTGTTGCTCATTTAACCCTTCTTCCCATCCAGTCTCTCTCTTTCCAGTCATAAATTTTGTATATTCCAAAATACTTGGTTTTCCTTTAGCAAATCCTAAGTATTAAAGAGTTTAACAGGAACTGTCTGTGTGAAAAAAACCCCCACTTCTAAAAAGTCCCCCAAACAACCCAGAGAGCTCCATTCACCAAGATAAACATGTGGAAACTTTTCATGGATTTTAATAAAATCTAGGGTGAATTTTGGGGTGACTCACTAGATAGAGACTTCCCAGATAAACCCTATTTTCAGCTGGAAAGGACAGTAGCTCCCTGTGAAAAAACCCATGTGCTTACTCAAAAGTGCAAATAAACCTCTCAGCATTTATTTCAAGAGGTGGCAGCCACCTATTGCCAAGAAAGTGTGCAAAAGTAAGAAAACTCCAATGCCACAGTCACCTGTAAGACAGGAATAAACTCTGTTATTCATAAAAATATAGTTACTCTCACGTAAGTCAATTTTTCATTAAAACTTGTTCCCTCTCACCAAATGGAAAAGAACTGGAATGAAGTTAACATGGGTATTTTTGTTTAAAAAGAAAAGAAATGATGTTTGAATTCATGGACGTACCAGACCTTGCTCTGCACAGCTGTTCCAACCGCTCTGGTGGATTTTGGAGCCAGTGTTTGCCAGGACTCAGCCACAAAGAGGGCTATTCCAGAGAGCTCCTGGCCACGGGGGCCTGCAGGGCTTACCTTCCTCCTGCTCTCCCCGGGGCTGGGGCTGGGGGTTAACCCTGCCTGTGAGCAGGGCATGCCCAGAGCAGAGCCACCAACACCCACAGAGGGGGACACCAGCCCTGCCAGCTGGCAACCCTGCCCGGGTAAGGCACTGCCCCAAAGGCAAACAACCCGTCCGAGCATCCGGGGGTGTCCTGGAAGCACAGGACACCCCTTGTGCATGGCAGAGTTCTGGGAAGGCGAACATCAGGGAATTAGGAAGGGGAGAGTGGGGTCTCTGGGCTGGACTGGGGGTCTCCAAGGCTCCCTGTGAGCAGCAGAACCACACATTTCTGTACGTTTCTGTACTTTTCTGTACATTTCTGTACATTCCCATGAGCACTTTCTGCTGTCCTGTCAGAGGTGAATTGGCCAGTCCCGTGTGCCCAAGGGCTGTGCACAGAGAAAATTCCCTCCCTCCTAAGTCAGCGCCCACGAGCTCAAACAGCACCAGCACCTCCTGCAAACGCTGCACCTCCCTCAGCATGCGCAGCAGGGACAGGTGTGTGGGCAGTTTACAAAGCTGTCTCCCACAGAAACTTTATAAGCCACCAAGTGATGCTGAAAGCTTCAGTTCTGAGGAGAGAAAAGTTCATTTCAGACAGTGAGATAGTTAAAGAAAACATTTCTTTGCTAGCTAAACCCAACAACTCCTCTGAACACTAAGCTTTTCCCTCAATAATTATGGCACTGCTGGCAAACAGAAGCTCTGTGGGCTGCCATACTCCTCACCCCATTCCCCGTTATTTTAACAGCCTAAAAAGCAGTTTGTCTTCCTTCCCCACCCCCTGCGGTATCAGCCAGCCACTTAAAGAACACAGCTAATTACTGCTCACAGGCTCAGCCTCTGCTGCTGGGCAGTTTGCAAAGGCTCAGGTCTGCAGTGAGCTCACAAATCAGTGTCAGCATTTAGGGGCCACCTGCCACAAAAGCCAGGGGGTGTCCGTGCTCCCAGGAAAGCACAGCCAGAGCCTGGCTCGCACCAGGATGGGCTGCACGGACAAGGGTACAGATCCATGGGCACACAGCCATCACTTTACTGAGACGACAACCCTGGCCCAGCCAGACTGAGCAGGGCAGGGGATGAACGTGTTATTATTGTCTTTTAGCCTGAGAATTACATAAAAATTAAAAGAATTTGGCAGGCAGTTGATTTAACAAGTCTCCTGTAGTGCCTGTGAGGTAGTTACATGCCAGTAAGCACAAAGGCCTGACAGGAACACTGAGGCACTTCACGGTGAGGTCATTTGTCCAAAGTCTCGGTCAGTGCTGCACTGGGCTCTTGGCTCCTCCTGAGCCCTGGACACTGAGCCCAGCTCCCTCCAGGCTGAAATGTCAGAGGCGCTGCAGGCCATGGATCTCTCAGAAGGTTGGAGGTGTCAGAGGTGAAGCTGCTGCTGGCAACAGAGGAACGTGGACATTGTGTAGGAAAATCCAGGCTGCCAAGGCCATACAGACAAGGGAGGAGGGACACTGTGAAGGCATCACCCGAGCAGAGCTTCATAATCCACGTACCAGACCAGCTGGCCAGAGCTGGGGCTGACACCTGAGATTGGCCACTTCCTGGGCTCGTGGCCCACTCTGCTGAGCAGGGTGGTGATGTCGTGCTTGCCCTTGCCCAAAACCAGGACAAACACCTGCCTGGCCCTGTTGATGAGGGGCAGGCTGAGGCTCATCCTCTGGTGAGGTTTGACGGGGCTCTCGGTCAGCACCACGGTGGGAGCCCCTTCCAGGCCGTTCTCGGAGCGGGGGAAGAGCGAGGCCGTGTGCCCGTCCGTGCCCACGCCCAGCAGCACCAGGTCGAAGCTGGCATTGGCCACCAGGGCCACGATGTCCTTGGCGTAGAGCTCGGTGCCCCCGTCCTCCTCCACGCAGAGGCGCCGGTTGAGGTGCACGGGCATGGGGTGGATGTTGAAGTAGGGCACCCTGACGCGCTGCAGGAGGTGCCTGTGCAGGCTCAGGAAGTTGGACTCGCTGTCAGTCAGGGGCACGCAGCGCTCGTCCACCAGCCAGATGTGCGTGTGCTTCCAGGGGAAGCCGTAGTGGTGCCTCGCCAGCCGCTGGAACAGCACCACGGGGCTGGAGCCGCCCGACAGGGCCAGGTGGAACTGCCCGGAGCGAGCCACGCTCCTCACTGCTGCCTCCTCCATGTCGGATGCCAGCTGGGAAATCAGCTCCTCAGCCCACGCCGAGACCAGGGGACTTTGCCGAAATTTGGACTGGATTGCCCTGAAGTCACTTGGCGTCTGCCCGCTGGGGTTCAGCAGCTCCGCTGGCTCTGCCAGGGTGAACGCTACTCCCCCGCTCACCATCTCAAAGTCCAGGAGGTGCTGGTTCTCCACGCCCCCGGGGTAGAGGCGCGGGAGCTGGCGGGAGATGCTGTCCAGCAGAGGTGTCCAGAAGGCCCAGGAGGCCAGCAGGTTCTCCGTGGTGATGAAGAAATCCTTCCTGCCATGGTAGATGTGGGAGATGAGGACAGAATATGCATCTCTCTCTTTCACAGGGCTGTACACGTAGAAATCAGACAGTGGCTGTCCAAAGACGTGCAGGTCTGACCGAGCCTCTCCTTCTTTCCAGCTGTCCTTGGGCATGACAGGCTGGAAGAGGTTCCTGCTCACCAGCACCGCAGGGGTGTTGAGCGCACCATGCCCGAAGTGGAAGATGATCTGCTTGGGTTTACACTGGCTGTGCCCTGCGTCCCTCAGAGTGCCACTCTGAGTGCAGTAGGCCCTGTTCTTGAAGAGGACGCGGGCGTAACCCACCCGCTCATCCAGAGCCTTGCCGGAGGTGAGGAGGAAGGGGACCCCTTCCCAGCGCAGGCTGTCGCTGCGGATCAGCACTCCTGCAACGACAGAGATCCCAGCTACCCCTGCACGCCCCAACAGCAGGCATTCCTGGGGCATCTCCATCACCTGTCCATTGCTCTCCCCCCTCAGCTCCCAGAAATCCTGGATCATCAGTCAACTGACATGCCAACAGCGTTACCCTGCCCAGCTCCCAGTTACCATGGCAGGGGATGCCTGGACACATCCCTGAATCAGCAGTGAGGTCCAGAGCCATGGAGCTGGTACTGCAAGCAAGGACTCACATCTCCTGCTCTCCTCAGCTCTGACCGCTCCCCTTGCCAGGGCTCAGCCCAAACTCTCACCTGCGAAGGTTGGCGTGGTGCTGACGTGGCCCCGTGCCTCCTGCAGCTCCTCCTGCACCTGGCTGTCATAGGCCTGGTACTGCCCCAGCACAGCACTGCTCCTCTCCAGGCCCCACAGCGACTGGAATGCCTGCAGCTTGTGCTGCACCACCTCCTGGGCACTGCTCACGTTGGCGGGGAGCTCCATGATCAGGAACATGAGGGCCTCGGTGAGGTGGTTCTGCACCACGTCCCGGATGACCCCGTACTGCTCGTAGAAGCTGGTGCGGCCTGGGCATGGCGAGGAGGCAAAATGCTGCTCAGGTGATGTGATTCCCCTGTCTGCATTGTAACGTGGGAGCTCCAAGCTCCTCTCCTCCCCACCCAACAATTAACCTGAAGCAATCAAGCTCAGGGAAGCTGTGGATGTCCCACCACTGGATGTATTCAAGGTCTGGTTGGACAGAGCTTTGGGCAGCCTGTCCCAGTGGAAGCTGTCACTGCTTGTAGCAGGACTAGGTGGTTTTCCTGTCCTCGGAACGCTCTGGCTGAGCCATGCCCTTGGGAGACAAAATTTTGTGCACAAAGCCATGCTTCCCTTTCCCTGCCTGGCTTCTCACGCAGGTGGGAACAGTGGGAGGAGGACAATGCACTTTTGGAGTGACTCAAGGCTGTGTGTCACCAGCAGCAGGCTGCATCACGACCACAGGCTTCCCCCACTAACTGATAATTTATCTCTCCTGCTCTAATCCAAAGGCACACTTATTAATGGAATCAATGCTGCAGACTTGCTGGGAGCCAGGCTGCCAGCTGAAGCTGCACAGAGCAAAAAAGACATCAAATGAAAAATTACGAAGAGGGCACAGGGAGTAGGTGGGGCTGTGCAGAGACAACGCCGTTCTCCCTGAATCTCTCTGCAGTGCATCCCTCTCCCACGAACAGGCTCAGGTGAGCTCTGGGCTGCCAAAGACTTCTCCAAGTTTGATAAAACTGGATGAATTGGGTTGGTGGTGGCTGCGGGAGGGAGGCAGAGGCAGAGCAGGCGGGGGAGCCCTCCCGGTGGTGCAGGCACCTGGCGTGCCCCTGGGCTGCGGGCTCTGTGCTGAGCACTGCAGAGGGGTTGCTGCAGCATTGCAGGCAGGCAGTGCAGCCGTGTCCTTCAGCAGGAGACCCACGCTGCAGCTCCGGGCTGGGACTGTCTCTGCAGTGCTCTTCCTGCTACTGAGAGGTGGGGAAAGAATCAGGCAGACAAACCCAGGCTGACCCAGGGACCAGAAACGCCCGGGCAGGAGGTGCACGAGCACCTCCCAAAGAACAGCAGAGAGGCACACTTGGGGTGAGCCTGGTGTCTGACAGGACAGCAACACAAAGGGTTGTTGTTACAACCACCAGATTACTGCTGCACTGAGCTGAAGTGGCCTTAGACTGCATCAATTCCAAATCTAGTGCTCTTTACCAAGAATTAGGACAGAAAGGCCAGCAATGCCCCCAGAGCTCTGCAGCAGAAAAAGGTGGGGGGTTCTGCCCCTGCTCCCAGATGAACTGCAAATGGATTTTTTTCTCAGAGGCAGCACCACCATCTGCAAGTGAGTGTCCAGCACAGGAAGTGTAGGACAGTCCCTCTCTGTTTCCAGGGAGCAACATACCATTCACCTGTTCCTTTTTCATTTCTGTACCAGCACCACCTCAAGGGCCACCTCCCCACAATGAATGAACCTGCCAGTCAGTTCTCCTTCTCACTCACTCACCCTGCACACTCGCCCCACCAACCTTTAGCATCCACAGTCTCCTTCAAAACAACCTCCACTCTTTCCACATGATGTTGGTTCCAAATTGGGTCCAGAAACTGTCGGTTCTGATCACGAAAAGGCAGGATATGGGCTACAGCCTGTGAAAGGAAAAAATCAAAGACCCAATAAAAACTCAGTAGATTCCCACAGTGCCTCTGCCTCACTGCCCCATCAGCAGCAGACAGGCAGCAGAGCAGAGTGGGTCAGAGAAGAGAAAAGCAGCAGGAGAGCCTGCAGTGATGCACAGTGGGGTCACCAGTGACTGTCCAGAGCAGACATTAAAGGTCTTTCCGAGGCATTTTGAGGTTCCATGTGAAAAGGCTGAACTACAAACTGCAGAGCACTCAGTTTCTATCAGAGGACAAAAGGCTGAGTCAGACCATCCTGGGACTAATGCAAGGTTCCAAAGTGCTGAAATACATCACTTCAGGTGCTTACACCACTAAAGCCATCTGCTCTTTTGGGGAGACAAACCCCCAAAAACAAAAGAGAAGAAATCCTCCTTTAGTGGAGATGCTCTCCTTGCAGCTGGACATGCAACTTCGGAGTAAAACCTGTCCTGTGCCATGGCTGGAACAGGCTGCTTTTGAAGTGTGGCATCACATTCCTGTGGCACAAGGATGGCATGCCCTTGAACATGCTCCCTCTGGGGCAGTGCAGCTCCACATCTCGAGCCGCACCTGCAGCACACAATCCTTCCAGCCTGGAGTGGAGCGCAGGGCAGGGAGAAACCCTCCCCTAAGCATCCCACAGAACTAGCATCCCATCAGCTCCTTATCATATCAAGTGAAGGCATGCTTTCAGCAGCCTTGGCTAAGCAGAGGCCCGTGTGTAATGAGATGTGAGAGGGCAGGTGCTGCTTACTCAGCGACACCAAAGCCCTGACCTTGGGCAGGACACCAGAGGAGTTCTGCATCCCTGCTCCACACACACAGAGCCCAGCCCTACACCCGGCCGCGCTCTGCAGAAGGGACCCTCGTCACTCCAGCAGGAGGAAGCCCTGCTCTGCTCTGCCCATCCCCTCTGCTCTCTCAGAGGACAGACAGCAGCTCAGGAGAGAGAAGCAGGACAGGATTCCAGGAGCAAACGGAGGCTCTGGATCACACTGAGAGGCTCTGCCCAGATTTGGGAGGGGAACAACGCTCTCATCAGATGCAGAACTGACCCCCAAGAGTCTCCCAGGCACTCAGCCTGGCAGGGGCTGTGCACTGCTCACCTGCTTGCCCAGGTAGTGGTCCACACGGTACATCTCCTCCTCCCTGAAGAAGCCTGCCAGCTCTGCAGCCAGCTGCTGGGCGGAGCGCAGGTCGTGGCCGAAGGGCTTCTCCAGCACCACGCGCAGCCAGGCCCCGGCGGGCGGCCGGCAGCTGCTGTCGATGTGCCGCGCGATCTCTGTGTAGGCAAACGGGGGCACCGAGAAGTAGAAGATCCTCCCAGCCTCCTTCAGCCCCTCCTGGCGAAGCAGGGTCTCAATCTCTCTGCTCAGAGCCGTGTAGTTTTCGGCAGTCTTTAGCTGGTGGTACTGGCTCAGCTTCAGGAACTGGTCCTTGAGCACAGCACACCTGTTGGGAGCCTCGTCTGGGGGACAGGACAGCTTCTTCAGCATGTCAAACATCAGCCTCTGCCCTGGCTCCGGCGCGGCCAGGGCAGCCCCATGGAATGTGAAGCTGTGGCCGCTGCTCACTTGGTCCATGTAGAGCTGGAATAGACCCTGCCACAAATACTTCTTGGCCAGATCACCCGTGGCTCCCAGCAAGACCACGGAGATGTGGCCCTGGGATGCTTCAGCTGGGGATGGGAAGGCTCCCACGAACAACACCGTGCACAGGACCTTTCCCAGCATGTTGGGGAGAAGAGGTAGAGCCAGGAACACTAGAGGTCAGGAATAAAAACCAAAATCAATCCATGTTGTGGCACTGCAAAACACAACACGAGGTACCTGCTTTCCCCTGACTGAAGAGCCAGGGGCTTCTGCCTGGATCCTCCACCCAACAGCCTCTCCTCCCCTCCAGGATCTGAATCAAGGCAGTAATTTGGGTTCTTGACAAGGCTGCAGCCTCCTTTTGCACACCAGAAGTGGAAGGCAGTGTGTGCTGAAGGTCTTTGGGCAGCACTGTTCCACAGCTGAGTTAGTGAGGGGGTGTCAGTGCCTTTGCACTGGGAATCTAAACCCATTTTCCTACAGATCTCAGAGCTGGCCACAATGGACACATGTGCCTGCACACCGAGCACACGTGCCTGCATGCTGGATCCTGCTTCCAGCCTCCAGTTTGGGACTTTGCTCTCACAGTGCTGTGTTCTCTTGGCATGGCTTCATGTCAATATTGTTAGAGCAGCTCAGGGACAAACACGACCACTGGCAGTCCCAGGCTCTTCTTCTTTCACTTAATGACTCGTGTGCCACCACTGAATGGGGTTCTAATGGCTGCTGGGAGACTGGTGTGATAACACATCTCTGGGGAAGAAGGAGTTTAGTCTTCAGACTGATGTGAGCCACTCTAGATGCTGCCTCACTGTGGCTGTGGCCAGGTGACAACCTGGGGTTTGTGTTCTCCCTCCTGCAACCTCCACCACTGAGGAGCAGGTCCTGTTCTGGCTTTCACCACTCAGTGCCCATTCAAACCACTGCATCCAGGACAAAATGTCCCTTTGCTCAGGCTTACTTATTCAAAATAAAGTTGTTTTTAAGAGAAAAGACACATTTAGTGCTTACACTGAGAAACACAGCAATGATTTTGCAGCTCAGGAGCTGTACTGTCACGGAGGAGAGGTTTAGTCACTCCTGTAGGGGTGACTAAACCACCATGCTGTTCTCATTACATCAGGTGTTATTTCAGCAGCTCTCACATTGGCTATCTCCTTCCCTTAATTTCATTTTCTGAAGCTGTGTTTAGTTGGAGCAGAGCCTTCACAGCACACAAGGTTATTAACTTCTTTTAAAACGTTGAGCTGTGCTCAATAAATGAGGATAACTAAATAATTACAAGGAATATCTGGATATCTCTCCTTGTCTGCAGCTCGAACTGGTCTGTAGAAATCTTGCGTTTTTCTCTCCAGCAGACTCACCTGTAACACAGGAGCCTTAGAGACCACGGCAGCCAAAGTAGCTGGGAATTCTCCTGCACAGCCTCTCCCTGCGCAGATCTCCCTCCTCCTGTGACCGGGTGTCTCTGATCAATGGTCGGGTGAGCAGGACAGATAAGGCAGCTTGTTCCCTTCCTGGGAAACGAGAGGAAAGACCCAATTACAACAGAGAAAAAAAGCAAACGTGCCTGAGCCAGCAATGTCCCGGCACATCCCAGCCCTGAGTGCAGCCCCGCTGGCTGTGCTGGAGCTGTTGGCTGCTGCTTGTGAGCAGCTAAAACACAGGCATGTGTGGTAATTTCTGCTCCCAGAGAGCTACAACAAGGTGTGGCGCAGCCTGTGAGTTTAACTCATCTCTCCAGCCCTCTGTCGAGGCTGTCTCTCCTCCCTCCCCCACTTCTTTCCACGCTATCTGAGCTCCATGGACCCACTGAAGGAATCCAGCCCACAGCACTGCAGAGGGGCACAAGTGTGGCTCCCGACGTTCTGCTTGCACTGTAAATGATTATTTGGTTTCCTCCCCGCTGCTGTGGGGTTATAACACAGATGACAAAGTTTCTCAGTGCAATAAAGTGATATTTACACTTTTGAGCAACCTTTGTTCCAGGAACCAGAGGCATCTGACACACTGCCCGCTGTACCCTGGCTGCCACTGCTGTGCTGCAGCCAGGAGCAGGTACCCCCTGAGGAACGGGAAGGGTCTGGATGGGCCACGCTTCTCCAGACCCACGGAAAAGAGGGAATTAGCCAAGGGACTTCCTGGCAGATTCAGCCACGGTCACGTGTGTTCCCAAACCAACGGAAAGCCAGTTTCACAACCCTCCCAATTGCAAAATACTGAGCTACACTGCACAGAATAAGCTCAGTAAACCCAGAAGTGTTTGTTTACTGCTTTCATATCAGCGAATCACCACTGCTCACATTAAAAAAATAATATTCCAAAAATCCTCCAGCCAGCTAGAACAAAGTTACTCTGTCAGGCTTCAGGAAAAAACTCCTCAGCCTGATCCACATAAAACATGTAAGAGCTTAGCCCAGCAGTCAGGCTGAGCATTCCCTTGCACAGCCACTGGAGCTCCAGTTTGACAGGAGCTCATTTCAGGTCTGTATGGAAGAAATGCAAAAGGTATTTTTTGTTACTGTTGTATCCCCACTGAAGAATAATTACTGGATGCACAGCCAGAAGAGCTGGGCTCTGAAGAACCTTGTGGGTCCCTTCCATCCGAGGATACTCTATGATTCTATGATGAATGCAGCATGGCCTGGGGTTCCCTCAGGGCTCTGCACAGGTAACACACGAAGGAAAGGGCTCTGAGATTCTTGGAGAATGGGGCAAACTGTACTGGTCTTCTGCATATGCAAACATTAGGGCAGCAACGACCTCACCATCTGCTTCTGGAAAAGTCCGAGGCTTAATGAGGAGACTCACATTAAAAGCAAGCTGAGAGATGCACGAATTCCTGTTTGGCCCTTCTGGCTCTGACTCAGCCTCGCTCCGTGTGCTCCGTCCCCAGCATCGTGATAGCAGCCGCTTCCAAAACCCTGGAGAAGCAGGACAGGGGGACCCTGAACAAACCCCCCCAGTGCGTGGGCAGCGCACGGAGTCCGAGGGATGAGCCCACGAGCGGCAGGGATGAGCCCGCTGTGACGGGATGAGCTCCCGGGCGACAGCGGCTGTCACGGCCCCGAGCACCGGCACGGGCCCGGACCCCCCACCTGGAG
>WEIT01001491.1:303632-331209 GCA_013389985.1 Dryoscopus gambensis
GGCCCGACACAGCGCCCCGCCCGCCGCGCGCCCCGCCCCGCTCACCCGGCCGAGACTCTGTGGTTGGCGGATGCTCGCGCCGGACGCTGACGCTCGGGAGGGAGGAAAAGCCCACAGGGCTGAGGGGGCTCCGGGACACGGGGACACAGCCCCCCCGCCCTCCCGGGGGGGACACCGACCCCGCTGGGCACCGGCGCTGGGAATGCGTCTGGACACTGGGCATGCGCTTGGACACTGGGCTCGCAGCCTTTTCACGCCGGGGGGGTTGCATCGGGCCTGTCCCTAGATGGGTGTGTGGTGCGTTCTCCATTCGGGTGTTTGTGCTGGGGATGTTCGGAATGCACCATTGCAGCAGAACCTCGACTGAAACCAGGGCTTTGGGAACCTTCAGGGCCGAGTGCGATGTGGCATGAGCAAGCCGGCCGAGTGGAAGGGGTCCCTGCCCATGGCAGGGGGTTAGAATAAGATGAGCTTTAAGCAGCCCTCCAACCCAATCATTTCATGATTCTATCGTTCATTCTGAAAGAAAAAGTACCTGCTTTCCCCAGCTGAGTGGCTGTTCTAATTTTGTACCTATATGTGTAGGTATATTTGTCTACAGCCCTTGCATTGCTTTGTGTCCTGAAATGACTCTGGCATCCCACTGCCAGCCACACGCGTGCCTGCAGCTCCAGCCCTGTGTCTTCCGAACAAAGGAATTACCTTGTGAACCTCCTGGGGTGCGTTTCAGATCAGCCTGACAGTGCTTTTAGGCACATCAAGTTTTGCAAAGGCAGGCGAAGCGATCGGGGCTGAGGAGCGCAGGAAACCCTCACAACCATGGCACCGCGTTCCACCGCAATGCACACCGCTCCTGCTGTCTGCCCACTCCAAGGGAATTTCTCCAGTTATTTCAGAAGAGTAGATACACTTCACCACCGCTGCTTTACAGGCAGGGAAACTGAGCTGCCCCGGCAGAACCAGGCACGGAGCTGGGGTAGCTGCCTGATCGGGCTGGTAACTGAGGTGAAATTATACCTACGGCAAGCCTCTCATTATATTCGAGATATACACACACACACACACACACACACATTTTGAGTAATCTGGTCTAGAGGAAGGTCCCCACTGCACATCCAGCAAGCCCTCAGGAAGCAGTGCTGTGTCCCACAGCTCTGTGTCTAACCCCCGGACGCCCTAAAGACAAAGCTCAGCTCTCCGAAGCTCTCTGCGCCTGTTTGGGCACAGCAGGCTGGGAGAGGAGGTTCATGGGGGTCCCCTTCTGTAATCTGTGTTCTGTTCTGGAGGAAAAAGGGGGTTTGGCACCTACTTTAGCAGAAACCATTGAAGAGCAAATCTCCCTGCTGCGTATTTCTGGCACATGGAATGAGATGAACAGCTGAGGGCCTGGTCACTTAAGCTTGTTATTATTATGGGCAGAGCTGGAAGTTGGGAGTAGCAGGAGTTGTTTAACATCTGTTGAGAGACCATGTTTTTAGCTAGTTATTTGATGCCAAACTTTAGATATTGAGGCTGAAATTGTAGGGGTGGTTTGCTTTATGCAGTCATTTTTTGGAAAACTGAAAAAAAAAAAATAGCGCAGCTATTTCTGAGCTGAAGGTCAGAAGATAAAATAGGTTTTTTGACCATGTTAAAAATATCTCAGCTGTTTCATTAAGGAGCTCTAACATCTTATAATTTGGGGCAAGTAAGATTTTGTGAGGATGCTGGTTTGGATCAGAATGTGCTTTTGTCAGAGCCTTTTCAGACTTCCTCAGCTGCATGTACCTTTAAGGGAAACAGGTCCAGTGTGACAGATGAGACATGTGATGACAATAAAGGAATAAAAGGCAGCTAGAAAGGAAAGGGGCATTAAGGAGACCGATGTTCTACAAGCAAATAAAAGCTCTATAGGAAAAAGAGCTGTTCTGGGTGGTGTTTAAAGATGGTGTTTCAGAGGAGGAAGCATTAGGCTGGAGAGAGCAGCTTATCAATTCAGAGCCTCTATAAATGCTGGGCAGTGGCTGTGTTTTGGCATTGTGCTGGAAATCTGTTCCACAGCAAGGGGTTCTTTCTCTAGGAGTGGGGAAAACAATGCAAAAAGTGAGTTGGCTGCAGCGGGGCTGTGTTGCCCTTTGGTGTTGCAGCTGCAGACCCGTCTCGGGGTGTGGAGGGGTGACGCTGAGCTGGGCTGGGCTTTGCCCTGCTCTGAAGAGGCAAAGTGTGCTTCAGCAGAGCAAGACTTTGGTGAGGTAACCTTAGAGGAAACGTGCCTGATGCCTGCCAAATTTATCAGCCTCTGCAAAGGTGTTTACTGCCAACGAACTGGAGATGTGGCTGTAAATGGCACAGTAATTTCTGGGCCTGCTTTAATTCCTCGGTTCTTGCATGCTGTTCTGTGAGCTGGGAACCCTGTTTGGTGCTGCTGCTGCTGCAGAGCTGGTGGAGCTGGGCCAGCGACTGTGCTGGGGGACGAGCTTCCAGGAAAGCTCTCAAGTTCTGGGCTATCAAGCTGACATGGCTTTGAGTGAGGCTGTTAACTTCTGCTGTGAAGCAATAAAGAACAGCTGTACAGCAGCTGGGGTTCTTAGAAAATAAAATTAGTGCCTTGTGGCTTCTCGAAAACCAGACTGCAGAAATGATAACAGCAGCTCTGAAACCGGTGTGGGGAGAATAAGGAAGTGGGGCTTTGTTCTGGCTGCTGGGGCAAGTGAACAACTTACCTGCTTGACGAGTCCTGGAGCGTGGAGCTGGTTTGGGGCTAGGTGTGCTCAGCCTGACAGAGAGGAATCTCCAATCCAGTTTAAGAAGTTTAGATTTAAATACTTTGGCCTGTTTGCTATTAACCAGTGCCACTTCTGTGCATCCAAACCATGTTCAGAGGCTGGGAAGCTGATCCACACAGGAGCAGCGTTCCCAAGACCCCTCTGCTCTGGTGTTCTGCATGGACAGCTTAGCTCTTAAAGAGCTTAGCATCAAAGTATGGCTGAGACACTCCAAGGTGAGAGAGTATTAGAGTAATGCTGCCTCTTAAGAGCTTTTGTTTCTATTGTTTGTTGGCTTTCCTCTCCAGACTGTGGCTTTTAAATGACAGAAGCCATGTCCAGGGAGCACCTCTCGGGTGTGCAGCTGGCATGGGGAGTGAGCACAGCAGCCTTGCTGTGAGGCTGGAGGAGGTGGCACTGCTGGCTCCTTCCATCCCCTCTCTGCTGCTTCTCCAGCCAGTCATGGCACCAAAGCCTGGCTTAGTGCCCGCTGTAAGGCCCTGTCACTGGGCTGGGGGAGCCCTGCTGCACTGGGGTGCAGTCTGGCACCCTGCAGCGCCTGGGGTGTGGCTGAAAGCTCCATGAAAGCAGCGTCAGCGGGGAAGGAGCTGGGGGTAGGGAGGAGGAGAGCTCATCTTCACCAAGTGCTCTGCTTGAATCAAACAGAACTGATCAATCGGGTAAGCTGTGCCTGCGTTCTGCCTTTTTCTTCTAAGGAAGTGATGCTCTCATCGGCTTGATCAGCAGATTAAAGATTGAGTGCTGGCAGCTTCCCCAGGTATTCCTGCACTGGGACAAGCTGCCTTCTGTCTCCTCCTCAGTCTTGGGCTAAAGGAGGATGAGCATGGAGGTTATAGGCTAAACGTGCTGTTCCTTCATGGTAAAATAGGCAAACATAAGGTTCCCTCGTGTGTGTGGGGGCAGAGCAGGTCAGGCAGCTCTGCTGAGCCACAGGCACAGCTGTGCGTGCTGAGGACTCCTGGTGCATTAACCAAAAGAGTGACTTGTACCTATCCTAGCTGAGAAAAAACAACCATAAAGCAATGACTGATTCCTGTTGTTGCAGATGTAAATATGCAGAGATGGGCTGAAATCTGTCTGCTCAAATAAACCAAGGTAGCTCACGGCTGAGGGGGCTGCCTCCTCTCTTCCCATGGTGTAAAGAAAAACCATTCTTGTTGGCTCTCTGGCAAGAACTGCCCTCAGTGTGGTCCAGACTGATTCAGAGCTTCAGCAGCTCTGGGTCTGTACCACAATCTGTTCATTTACTTCAGAAAGAAGTGCAGGGTGGGTACCTCGTGCTGCTGCCTGGCTGGCTCTGACAGCTTTGGACAGAAGTTACTTTTCTTGGCTTGTGATGTCAGAGGTGGACACAAGACAGGCAGGTAGGAAGTGCTGTCATCATTGAGGTAATTGAAGTTTCCCCAGACGTACTTGATTGGAGTTTAATAGTTACTTAGATAAATATTGATTGATGAAGGTTGACACACAGAGTCTTTGAACTTCACAATGGGCACTGCTGTGCTGGTTATCAGTTTCCTGACCAATTAGTGTCGGATGTATTGTCTTAGATTGGAAAACAAACAAAACCGAACAATAACAGCAAAAAGTGAGTGGTTTAAAACGGCACACTTGTGAGAAGAAACATTCAGATACATGGAGGCTTCCTAGTCTGGGAGCATCTTAGCTCTTGATTTGACTTTCACATCTTCAGTCCAAGGTTTTTATTGCTCAGAGTGGACAGTGCAGCCTTGAAAGCCAATGTCCACCTTTATCTTGAACTCTCATTGAGTGATACAGGTTTAACTGTTGCAGCAGGGTTAATTCTTTCCTCTAAGAAGTTTTGGAAACTGTAATAAAAATACCAACCCCTTCATGTTCTAACACAAGCAGTGGTCCGGGCAGTGTCTGATGGCATGATACTGCACCAGAGCAGGGTTGCACTGCCTGTCAGAGCTGATCAGCCCACGCTGCTGCACTCAGAGCACAAATGCAGCTGTGGGAAGTCAGAGGTTTTCTCTGAGCATCTGACAGCTGAATGGGAAGGCAAAGTTGAGAAGATGTCCCTCTGCTCTTATCTCTATGCCCCATTAAGATTAGACTCACTGATAAAGCTTAAAACCAAAACCCTTCATGGTTACATCCTCGTTCTCACAGAGCAGAGTGAAATGCACCAAAATGCATGAGCATGTTACTATAAATGGACTGTGGTGCAGCAGGGAATTGGTGCAGAGTTTGGGATGGTACGTGTTGTGCGGTGCATTCCTGGCATCCTGCACACAGCCGGGGCCCTGGGGCTGCCAGGTTCTCCACTGGTGCTTTTCCTCCTCCTGTCTGCTGCAGATTAACTCTGTGTTTCTGGCTAGTGGGCTCAGTGGCCTTGAAGCACTGTGAAATGTCCCAATAAATCAGTGTTTCCTAAGCCTGGCAAAGACAGGTAAATATTCAGTGAAACATTTTTGCCGTTCAGGGGAGTCTCGTCGTGCTGCCGGTTTCAGCACCCCTTCAGGTGCCATGGAGGGGTGGGCTGGGAATATCCTGCTGTGAGTGCTCACCCTACCACGCAGGAGCTGCAGCAGTGCAGTGCTGGTAGCAGGGCACAAGGAGATATCAATACAATGCTGAGTACCGAGGTTTGTCTCTCTGTGCTCTCCTGGGGTGGCATAAAACCAGGATTATTAAGCTTTGTTACCTTAAGCAACAGGTATAAAGAAGTAAAAACTGATCCAGACCTCTGCAGACGGGGTGGTGATGAGTGGAGTGCTGGGTGCAGACCTGAATCTCCATCTCTCCAGGCAAAGAATGGGCATCCTGTGCCTTGGGTTGCACAGCTGGTGGGTGTAAGTGGTCCAGTCAAAAAACTAATCTCCAAATGGAAAAGCAATGACGGTGAAAGGGAAGAAAAAGGCTCCAGGGCAGCGCCAGGACTCTCTCAGATGCAGATAATCAGCAGATCTGAAAATTTGATCTGAAAGCTTTCAAGGGGGGTAGCAAAAGACAGTAATAAATTGAGATTGACCCTGAGGTACACTTGGTGTTTTGCTGTGATGGACTGGAGTGTGTAGATGAGAAATTATTATGTTTCAAAATTATCCCTTTGCGACTGTTGGTTCCAGAGCCAGCGCATTGCAGAGCTCTTGCCCAAGTATTTTAAATGCTCTGTGCCCCTGGAAATGTCCTTCAATAACCTTGAGCTTACAGTGGTTTCCCCTGCCTCAGCCTCACTGAAGACCAGAACAAGAAAACCAGGAATCTCTGTGCTTGGTAATTCCAGGATGTAAAGTCAAGTGTGCTCTCCAGACACTTGTTCCTCTGGACGCTTCACTTCCATGGAGCAGAAGGAAAATGGACTGGTGCCTGTTGTCTCTGTGCTCTGCCATGAGAGTGGGCTGGATCCCCACGAAATGCAGGGTCTGCACAGCGTCACTGGCTGCAGCCTTCCAGGGCCTGGATCAATGGAATAGCTGGGGACGATCTGTGCGTTTTGTCACACCAGTAAGGGGCAGGAATTAAATTACACAGGGCAGAAAGAATTTCTAGGCCTGAGCTGGTTAAAAACGACATAGTTTAGCTGAAGTTAGTGACAGGTCTTTGGATGAGGCATTGCACTCTTCTGTGTATCAGGAAAAAAAATGGACCTGTCAAGTGCTTGAGTGATGCGTGAGCTTTTTGTTTGGGGTGTTCATGGGTGTTTGTTTTTTATTTTTTTCAAATTTATTATTTATACTTGCAGCTTCTGTCTGAATTCTTGATGTGGTTAAGACTTCCTAGCACTGCTGTGGAGAATGAGATTTCCCCCTGCTCTTTCTCTCACCCCCTGTCCTCACTGTCACAATTCGAGAGCGCATTCCCTGCATCTCACACCAGAGAAGACACTGCCGACTCCTGGATAAGTTCCAGCCTGCCCCCCAAATTGACACCAGCTCAGGTGGGAGCCGAGTGCACTGAGAGGCTTCTGCAGATGTCTGGTTTGCTTTTCGTTTTTGATCTTGGAAGAGCAACATCGCCAGGTGAGAAAACCCAGCAGCAGTCAAACGCCTGAGTCCCCACCTCGCTGGGAAATCCGGCTGCACAGGGAGCCAGTGCTGGCTTTTTAGACCCAATCCTATAGGATCAGGGTTCTTGCAGTGTCAGGGATTTAAGACTTTTTAACTCCCCCTCCCCCGTTTTTTTTCCTCGCCTGTCTGAGCAGCTCCGGGCTCTCCCGGCATCACTTCAGTGCAAGGACCCGTCTGACACCGCTTCTGCCAGGTCCTGCCTCCCTCCCAGAGAAGCGTCTGCAACTTTTGCTGCTCCAGACAACGCTGCGTCCCTGGGAAAGCAGAGCTCCTCAGAGTGGATTTGGGGTAAGAAGAGACAACTTGGGAGGGAAGGAAGGTTTCCTAACCTGCTTTAATGGAAGCTCTTTCCTTTGCATGCTCTTTTAGCAAGGGAGGTGTTTTAAAGAGGCTGCAGTCCTTCCTCCTGCAGGGCTGTCTTTTACTATTGATAAAAGATTTTAAAGTGCAACTTCTGCTGTGTGCTTGCTAATTAAACTTCATCCAGTTCGTTTCCTTTCTGCCCTTTAAATTCTCCTTGGGACCAATATAAAGGAAGCTGAATCAGTGAAGGCTTTTTTTTTTTTTTCCCCCCCATTCTGCTTTTTAAAAACAAGCCAACAAAACCAGATAAAATAATAATTTAAAAAAAAATTTCAGAACCAAACCCAGCCCAAGGACTAGTGAGGACGCGTGGTTTTGCATGCTGGCTGCCGGTTCGCAGGCAGGTGGTGGGATTTTCCTGGCTGGCTGCTGGTGCAGTTGTGCTGCAGTCCGAGCCCTGTGCTGGCTGCGGAGCTTTGCAGGAGTGCAGCAGGACGCGCCGCTGCCGCCGCTGCAGCACTTCGGGGACGGGAATGCCCCGCTGCCCCGGCCCTGCCCCGGCCCGGCCCCGNCGTCCCCGCTGTCCCCGTCCCCTCCCGCAGCGGGGCCGGCGGGGCGCGGGGGGCGCGGGGGGAATGCGGCGCTGCCGCTTTAAGGGTGCGGAGCTGCCCGAGCCCTTCTCCTCCAAGGGATCTGCAGAGCAGCATCCTCGGCCGGGGACTGCCCTGCCCGAGCTCTTCTCCTCCAAGGGATCTGCAGAGCTGCATCCTCGGCCGGGGATTGCCCTGCCCGAGCCCTTCTCCTCCAAGGGATCTGCAGAGCAGCGTCCTCGGCCAGGGATCCCCCTGCCTGAGCTGCCGCCTGCCCCGGGGGTTCGCAGTCCCGGAGGACGCGCTTTTACCCCGCGTTTTCAAGCGATAGGTTAAAAAAAGAACTATTGTGCCTTGGAACGTCCAGGCTCAGAGCCCGGCCCCAGCAGCCTCCTCCCAGCAGAGCGTGTCCTTGTACCTGCTGAGCTGAGCTTGGAAAGTGTGTTGGGTGAATCAGAAAAGCGGGCTCATGACCTCCAGGCGCTGCCGCCTTCCTACAGTCGTCAAAAGTCGAATTTTCATGGGAATGTGTCAGCACAGCCTCTTACTGCAGAAGTTCAACTTGCATTTTCTGGAGGCATGTGCAGTCTGATTTATTAATGGCGCAAGGACTGGTTGGTTTATTTTAACTATAAAGTAAAAAAAAAATCACTTTGACATAAATATCTGCTAGCAACTTGCATTTTGCTAGTATAAAAATATCTATTAATTGAAGTGTAGCTTCTTAGCAATTCCAGAGCCTTGGGAACTGTATGGGGCAAGGGGAAAAAATGCAGTTTGAGCAATTATCAATTCTGTTGCAATAGCAGTGAAGTCAGCTGTGCTGAATCCCTGCAGATCTGGGTTTGATATTCTGTGTCTGGGGGCGAGGCGGGGAGGCTGCTCAGCAGTCAGTGCTTGCAGCACATCCCGAGTCAGAGCCTCGCTGCAGCCTGGAGTTGATGCTGGATGACATTAGCAGCATCTGAAATGACTAAATATTTGACTTCCCTATTTCAGTGATGTCTCTTGACACCAGGAAGGGTGTTCTCATCCCCGCTGAGGCTGAGGCAATTACTGGTGTCTGCGACTCTGTTTGAGAGTAGCACTGCATGTTTACACTGATTAGATCTGTAATTGGGGTGGGCTTTTATCGTGTGCTTGCACAAGGACTAAGAGGAGTCATTCAGATCTGTAGGAAAGGTGAGTGTTATCCTCGGCACGGCAGACCTGGGACTGAAGTGTGATCTCTCAAGGTCACACAGTGCCAGCTGATGGTGGAGACAAACCCTTGGCACCCTCAGCTCCCAGCTGTTCCTTTAAATTCAGTGAAACTTTCATATCTTCCTACAGAGATGTCTCTGGCCCCAAGTCATGGAGGCAGAAGGGGAGTCAGATATAAGGCCAAAACCTTGAATTTTGTGTGTTTTTATGCAGACTTTATGCAGCACACTAACACCGTGTCACTTCTGTTCCGTACATCATCATCTTAACGGGCAGGGAGACTCGAATTCATTTGTAAAGTACTTATGCTTTACTTTTATGTAAAGTACTAATGTTTGTGGCATTTACGAGGAACTCTCTAATTGCCGGGATAGGAACAAAGTAAAAGTAACTGAGTTAACAGCAGGCTTAGTGTAAATCACCAAGGGGCAATGACGGTGCCAGGGTGTTCCCGCACAGGGGTGTTGTGGGAGGATTCTCAGCACAAATAAATATCAGTCTCTGCCTTGAGGAAAAATGCACAACTGCTGTAAAATTGAACAGAACAGACTCCCCGAAGGTGGTACAGGTGGGGGAAGCTGCCACATTCCCTGGAATTCTGCTCTCCAGAAGTGGGCAGAGAACCTCTTGAAAGGGTTCTCCTCATGTCCTCTCCCCTGCAAACCTGGTGTGAGTCTGTCCAACAGGGAGAAAATAATGATTACAGAGGGTGAAAATGAGACAAACCAAAGAACTGTGAGTCTCAGATAGAAGCCCCTGTATTGAAGTGTCCTGGTAATCAGGTGATGTGTAACCAGTGCCATGCTGTCGTAGGCAAATTATTGCAAAGAACCCTTCAGTGCGGAGCAGTGGGAGGAGGAGTCCCAAAGGACAAAATAACACCAGAGTGCAAAGGTCAGGGAGGGAGGATGCACTCAGTGCTACTTCTCCTCTTACATCCTCTGCTGCTCCAGCAGTTCTTGCTTTGCACACCTGGGAAAGTGCCCTCAGTGCACATTAAATCTTAACAGGAATTCACAGCACCTCCAGTGCCACCCTAAACTCTGGTGCGGTGCCCACAGCAGCCCCTGGCAGATCCCTAGGCAGTGTAGGTATAACACCAGCTGGGCACTGAACAGCCTGAGTGCAGAGATTCAGAGCCTCTGACACCTCGACTGCGCTGTGCCTGATGAAAGGCCGTATTTCAGCTGACTACTTCCTTTAATGCCAGTCTCTGATCTGGAAAGCAGTGATCTTATCCTGGCTGCCATAGTGAATTTTAGAGTGAGTTTCAGCATTTTGGGCTGCCTGGGGTATTCACTCCTGCTGGAGTCTTTTCTTTTAATACGAGTAAAGCGTCTTGAGAAAGTAGGAGCTTTGTAAAATGTAAGGAGGTTTATTCCTGGTGCTGGTGAGCTTGCACAGAGAGATGCCATCTGAAACTCTCTGGTTACAGCCAGCACTGCTACCAGAGCCTCAGATGACTCTGCTTCACCACAGGTTTAAGGAGTGAGACCTAAATTGTGGTTTGCTTGTTGCTGCTTGACTTTTCAATTCTGTTTCCAGGGACTGGTGTAGAAATGTTTTTGAAGGATTGGGTCAAGTGACAGCATGTCTTTTTGGAGAAGGTCATGGATCCTGTGCCCCACTGCAAAGGGCAGAGAGCCATGAAATACCTGGGTGTATTTGTTTTAACTCCTTGGTGCTGCTCAGGCAGAGGCAGTGCAGTGCAGCAGCAGGCTCTGTGCTCGGCTGCAGCGACGGAGCTTCTTTCCAGGCTAATTTGTGCTCCTTATTCCCTCCCTTAATTTACGGCAGACTCTGTGGGTATTGAGCAGCACTGCAGCAAACCCACGTGCTCCAAGTTTCTTTCTTCTAAGAGCTCTGGTGCTGTCATGAGTGAAGAAACCCAGAAGTGCTCTGAGGAAGGGTCTTCTGTAGAAAATGGAATTTAAGAATTGCTCCTGGACCCCAGGGGAGGGTCACTGGCAGTGCCTGTTCCTGTGAGGGATCGGGAAGATGCACTTTTCCTTCCTGATTAGTGTAAAGCAGTTTTGTCCACTTTCCTGCAGACCTGAAACTCTCCGACTAGGGGAAGGAGAGAGGCTGCTTCTCACAAAACCTCTGCAGGTCCTTCCAGCTGGCTTTTCCCCTGCAGAGTCGGAGTGCTCAGGAGTGCAGGGGGGGGTTTGTTGGCTCAGTCCTGTGCTGTGGTGCACCAGGGTATTGAAAGCCTCACCAGCTGCTGTAAATTGCTTTCTGCCCATCCCTGTCTGACACGTGAACACAAGAATTCTCATGTGCCGAGAATCTTAATGTTTCCTTCTCCTACCTCTGTGCCTGGGTATAAATGTCCTTAAGATGTAATTTTTCCAGCTCAGCCCTCAGAATTTCTAATTATGCTGGGTGTGCTGAGCTGCCGTGGGGCTGCCATCCGGCTGCCCTTGTGCCTTTCCCCTGCTTCCCAGACAACTGAGCTTTTGAGAAGGGACAGTCCCTGCTGCTGAGTGAGGGAGAACTAAAATTTGGCAAATCTAAATGAGTTTTCATTTGCGTCAATATTCTGCAGCAAATAACTTTGTACATTTGTAAACAGAGGACAAACTTACCACACTTTAAGAGCTTTCTTGGGATGAATTGGCAGTACTCTGCTCTTGTCTGAAAGTACAAAATTCAGGGAGGGATGTGCTTATCGAAGATGCCTTTCACTTGGTTTAGCAGCAGAAATTATGTTGAATCCTGTGGAAACAAAATAAGGTCCCTGCCCTAGAAACCTCACAGACAAGAGCTTATTCAAGAAAGGAGTGGAAATGGCCTTGAGCTGTCTGTTGACCTTGAGTTGTTGGTGAAATTTTTGGTTTTAAAATATTGGTGGATAGTAACTGAGCATCACTCCTGAGCTCTTTACCAGTCCTGTCACTCAGAAAGGCTTGGCTGGTTGGCACCACTTGATTAAATGAAAGGAAAGGATGTGGAGAGCCATTTTCCTCTTTGAAGGTCACTGTCAGGCTGGGCAGAGCAGGGAGGAGGTTGGTGGCTGAGGCCATCCCTCGGGTGCTGCATTTTGGCTCTTGTGGAGCTCCCAGGCTCTGGGATGTTTCCCCGCACCCCCCTTCTCCCAGGGGAGACCGGTGGGTGCCTTCACACATGGTGCAGAGGGTACAGAGCCCTTTTCCTGGCCACAGTCACTGTGCCAGTGCAGTGGCACTGCCATGGCAGAGTGTGTGACTTCGCCCGTGTCCCTTGCGGGGTTTATACAAGTGTTTCACAGCGCTGCTGTGCCTCAGAGAGCACCCCCTGACCTGCTCGAGGCAAAGAGGGGCCTCAGGTGAAGGTCCTTGAGGTGAAGGGCAGGAGAAACTGGACACGGAAGGCTTGGAGGTAGCCTGGACAGGGGCAGTGTGCGAGCTGGAGCCCTGGCTGCAGGCCTGAGGAGCCAGACCCGGGGCTGAGCACCAGGAACTGTCCCAGCTGCAGGGCTGGCAGCTCAGCGTGCCCAGGGCAGAGGAGCTGTGCAGAGGAGCTGTGTCACCGTGGCGGTGGCACAGAGAGGGTGACACGGAGCAGGAGCCCGGGCGTTCCGAGGAGGGTGCCACAAACCAGACCAGCTCCTCCGGGAAGGCTCAGTGCTGCCCAGCGCTGGGCACTCACTCAGGGACTCGGTGTCCGGTTACCGAGCATCAGCTCCGCGTCTGGGGGAGAGGGGAGAGGAGGGAACACTCCGTGGTTTGCTGGCAAGTCACCCGCTCTTTGATGCACTGCAGCAAAAGCCCTGTCTGAAAACTCCTCAGCAAAAAGGACATTGCAGGGGAAGGGGAGGGGGGACGATGGACGCCCAGGACGTAAAGATGCTGCTGCAAGTGCTGTGACAGCCAAGCCTGGCCTGTGCCGCTGCCCCTGCACCCATTTGGTGATTGAGTTGGCCAAGCCCGCTGCCTTGTGTCCGTGGGTGGAATGCAGCGTCCTTTCCCTGGATGTCCTTCAGCTGCAGGAGGGACAGGGCTGTGTGTTGATGCGTCCCCAGGGCCTCGGGGTAGCGATTCAGGGACCAGCCAGGGCCAGGGAGCAGCTCCAGGAGGAGAAGTGAACTTGGGTGAGGAGCCACCACTGCAGCAGCCGCTCTGCAGTGGCCTCGGCCAGGCTGCTCCAGCGCCGTGGGGACAGCGAGGACACGCAGCGCGCTGTGCAGCAGCACTGCTGACGGGAGGGAAGCCGGGGACCAAAGAGAAGCCTCCTGCTGATGCAGTGCAGGTGATCCTCGGCTCGCTGCTGCAGCATGGGCAGCGCACCCTGCCTGTACTGCGGGGCAAAGGTGAGATAAGGGGTAGTTCATGCATCTTATCTACTGGGGGTTAGAGCTCTTCAGCTGGCAAGAGCCCTTTCTGGTCCCCAATTAATTTCCTGTTGCTGCAGATGAAGACTGCAGCCTGCGAGCCACCCTGTCAGGTGATCTGCTCTGCCCCCCTTGCAGGAACTGCACCCAGAGTGGCAACCCAGGGATGGAAGAAGATCCTCCCGGTCTCTGGGTAGGTGCAGGGCTGCTGGCCACTGTCTGCCAGGGATCCCAGGAGTGCTCGGAAGGGTGGGCATTCTGCTACACTGCTTCCAAGCTGGACCTCTTGGCAGCACAACAGAGCAGAGTTTGGCCACCTTGCTCTGGAAGGGGTTGCAAGGGAGCGTGGCAGGGCTCTTTAACTCGGTGTCTCAAAGTGAACCTGTTAACTCCTTACACTACAGAAAAAGCAGTGAGGAAGAGAAGGGAGTGCTTGCTGAGGTTACCTGAGATGCAGCTTCTGGTGGTGCCAGTGACTGAGGCTTTAGCACTGGGGAAGCAAAGTTTGCAGGAAACCCTGGATGCAGAGGAACCTTTCAGTTCTGCTCCTGATGCTTGTTCTGTGCAGGGCCACTCAATGGCCTCGAACTGCTGCTCCTTAGGTAGCAACAGGCAGGGAGTTTGGAGAAGGGTGGATTAGGAAAAGCATTTCTTTCCACAGCTGCCATTTCAAGAAGAAGCGAGGGGCTGCAGTGGCAGGAGAGGAAGCATGGGCAGGTGACAGAGCTGGCAGCCTTCTGCTGGCCTTGCAGCATCCCTGGGTGCAAAGGCAGATGCTGCTGCACAGGCTGCCCTCCCTAAGCACCTCTGCGTGTGAGGAACTCAGCCTGACCCCTTTTCTTGATGGGAACTCTGTTGGTTCTGCAGATGTGAGCATGGAACAAAATAAAAATACCTGCAGTCTGCTGGGCATGGGGGAGGGAAAAAAGCTGACAGCAGAAAGCCCAGCTTGCTTCAACTGATCAAGCAAAGAGACCCTTTGTTCCCACCTCTCAGCCAGAGCTTCCCCCAGACGTCACTGAAGGAGACTGTCCCAGCTGGACCCCCTGTCACCTTGGGTGCCTGCAGAGGCCCTGGGTGGGGCATGTCTCTCCAGCACCTCGGAGGAGGCCAGGATATGCCATTCCCAGGACAAGGTGTCCCCTCCGCCTGGCTCCCAGCAGAGGGAAGCAGCAGCTCACCAACCTGCAGTCCTGGGCTGCTCTGTGCTGCTCCAGCCTTGGCATCATTAAAACAACCAAACAGAACCCCCCAACGCCTCCCAAGTAAAGATTAATTTCTCTTGCTGCTTAACAGCAAGCTTTTGAGTAGCAGGGAATTGCTACCTGTAATTGCACCAGCTAATCCTACCTGCAAGCTCTGTCCCTCACCTCAGGTGCTATTCTTAGTTCAGTCCCTGCTGGATTCCTGACAGAGCAAATGCTGAGGCTTGGTCTGTGTCTTTGGATAGATTAGTGGGATGAGTGGAGTGGGAAGGATCTTCCCTTTTAGTCTCCGTTATGCAGGAGAATAATGGAGACCCTGCTTTTCTGAGGGAAATAAGTCCAATGCTGGTGGAAATGCTAAGAAAGTGGTGGAAATGCAGATGGATGAACTTGGGGAACTGTAGCTGGCCCCAACTCAGCCCGAGGGAGCAAACTGAATGACTTCAGTTTCTTGTGACTCTTTGCTCTTATGACCTTAGTCCAAAAGTCTCTCATTTGTCTTTTTGCCTTTTTTTTTTGATCTGAAACTGGGTCTCCAGCTTGCTGCTCTCCCATTTTTTCCATCAGCTAATTGGCAGAATCTCTGTGCCATCCAAGCCCTGCTCCTGTGAGTGAGGGTGACAGTGTGACCCTGCAGAGGGGTGACCCAGTCCAGGAGGAGACTAGCAGCTGTTTAAGGGGTGTCTGCGTGGTGGAGCAGCAGTGGCTGCTGTGTCCTCGGCAGCATTTCCCCCCTGAGACTACAGGGACAGGTTTTTCCACTGCAGAAAAGAAGCAGAAAAGATGTCTAAGTCCCTGTGCTTTGGGCTTTTTCAGCCTAGCACAGTCTCTCAGTTCTTTAGCAAGTCCTTTCTAACGGGGCAGCAGCAAGACCTGGCAGGGTGCTGGGATGTACCTGCACCTGGCAGCCAAATCTTCCCAAGGAACAAAAGTCCTCATCTTGCAACTGGTACAGGTCTGAGCAAGACCAGGCTATCAGAGGGAAGGAGGCAGTCGAGTCTGAGCAGTCAGATGTTTCACTGACACTGGGAACACACTCAACTGCCCAGAACGTCATCCCTTGCTCTGTACTTGAGCTGGTTCAGTTCCTTGTGCTGGTCCTTCTGTTTCCTGTTTCTGCAAAAGGGGAAATGTTCACAGGCTGTTCCACCCGGGTGTTTGGGGAGAGCTTTTGCCAGTGATCCCAGAGCTCCCTGATCCTGGTCCCTTTGCTCTGTATTTACACCTGTGCCACTGAAGAGACTTCGCACCCATCTCATAATGTGTGACTTGCCTCTACAAGCTGTGTGTGTGCAGTCGTGCACGGCTGCAGCAGAGCTGCCAGAGGGACCTGCAGAGGAGCTGAGGAGAGCTGGACCTGCACCTGAGTGTTCCAGTCAGCAGGTTCATGACAGCTCGTGTTCCTCGAGCAGCCTGAGGACTCCTCCTGCGCTGCTGCTCAAGTTCCAGTTGGTGAATGTGCCTCTGTCACCAGCCCTTGTCCCCCTCACTGCTGCCAGTAAAAGCTGCAGCAGGAGCCAGCTGCAAGGCTGAAGTAATGACAGATTCAGGCATAAGCAGGGTTGTTTCGAGATGAGCCGGTGGGTGAAAGGTGCCTTTGCACTCTCCCACTGTGGCACACTCGGGGCTGCTGACTGAGCTGGGAGCTGCTGTGTGCTGTTAAGCCCTGCTGGCACAGGCTGTGAGCCAGTGCTCACGGACGGGTAGCCCAGCTCTGCTGCAGCAGGGAGTGCTCCCAGCTGAGGGATTTGCCCAAACACACGGCACTGCAGTTGGATGCCTTCCACACTCACTGGCTGCTGAAGTTTCCCAGCTCCAGTGCTGCCCAAGGTGTTTCTGCAGGGGAAGGTGCCAAACAGGTTTTTGAGGTTTGTCAGGTTTGTGTGAAGACCTTGGGCAGGTTTTACTCATCACACAAAGTGAAAGGGCCTGTTGAGTAGGCACAAGGCATTTACGTGATAAATGCAAGCACGAACACAGGAACTGGTGTGGTACATACAATATTTCTGTTCATTGTTAACAGGCCACTTTGCTGCAATTAAGGTAATCGGATCCTCTGCTCATTACAGGTGCACAGCTACAAAGTCCTCAGCTTATCTGCCCTTGCAAAAGAGATCTGGACCTGTACTTTGGGGAAAGCCTGAAATTTTTTCTCCTCTTTATCAAGAATATTGTCATCTCTATGTTAAAGTGATGGGTTTTGAGGGCAAAGAAGTCATATATTAGTGACTTGTGACTGGCAGTTTGCATGAGCACACAGGAATCTGCCTCACGGGGTGCCGCTGGTGAGAAAGGGTTGGAATGGATGAGGAGGGTGCACACTTCAGTCTGAAGTAGGAGAGACCTGAGGAATTGCACGAACAAGTGCAGAACTGGCCCTTTTTGCTGCCTGTTGCTGTTAACGCTGTTCAAGCCCTCACACTCCTCTCCAGGGCACTCTGCTCTGCATCCTTCCCAAGGGAAGGATGATGGGGAAAGGGTGAAGGGCTCATCCCCTTGTAGTACAAGCTTAGTAGTCTGTGTATAAAGCTAGTTTATTTTTAAAATATATTTGTAAAAATGCATTTAAAAAGAAAAAGAACACTTTGGAGCTGTCAGATATCCCACTCACCCCTGTCACACTGTCCATCCTGACCCTCTTTTTCCCCCAGCTGCATCTTCAGGCGAGGGCAGGGAAGGGAAGCCAGGGCAGCTGGAGGAAGGCGGGGAATGGTGGGGTCAGCCAGTGAGGCACCAGGGGCACTCTGAGCTTGTGCTGGGCTGACATCTGCATCTGGCCCTGCAGTTTTATTAAGGAAAGTAAAGTGGACCCTCGCTGATACAAAGGAGAGGAAAAATACCTGCATTGTGTGTGGGGAGAGGCTGCTGCAGCTCTGTCTTTGAAGGGCTCGTTATTAATTAGCTGTGGGCACAGCAAGTGCTTCTCTGGAGGGTGAACCAGGTGCCTTCTCCTCCCTCCACAACCCGCGCTTCTAATAGTCGGTGCTGGGGGCAGAGGGGGAGCTTTTCGGGAGATGGGTGTCCTTGAGCTTCAGGGACCGGCAGAGGAAATCGTGCGGAGCCTGTGGGGTGAATTTGGGGGGCGCGCTCCAGCCCGGGTCCTGTACCGGGGCGTTCTGCCGTCCTCGCTGCACGACGGAGCCCAGCTCCCAGTTCCCTTTGCCAGCTCCTGGAGCCTCCAAGGGGATTGCAAAGTTGTGCGTGACATCCCTTTGCCGGGAGGAATCCTGGAGGAATCTTTTATTCCTCCTCCTCAGTGGAATGGAGTGGATTCAGCCTGGCACAGTGTGCGGCAGTTCGGGGTGTTCGAGCTCCCCTGGCCCCGGGGCTGGGGCAGGAATCCGGGACTGGGGCAGGAATCGGGAGCTGGGGCAGGAATCGGGAGCTGGGGCAGGAGCCGGTGCCGCGCCCGGGCTCGGTGCTGTGCCCGTGCNCTGCGCGGTCCGGGACCGGGGGCGCCGCGGGGGATTTGGCTCCGTGGTCTGCGGCCGCTGCGGAGGCTCCGGGACAGCCCCGGGCAGAAGGAGCTGAGCCCGGTGCCCCCCGGTGCCCCAGGTAAGCGCGGCCCGTGTTTGCTCTCCTGCCCGCCGGTGCACACGTGGCTCCTGCGTGTCCTGCTCTCCCTGTCCGTGCCTGGGGGCTGTGCAGGGAGCTGCTGGGGGTCTGTGAGCCCGGTGGGTTCTCAGAGCTCTGGAAATCTGGTAGAACATTGCAGTAGCTGCTCCTGCTCGTCTGTCATGTCGGGGTAAAGAATGTTTCCTTTTCCTTTTTCTTCCTTCCCTCTTCTTCCCTTCTCCTTCAAACCCCTCATACAAAAATGCCCATTGGATTTGGGGGTGCCGGTCTGGTTTTTGGGGGGTCCCAAAAAGCAGCTGCGTGCTTGCACCGAACGTGCTGGAGCTGCGCAGGCAGGGCTGGGTGCTCCTGGGCCCGGGAGCAGCGAGTGATGCTGAGCAGCTGCCGGAGCCGAGGCACCTGGATTGATGTGGAATTAGGCTCTCTGTGATGCATTGTCATGTCAAGCGTTTACACGGGGAACATAAAGCCGAGTGCTTAATTCTTGGTGAGAGGCTGGCAGCTGCTCCCGTCTCCTGCCACACGTGGCACAAACTGTCCTCTCCATCCTGCTTCCAGTGCTGTTACCTGGCTCCGTGCTTTGCCTCCACGTTCCCTTTGTGATGGAAAGAATAAATAACACATCTCAGAGGCTCACATGGGGGAGGAAAATTCTGTTTTGCCTTTATTTTGGAGACAGGCCCACCCATGCTTTATATGTCTGATAGAAAACATCATAATTTGTAAGCAGCCTACCTCTCATCTGTGCAGTCTGTTTGATATTTTATTAGCTGTGTATGTGCCAGGGTGTTTTGGAGTTTCCACCTACAGGAGGTGAGTTCGGTTGTTTGTTTTGGCTGTGTAATTTTTTAAGTGCTGTAAAGTGATTTTTTTTGTTCATTTTGGTAGATCAGAGGGGCAAAGGATTCTTAAATAATGAGTGTCCTTTTTCCTTCCCTCCCAGGGCACCTGGCCCAAGGATGCTGTAGACAGGCAGCTCTGGTGACCACCCTCTGTCTTGTCATCTCACATTGTGTTTTGTCCCCTGAGGAAGTTAACTGATCTATTTGAAGCAGCTTTAGAAATTGGAGGAAAAAAATGTTTTGAGGGTACAGTGAAACTTGTTAGTCCATTTTATGGGCAAGTCTGTGTTCCTTTGTGTTTTGAAGGTAAACACCAGTAATCTTCCAGTAACTGGTACAGATCATTTCTTAATGCAAATGGAGAGAAGTTAATAACACATGAGCCATTGTTTTGTTTCCAAAGAGAAACTCAGCTGAAGGGGCTTATACAACACTGGGGATCTAATTCGGCCTTCAGTTTTATATATTTCCTTTTGTTTTCATTTGAATACATTGTAGGAGAAGTGACCAGGCATTCAACCTATGACCAGCCTGTCTGGAGCAACCTTCTCCCTGAAAAAAGAATCCTTCAACCAGTGGACCAGAGAAAGCTTTGGCAAGAGGAACTAGAGTTAAAAAAAATTTAAACTTCTGAAAATGGAGTTGGAATCTTTTCTGTGGAGCCTTCCTGTAGAAGTTCCCCCCGGTGATGTAAGTCTGCTGTTGTACCTCTGCGAGGGAACCAAGGGGCGCAGGACTCTTTCCTTGTCTGGGACATTGCAGTGCACTCCTGGGGAACTGAAAAGTGCATCTTCCAGGGGTGGTGGCCCTTTCTGTTAGGGAGGTGCAGCCCAGGCCAGGCTGGGGAGGAAGATGTGGGGCACATCTGAGGGTAACAAATGTACAGATAGGTGGGTCTGGCCTTGGAAGAAATGAGAGAGGCATGTCCAGGAGGGTCTCTAAAGATCCCTCAAAGTCCTGGTGAAGGAAGAGCTTTACAAGTTAAAAAAGGTGCTGTGACAGTAAGATCTCTGCTATGGATCAGCCTGGCAGCATCCTCTGTCCCAGCAGACTGATCTGGGGGACCAGGTTGGGAACTTCCAGAGTTGGATGAAACTTGTTTTTCCAGGCCCACCTCAGCTGTAACCCCCAGGTTCCTGTTTGGGTTGACACGCTGGAGCAGGGGTGGGCTGCTGAGAGCCCTGCTGGCTGCTGACAGCCCCGCTGGCTGCTGCCAGCCCTGCCTGGCCGCTGGTCTCTGCCGAACGCTGCGCAGTGCTGGGTTAATGAGTCATGGCTCTGCCCGTCCTCCCTGGCTGCAATGGCCTGGACCCTGCCCAGGCCGCTCCGAGCTCCTGAATCAGCAGAATCCCTCAGCCCGCTGTCCTTAGGTTGTACTGGCTCTGCAGAGTGCAGCTGGCAGGGAGCAGGGGCAGCTTTGCCTCCAGGAGCATCCCCACAGCCTCGGATGGGGCTGGCACCAGGCTCTGCTGCTCAGCCCGGGGCTGGAGGGTGGCGGTGTCTGGGCCGTGTCTGCACAGCCGCTGGCAGCTCTGACTCAGCTGCTGGTGGAGCTGTGAGCTGCTGCTGTGAGCTCCAGAAGGACAGCCCCTCAAAGACCTTCTCTAGCCACCATACAGGCAGAACTGGTGTTTATGGGATGTGACAAGTGACCACGGCGCAGCTTTAGCAGAATGTTTTGGCTTCTGCTTAAACCTTTGGGTCCAGTCGGAGTGTTTTGTCCAAGTTAGATAAGATACAGGGAGGGAATGGTGCAAAGGGAAGAGAACATGCACTGAGTTCATGCACTAAAGTGTGAGATACAATCTGGGTGACACAAAGGTGCTCTTGTGGTCACTGAGACAGGGCTGCTCTGAAAACCTCGCAGTCAGAGCTTAGGTAGTTGCTGCTGGACATCTCTGATCCCATTTGGGAGAGAAGAGGGTGGAAAAAGGTGATGAAAGCTCTGTTAGTTGTTACTGCAAGGGGAAGAACAGAATTTCCTGGAATGTGGAAAGCAAAAGGCTTTTTTTCCTTGTCTTCATGTAAGAAGAAAAATTACATCTAAAAGAAAGGAAGAAGCTGCACTGAATCTGGTGAAGAATGAATTGTTTAAGCCTGCTGTGGAGGAAGGCCCAGGTGTGGGGTACTGTGTGAGCGTGTTGCTCCCTGCACAGAGCGTGGAGAAATTCAGCAAGTGATGTGTGGATTGATTGTGTGGTGCCAGCTTGCCTTGATGTGGGGATTTAATATTGCTTAGGCCAGTGATATTAGCCAGGCCCAGTGAGATCCCAAATGAGGATCCACTCGGGTGAGATGAGATGAGCCTTTTAAGAGGTGGGAGGATACAGTTGCTTTAGGTTTTCTTCATAGTATCCTTAACTGTACCGTGTTTTATGGAACTTTGGTGTCTGTATTATCTGGAGTAGGGGATTGCGTGACAAAACAGAGCTGTCCTGCAGATCTTGGGTATCGCAATAACCTGAGATCGTTCCCGAATGTTCCCTGTAACATCAGAGAGTGCAGGGAAATTTGTGGAGAGGGGCTGCTGGGAGCTTCCACCAGCAATGTGATCCCAAGCTGCTGCTGCCTTCTTACCTGTCCCTGCAATAAGATGCAGGGAGCCCGAGTGGCCGTGTCCCTCTGAGCTGAGTGACCAGCTGACCATCAGCTGGGCTTGGGATGCAGTTGTCCTACAGGCAGAGCTGCTGGCCAGTCTCGCGGGACTCTTCCCTTGTCGGGTTTGTGTGATTTTTGCCCGTTTTCCAGAAAGCGGCTGCTCGTTCTGGCCGTGCTCCTCCCGGCCCCGCTCGGTCCCCACCCGCCCGTGCCTCGGGGCGGGGGTGCTGTCCCACGTCCATTCCCAGCCCGAGCTCGGCCGGGAGCGGTGGCGGTGCTCGGAGGAGCCGCAGCTCCACCGGAGGGGCGGAACCGACCGGGGCTGCCGTGGGGGAGCTCTGAGCAGGTGCCCGCACCTCCCGCAGCCTCTGCTCTGCTTCCCTGCCCCGGGTCAGCCTGCGAGCACGACGGTGGGATCACCTGGGCCTTCAGATGGACCTCAGCCACTGCTGCCAGCTGGATCAGCTCCTACCACAGCCCTGGAGGGAACTGGTAAACCTCTCTCCTCTCTGGGGAGCTTCAATTCATCTCTTAAGGGGAGTTTCTGCCCTGTGATTAATTAAAGACAGGCACACAGGAGTTGTTAAGCTGGTGTCTTGTATTTGGGGAATTAGGATGCTATGGGGAGTTTGGAGGAGAAGAAAGCAACAGGGAGAAATACAATAATAACAGTGATTAATAAGCATTGCCAGGAGTGAAAGCCCAGGAGCATTTTCTGGATGGTTTGGTGAGATATTGCAGGAGCTGCAGCAGAAGGTGGGCTAGTACAGCACTAACCTGAAAACATCTGGGGAGATTAACCTGAAACTCAGGACCCACGTATTGTAGGATTTGTGTCAAACCAAAGGCAGAATTTATCAAATGTGTTCTTAGCTTAAAAAGGGAAGCTTGTGTGTAAGGTTGGAAGTCAGGACAAGCGAGTGTGTTTGGAGAAGCAAGGCCTTTCCTCTCCTACCTCAAGGTTGACAACAGGAAAGATTGGTATCTTTGGGAAAAAGGAGAGAATTTGTTCTGATTCTGCAACCCCCACGTGTGGTTTGGTCTGGAATCATGGAATTGGTTAGGTTTAGGCTGATTTTTCTCTGGGATGGCAGCTCATCCTGGTGAGCATAATGGACCCAGTTTGGACATCACTTCTAATTCCATGGCTTAGAACTAGAAAGCCTTGATTAGAACAGGCTGAAAAAAAAGATCCTGAGCATCCTGGTGTAGTTTTGAAGTCAGTCTGGCTTAAAACAGGCAGTTGAAGGAGCTGATTTCAACCCAAACCTTCCTGAGGTGTGAAAACCATCATTATGTCTTTTTAACTCAAACTTTTCTCCTCTCGCTTGGTTTCACCCAAACATTTCGCAGATGAAAATTCAGCTTCATTTTACCTTACAACAGGAATTATTTGAAGCTTCCAGAGGCAGAGGATCTGTTTTCATCAGGTTTTCAGTGGGAGTTGCTCAAATCTTTAGTGAAACTGTGCAGTTCTTCAGTTCCCAGCTCAGGGCTTGTGACTGGGTTGGTCAGAGTGTAAAACTCCACTTGTTGACAAGAGGAGGAAGACACAATGCTGGGAATGAACTGAAACAAATGTGCTGAATTAAATGAAGCTTGTGGTATCACGTATTTCTGTGCTGACGAAGTGATTGCTGCAGGTCTTACCTGACAGGACCTTTTACCTTTCTTGGAATGCAGAATTTCTGTAACAGGAGAGTATTTCCACCTTCCACACCCCTCAGCTTGTTGTTTTATGGAGATGATTTCTTCATAGGCTAATTCCCTGCGCTGCTACCTGATCTACCAAGCAGCTTTTTCCTGCTGCTTTGTCACCCCTACAGTGAGATTTAGCGTGAGCTGGCATCCAGCCACCTACCCCAGCAGCTGGGTGGTGTGATTTGTGCAGGCTGGGGCACCTCTCTCCGGGTAAGGCACCCCAACAGCCAATGTGAAGTGAAACAGGTCATGTGTTCTCCTTTCTCTAAAGGGAAAATTGCCTTTTGGGGGGCAAACTGAGCCCTTAAATGGAAAAGTCAACTAAATGTGCATGACCATGTAAACTTTGAGTGGCACCTCTTTAAAGTGTGCTTGTGAATTTATTTATTTCCTCCTTTCCTAAAGCACTAGGAAATCTTATAAGTAGTGAGCAGCAGAGGGGAGCTGAAATGATTTGAAAAATTAAAAGCAGGATTGTTATCCTGCTGCAAAGATGTTCCCCAAAACATCATTCCCTGGCCCTGTCATGCTTAATTTTTAGTGGCTCAAAGGAAAGTTTCACAGTTCCCAGAACAGCAATTCTGCAGCCCCGTCTGTCCCCCGAGGAGGAGGAAAGATAAAGCAGGATCTTCCTCTTCTGTACCAGATTGTTTTGCTCTCCTATGGCTGTGCTTGTCCCTGACCCGTTAATTGCCTTTGAGATAGTCTGGTTTGTCCCGATCCTGGTGGGAAACGTTGGAGGGATGATGAAGTCACTGTTTAAACAAGGCAGCTCCTTCCAGAGCGGGACGTGTTTGCAGGACAGGCAGGTGGGTGCTGCTGTCAGGTCTTGATTCTGATGTTTTAGAATTGTTTGCTTTTTCTCCTCAGGGTGAAAAGGTTACAGTCAAGAAGTGATTTCTTAATTAATTGGTGCGGTCTCCTGGGAGTGGAGCCCTTGTTCTGCCCTCACAGTGCCTGGTGGGTATCGCTGCTCTCTGCTGTCCTGCCTGGTTGGATGGGCACTTGCAGCACTTCGTGTCACCTTTGTCTGCCCCCTGCAGTGTCACACCGAGGGCAGGAGCTGTCCCCACCACCTGCACTGCCATCCTGTGCCAGGGAAGCCACGGAACTTTGTTGTGATTCTGGGTGTCTTTTGTAAAAACATCTGCTCCCAAACACTGACTATGCTGGGGACTTGGTCAGAGCCAGGAGTTTGGGGTTTAACACCCCCCTCTTGCCATTCAGCTGGTGCTCACCCAATTCTCTGCAGGATGGCAGGGTGCTGGTAACCTGTTGGAAGAGGAAATAGAATTTCACTGTGAGCCAAACAGGGTGAGAGCAAGAAAGAACTAAAAGTCTCAGCTCACTCTGTCTTGCTATCCGAACACAAACCAGATTCTGGAGGTTTTGGAATTCAAAAGCTGGTGCGTTGGGAAGGGGAACAGAGGCTTAGATGTCTCAGAATCCACATGTGTGGTGCTGCCAGTGGATCCCTGGCAGGAATCAGAGGCTGGTGAAAGCCATGGGGCTCCTCCTGTGCAGCACCTTTACACTCAGGTGTTGCACAGGAGCCCCTCGAGCATTCCCCTGCTCCCGAGGCTGTGGGGCAAGAGCTGGGGAGTTCTTTGTCCTGAAGGTTGTCTTCTCATCTGTTCATGTGTTTCCAGGAACTGAGGGCTGCAGGAATGCTGGATAACCCCACACCTTTGTACCCCAGGCTGTTCCAGTGTATAGCAGCAAAGTCCACTGGCTTTAGCATGAGTGAGTACTGGTGCCTTTCTCCTTTGTGTTCCCAGTGAATTCTCTTTCTGTCCAGGCTGTGTGACCCCAGAGCAGAGCTCTGCAGTGCAGTGAACACACCAACAGTTTAAACAGGTTTGTATCTTAAACTGTGCAGCATTTGGAAATGCTTTATTGCTCCACTGTCATGCCTGAGTGGTGCTGTGGGAGACTTGGGAGCTCGCTGAGATAAATGTGGGTGACAGACAAGTCAGCTGTGTTTATCTTGTTAATATTGGTAACTTCTAGGGGCTCTAACCAAGATGTGGGAGTAGGGGACAGGATAACTGTTGATTTATGAGTTTGAGCTTCTTCTCCCTTGAAAGCTTTTCTTCAGTCCTGCTGCAGTTGCTTCCCTGACTCTTTGTTTGTCCCCAGGCTCTGACCTTCTGTGAATGAGAAGAGAGGAGGATTTCAGCCCCCCACCCCAACTCCCCCCCGTGTGAGATGCCAGCTGTGAGTGTTTCTTTGGCAGTGTCTTAGCTGGTTGTTGTGAGCAATGGTCAAGGAAGCAATCAGCAAGTATACTGCCCTAGAAGTGCTGCACATTGTTGGGCTGCCTCGCCTCCCTGCCCTCGGATGATGGGGATCCCAGGGCTGGGATGCTGCCCAGGTGATCCGTGTGGAGCTGGAGCTGATGTGAGGAGTGCCCCGGGTGCTGATGTCACTGCACTGGAGAGGAGAGGAAGAAAAAGAGAAGATGAACACGCTGCTGCAAGTTTTGTTCTTTCCTTGTCCTTCCCAAACGCCTCTGGAGGGCTCTGTCGCACCCTGGCCCTGTAGCAGAGTTGTCCTTTTGCTGCTTTGCACTTCTTCTGTTCCAAATCACTGGTGTGAAATAGCTCGAGTGAGGCTTCAGGGAAGCTGATGTGCATCATGGCTTTCTCCAACTTGAGGCTCTCATTATCAGCTTTTCTGTCTCACCTGTGCTAAAACCACAAGATGTGGGCAGCCCTTTCTCCTGCACAGTGTGTTCGATTTACAGTAAAAGCTATGCCCCAAAAATCCTACAATTTGGCCTATTTTTCAGCTATTAAATATAAGAGGTGCAGTTCATACCTTGCTATTATAGGTAATGAGAATATTAGAAAAACAGCATTGAAAAATTCCACAAAGGTCAGTGCCCAGGCAGCATCTCTGCATTCTGTGGAAATGCCCTTTCCAGTGCCCTCTCCCAAAGTGCCACCCCTCCCTCCATGCTGGATTCTGAGCTGGGGGGTCTTACGGTCAGGTCTTAAATGTAATTTTTGATATCTGTTGGGGGCATGCTCTGTTTCATTATGAATGTACCATATTAATATCTTTATTTTTCTCCACATGGCCACAGCATGAAGGAATATCCCATATTAATCCCCTAATTTAAATTTGAAATTAATAACTATCACAACACTTGGAGCATCCTTTAATCCATTGATTGTTGCTGGCTTGATTCCAGGAGCGTCACTAATTACATTCTGCCTGCAAAAAAATCCTCATTGCTCGTGGCTTTTTTTTTTTTTTTGAGAGCTGCTGGCTTGAATTCTTGTGCCATCTCTGCAGCCTGACTACACGTTTTTGTGCTGATGGGACTGTTTAAAATGACTGAGCATCCCTGCTTGCTGAGGGGGAGTGCTCGAGGTGTGTCTTCAAGAGCTGCCTCTTGTGTTGGTCTGCTTAGAGGGGATTTCAGGCTCCAAGGAGCCCCAAGGAGCCGGGTTGGAGAGGAATTCAGGTGCCAGAGTCAGTTCTCAGCCCTGGCAGCAGGGCTGGCTGCCTTGGGGGGCTCAGTGCTGTGTTACTGCTCCTCAGCAGAGGGGCGGGAGGCAGGAGAAGGGGGGTATTGACCTACAGCAGCAGCAGTAAAGTCATTATGTTTGGTCTTGCATGATCAAGATAAAGTAGGAATTCATTCATACAGCATTTGCTAATTCCAGAGGACTGGGAATAAGTTAAAACTAGCTTTAATTCAATTTCTTCTCACTTAGTGTATCCAGAGGACTTGGAATAAACTAAAACTAGCTTTAGTTCCATTTATTTTCAGTTGGTGTAATGACACAAGGGCACCTTGGGTGGTACTGCCCCCACGCTGGCTTTTGTTGTGTGACACATCTGGTTCCTGGAGGAGAGTGGGAGCAGTTGGAATTCGGGGTGGATGGGATGCCTGCACCTCTTTAACTGCCTGCCTGCCTGCCTGCCGTGGTGCTCGTTTTTCTTGGTAGATGCGTAGGGAATGTATTTCATTGTGGGTTTTTTACTTGGGCCTTCTGAATCTCCCTGAAGAAGGGTGTCTGGAGGGGGCAGCTGCGGAGAGATGGTTCCAAAGGCTCTGAGTGATCATTCTGGAATTTTCTGAGCAGCCCTGGGTGTCTCTCAGCAGTGCTGTATCAAAGGCTGTCAGTATCAGTGTGTATCTGAAATGGAAGAGAAGGGGTTAATGAAGTCAAGGATTAGGTCCTTAATCTGTGCCAGGAGTGCAAGAAATGTGGACTTTTTTTTGGTCACATGCTAGAAAAAGCAACAAAGGACAAGCATGAGGATTTTCACCTCTCTCAGAAGCCTTCTCTAACCACGCTCCCCGGGCTTCCCTTTCAGCTGGTGCAGTGACCCCAAGGATCAGGTGATGTCTTAGAAAAAGGGTCCCATTCTCCTGGAAGTGAAGAGCTCAGGTGCTGGTAAAACTCTTGGCTGGCTTTTTTTTTTTTTTT
>WEIT01001491.1:335510-356436 GCA_013389985.1 Dryoscopus gambensis
CACCCACGCGCAGTGGCCGGAGCTGCGGACGCGGCCGCGGCAGCTGCTGCTCTACCTGTCCCTGGCGGACCTGCTCTCGGCCCTCTCCTACTTCTACGGTGTGCTGCAGGACTTCGAGCGCACCTCGTGGGACTGCGTCCTGCAGGGCGCCCTATCCACCTTCGCCAACACCAGCTCCTTCTTCTGGACCATGGCCATCGCCCTCTACCTGTACCTCACCATCGTCAGGGGCTCGCCCACGGGCACGGGCTTGCTCTGGTGCTTCCACGCCGTGAGGTGGGTGCTGTGTGCTGCTGCTGCTGGCTGGGACCCCCGGGCACCCCCCGCCCCTGCCGTGTGCTCTGCTCGGGACCGAGCCTCGGCAGTCGCTTGAGTCTCTGTGCTTTTCTTCTCCTCTTTTCCTCTCAAATTCCTTTTCTACAGAGATTTTGCTGTCTCTTAACTAACCGACCCTGCTTGTTTCCCCTTTCCCTTCCCAACTGAAGAGTTGGAGACATGGAAAATTTAAAATTTTTTTGTTCAAGGTCACTTAGAAAAATCTCTGGCAAGTTCTAATGACTGAAAATGCTGGGTTCTGCTTTCCCTCCAGTCTGGGCTGATGTTCTAGAAATAAAATAACAAATCTTGTGTCTGTGATACTTGTCTGCTGCTGCCCAAGCTTCCGTGTTTGGGATCTGTTTCCATGGGTCCCCAGCTTCCCCGTCAGCCTGGCCTGTGGATCCTTCCCCTCTCCCCAGGCAGTTTACTGTAATTCCATACTCATAGGAAAATGTTGTCTACAAGTGATGAAACCACTAGAAAAGCACTCTGAAGGTTGTTTTGGCATGTTTGATTGAAAGCAAGACAAACCAGACCACAGTGTAGCTTTATGTCTCAGTTTCTGCTATTTAGGGTGCTGATTTTCCACATCATGTTTAGTAAAAGCTTTCATTATGCAATTGGAGCTTGTGGAATCATGTGCTAGGTCCATGCTGAGCAAAACAGAGATCCTTTAGTCCTCTGTGTTGCCAAGCTTTTGCAATAAATTATAAGAGGAGTGATCTGGTTTAAAAGGAAAAAAAAGCACTCAGGACAAGTACAGAATTTTCTTTGGTTTCTTAGTCAAATATTTGTCACCTTTTCGTTTCAAACAGCATCGTTTGGCAGATGACTGAACTGGAGCTGAGTGCAGGTGAGGATAGGCCAGGGAGAGACTTTGAGGCTAAGCGTGAACCAGGGAGGAGCTTCAGTTCCTGCCCTGCCTGTCGGAATTGCTGCTTGACAGCAGGGGCTGTGTGAGGGAGCCCGAGGGGACTGCACATGGCCCTGGGCATGCCAGGGTGGTGGAGAAGCTGAGAGAAGAAGCAGTGGAGGGGTACTGAGGTTATTTCATCTCCAGTAAAGAGAGAGTTGCACTCTGAGAGCTGTGGTGAGGACGGGGTGCTGGTAAAGAGCCACATGTTGCTTAATGGATGTAAAAAACAAGTCTGACTCCTTCCTGGGCATCCTGGCTCCATCAGGCACATCAAAGAGCTCAGGCAAATCTGGCCTGTTTGTGATTTTCCTGTCTGCTAATTGCTTGTGTGGCTTTTGTCTGTACTTCAGTTTCTCCATCTGGTTTAATGCTCCTCAGCCTCAGCAGCTACCAAGTGTGGAAAGAAACAGAGCCACTGGAACAGTGTTTCCTGCAATCCGTGCACTCTCTAAAAACTATAAACATCCTGGAAGATTGCTCTAACCCCGTGACATGGAGGGAGAGATGCTTGCACTGAGCTGCCTCTGGGTGAACTTGTGAGGTTTATTTTCAGTTCTTAACAATGAAAATGAAATGCCATCTTCAGTCCTTGGAATTGACCAGCACCTCTTGGCTCTTTTTAAAGGCTATTGAGCACCTCTGATCAGGTTCTGCTTCGTAAATGCCTCCTGTTCTGTGCAGAGCCAGTGTTTAAAGCTGCTTCTGCTTTATGACCTGTCTGAAAAGCCAGAGAAAACAAGTGAGGACGTGTTCCCCTCGTGACACATCATCCTGCTTTCCTTCCCTGCACCTTTATAGTTACCTGAGAAATAAAATTCTGGACATAGTGCTTGGAGATGGCTCCCCCTCACCCTTTCCAGCGTTTCAGGGTCCCCTTGGCTGTGGTGCTGGTAGCCTAAAGACCTGTTAGAACCATGCAGGTAGAACTCCTGCAAGCAATGTACGGAGAGTACCTTTTTGTGTGTGAGTTGCAAGGGGTGGGTGAGGCAGAGCTGTCTCGGGCAAAAGGGAAGGTGGCAAAAGCAGATGGATTTAAGGATTTGAAGTTAAATTTCCAGTATTTTAGCCTCGGCAAGAGCCTGGAATTTTTTCCCCTTCCTTGCTTTGTGGGCTGCCGGTACAGCCACGCAGTGACCGCAGTGTGAGGGTCATCCCCAGACACCTTCGGCAGGGACCCAAAGGCAGGACGGAGTTTTGCCAGGAGGTTCCCTGCTCTTCACAAGCTCCTAAGGGGCAAATGCTTGTACAGATGAGTACTTGGTTAATGTTGGCTCTAACCAGAGACTCTTGACTCTTTAGCTGAGTGGAGCTGACTAAATGTATGTTGGAAGTCAGTACCCAGAATTTTCCGGAGGGAAATCAGGATGTGGCAGTGGATCAGACTTGTCAGACAGGTTTGTACCACAGGGATTCCTGTGGTAACACATCCACCAATTCTGGGCTGGAGAGCTGCAGCCTCTGCTTTGGTCTTAAACTTGTTGAGCTCAGATGAGCTTTGAAAATAAGGCTACGTCAGCTTTGGAAATACTTAGGTAGTTGTAAAATGTGAGCTCTGGCATCCTGAGCGCAAATGACCAGGCTGGCTCACCAGTCCCGAATTTCCAAGTGTCAGGTATCATCTGGTTGGACAACGTCATCTTTGTTGTGAGAGAAGTTGATCCAAACTCGGGGTGAGGAATGGAGCAGACAGACAGAACCCACCTTGGGACTGCTTGGCTTTTGATGCCAGTTGCTGACAGTGTTGGAAGGGTTTTCATTTCATGATCAGGCTGTCCAGATCATCATAAGCATAAATATACTTACTTTAAAAAAATATGTATCTATAACATATGTGTGCTTATATATTAAAATATGTTTTATATATATATGTTTACATTTATGCATAAATATGTATGTCCATGGAGTGCCTGGGGTCCTTTCATGCACTGCTGCCCTGCTCCTCTCAGCCCTTCATGGACTGCCTCCTGCAGGATTAAACTGGGGCAGATTTGGAGTTCTGGTTGCAATGTGTGCTCGGAGCTCCTTCCGGGGACTGGCTGGGATAGCCAGGAGCCTGATGTTTCACTCCTTACAGAGTAGAAATTCCTGTCCCCAGAAGGAACTGCCTGCAGGCCTGCTGGCATGATGGCTCCTCATCTAACCTGTGCAGGCAGGAGACAGCAAACCACCTGCTTGTGAGAGCCTCCAGGGAGGAAAAAGCAGCTGTGCAGCATAACTCAAAATGTGGTTATTGAGCAATCTGACCCAAGAAAATCAGGGCAAGTCAAGCTGAACGCTGCTGGAGCTGAAGGGTCCTCACCTTTCCTGGTTTTGGTGTGACTGTGCAAAGATATGCTGGGTTGGATGATTTTTTTTTCATAGGTGGCCAGGAGCTGTATTGGAGGAATAAGTACGGTTGTGTCTGCCTTACAGGTGGGATTTCCAGCCTTCTTACAGGAAGGAGGAATCATCTTCCCTTCTCTCCCACGCTGTGTTTAGATCCAGGTGTGCTTTGGAGAGGCCCAGCCTACATAATTGCTCTTTGGGGCTCAGAGGAATATTTCTGCCTCTCTGTTGTCTTGGATCCTTTTTATTCCAGTCCTTACTCACACCTTGGGTGATGAATCCTGATTCTTCAGTTCCTCCGGACTTCTAGTTCAGTAAAAACTTTGACATTTTGCAGCCCTCCTGAATCTGTCATTTAGGAGCTCCTAAGAACAACCAAATCACCAGTGTCAGTTCTCCTTTCCAGTCTGCTAAAATGGAGCTGAAGTTCACGGAAATGTCGGATTCCTTTCTAGATCCTTTCTAATTTCACTTTGAGTTGGTAATCCTTTGTGCTTTGGTGTTAGTGGTAAACATCCATCTGACCCCAGAATGCTATTCCAGTGAAAATTAACTGCCTGTTAATGCAACAGTTTTATTCTTCCTTTCACCAGTTATCTCCTGAAGGTTTTTAAGTCCCTTGCTCAGTGGTGTTATTTCCTCCTGTGGCCTCTCTGCATCTGTACTTTCACTGTCCTGTTTTACATCCGCATACAGTCATTTCACCGGGTTTTATCTTAATTCTCTTTCAGTTTCAGGTCGCTGTTGAGATCATTGTTTAGGCAAATTCATTTCTTAATTCACTTCCTTTTTCTTGGTGCCTGTGTGCCTTAAAATGGTTCCTCTAAGGAAGTGCCAGTTCTCTTGAATTCTTTACCTTAGTGCTCAGTTCTTCCAGGAGGGCTGAGAATGGAATGTCTTTGCATTTGCAGTTGTTTTCTGAGAAATCCCCAGTTTAACCAAAATGACTCCTGAATTGTGTGGAAACTTTCGTGGTAGTGGTGACGTTTGGGATGTTTTTAGAAAGCCTGCTCTGATAACAGAGTGGGGAGGGCTTCCTGCAGCACAGCCGTCCTTAAATAACAGCGCTGCCTTGGATTAGCACTGCCTGTTCTGAGCTGAGCCTTGAAACAAAATGTTCTAAACGTGCTGAGGAGTTGACTCTGAATTTTTAACAGCATTATATATTTACATTTGTTTCTTTTGTGAGTCAGTGAATCTAGACATTATTTAAGAGTAGGAACTGGGGTATTTTTGAAATCTAATGTCATGGGATTATCTCTGATTCTACCATTGGGCTATGGAGTTTCAGATAATCTGGTCAAGGCACCTGCTGGCTATGGAATTTCAGAGAATCTGGTCAAGGCAACTGCTGTTTGTCTACACGGTCTGGTGTCTCTGAGATGGATTTTGGGGGGGAAGACCTTTCCATGCTCTCTGCAGCTGCTCCAGGCTGTCAGTGGGAGACTGTATGAGAGCAAGACAGTCATGAATTTGTTTTCTCTGCACCTGGGGAGACCAGGAGGGTTGTGCTGGAAGCTGAGCCTGAGCACTCTGAAGTATTTGTGTCCTTTACTGGAGCAGTGGGGAGGGCAGGTGACACATTCAGATGGATGCAGGGCACTGCTATGGTGTAATTTTTGTTTGGGCTGGTCAGATTTTTCTGTTCTTCCTCATGGTTTCTTGTGGGCAGCCCATGCTGCTGAGTGATTTAATCCATGTGTCACCACAGTTACTTTTCTTCTAAATGCTTCCCTGTATTTGCCTCTGCCGTCAAGTGAGAAACCAAAGTCACAGCTTCAAGTTATGTGAATGTGGCTCCTCTTTGCTTTCTTCTTAGCTTTTTGCTGTTACTGCCAGTACTTTTCCCCGGCGCTTTGTCCTTCAGAAATTATACTTTTGCTCCCCAAATACTGGCTACACCTCCACTTAAAGCAAAGCAAAGAAACAAACCACTGACAGAATGAAGCTGTGGATTTCTTTGCGTGCTGAGTTTCACTTTGGAATCAGAAGGTGGGACTTGGCTGCTTGTGCTCAGAAAGTGTGGGGTCAGCCAGCTGGGTCCTGCAGGAAAATCACACTGGACACTGCCCTGGCCTTGCCAGATCCTCAACCTCCCTGAGTCTAGGATGGAGTGGGAGAAGGGCAGGAGGTGGGCTGGGTCCGTCTGCCCCGGCTGCACCCTGACTGTGCTGCGCAGGCCAGGGGGGAGTGCAGCACATCACTGCACCTCTGCCCTTTGGGGCTGGGGGTCCACAGTCCCACTGAGGGTCCCCAGGAGGCAGATTTGCAATCCTCGTTCATACACTGCTCAGTACCTGCTTGTCACTTCCCCTCACCTGGAGCAGCAATGCCAGTGGTCTGGGATAAGCACTGGAATCCCGTCTGGTGGAGAATCCCTGGGTCTTTCAGGTGTGGGGGGCTCAGCTGAGGATGTTCTTGGCTTAACCTCGTTCTCTGTGTCCCCTCCTCAGCTGGGGTGTCCCCCTGGCCATCACGGTGGCAGCTGTGGCTCTGAAGAAGATTGGCTACGACGCCTCCAATGTTTCTGTGGGCTGGTGCTGGGTCAACCTGGATGCTGAGGATCGGCTCCTGTGGATGCTGCTGACGGGGAAGGTCTGGGAGATCCTGGCCTATGTGACCCTGCCAGTGCTCTACATCCTCATCAAGAAGCACATTAACAGAGCAGTGAGTATTTTGCTGGATGATTCCATCCTCCTGTGCTCTGCACTCTTGCTCCTCATTTAGCAGCTGCACAGGCAGGAGCTACTTCGTGACACTGAAATGTCCCCACCCTGGGAGAAGCAGTGCCCTGATCCAGCAGCACCATCACACAGTGACTTAGCACAAGCAGGATGTAAAAGCCCTTTGAAAACGAGCAGGGCTGTGGGATGTTCACGAAGGAAACGTTCAATGCTGCAGTAAGAATTGAAACAGAATGTGAAGGACAAATTCAGCTTTAATCCGTTTTCTGCGGTTCTACTTGTACCAAGATTGGAATTCTCAAACCTCAGTCCTTTTCATATCTCCAGCAAAAGTTTGTGTTTATGATTTTGTACTGGCAGCTCAAAGCTCCATCTGGGGCTTTGGGCACCAAAGAGGAGACTCCCTGTCCTAGCAGGGGTTTGGGATTCAGAGGTTCAGTTGTTGCTTCTCCTTGTGAGCACACAGAATCCAGGCATTGAGGACAGCATTTGCATAACAGACAAATCCAGATGAGAGCGGCAGAAGGAGCTGCATCCAGAGATTCCTTTTTTCTCTGGGTTGTGTTAGGGAAAAAAGCCTCACATGTGGAGAGATGTCCTTTAGGAAATCTCTGCCTCTGCTTGTGGTGCAGCTGTGGTGGTGGTGGGGATAAACACAGCCCTGTTTACGGCAGAATCCTGCAGAGGAGGTGGAAGAACGAGGCAGTTTCATCCTGGGAAAGGAAGGGAAGCCGGGGAGGGTTTGCTGGTGCCTGTCAGCATCACCTGACGTGCAGCAGGCAGGACACGCTGTCCCAGCCGTGCTCAGAGACAGCAGCGTGACCTCCTGGAAACCTGACGCGGCTGGGCTGCTGCCTGCTGGCTGTGCCAGCGATCCTGGGCACGCTGCTGTCCCTCCCCACTCCACTCTGGGGGCAGGCAGCTGTCCCTGTTCTCTCCTTGGGGTCTGGGGGTTCAGAGCAGCAGCACACGGAGCCTCCTGGGCTGCCGCTCCTTGGCCGGGGCAGGAATGTTCGTGTTTGCAAAGGCAGAGTGTGGCTGCTGCTCTTCACTGCTGCCTATGGTTACCTTCACCCCCTTACCCTCCTGCAGGCCTTGCAGGGGTTCGGTGTGCTCCGGGAGCAGCCCTGGCGCTGGGTGTCCCGTGTGTGCAGGCCTTGCAGGGGTTCGGTGTGCTCCGGGAGCAGCCCTGGCGCTGGATGTCCTGTGTGTGCAGGCCTTGCAGGGGTTCGGTGTGCTCCGGGAGCAGCCCTGGCGCTGGGTGTCCCGTGTGTCCTTGCTCACGTCCGTGTCTCTCCCCTCCCCGAAGCACGCCGCGCTCTCCGAGTACCGGCCCATCCTCTCGGCAGCCCCAGCCCTCCAGCCCCGCACCTCCATAGCGGACAAGAAGCTGATCCTCATTCCCGTCATCTTCATCTTCCTCCGCATCTGGAGCACGGTGCGGTTCATCCTGACCCTCTGCGACTCCCCCGCCGTGCAGAACTCCGTCCTGGTTGTCCTGCATGTGAGTGTTTGCCAGCAAACGCATCCGAGGGGGGACCCGGGAGGGAGATAAGGGTTTGGTGCTCCCGGTATCGCTTTTTTTGGCAGGATGGAGGGCTGCAAGAGCACCTGCTGCGCGCAGGCAAGCGCTGCCTGGGACAGCCAGCAGCAGCAGCGCTGCAGTAGTGACAGAAGCTGCAGCAGGAGCTGTTCCAGCAGCAGCAGCGCTGCAGCAGTGACAGAAGCTGCAGCAGGAGCTGTTCCAGCAGCATCTAGTGGCTGCAGAGGAAAGCTGCACTGGCAGGGATGGACAGGGCCAGCTGCCTGCGGGGAAAACAGCTCCGGGGAGTGCTGGATGTCTATCCTCCAGCAGGGCTCAGCCCGCTCCTGCCCGACACCAGTGCCAGCCCTCAACAGCCCCCGGTCTGCTTTTGGGTGCTTTTTGGGAAAAGAAAAAAACCTCATTTTTCTGAATTTGTTGTTCTCATTGAGGTCAAAGTCGGTGACTCTCAGTACCGCAGCTGCTCTGACGGGGTGTTTGCTCCTCTCTGCGGGTGCCCGTGGGAACAGCCCTGGGTGATTCCTTTCCTGCCTTTGCAGGGAATTGGAAACACGTTCCAAGGAGGAGCCAACTGCATCATGTTCGTGCTGTGCACACGGGTGGTCCGGGCTCGGCTGCTCTCCCTCCTTTGCTGTGGTCACTGTGACGAGCTGGACTGGCCCGTGCAGGGATCCAACAGCTCCTGGCAGTGCCCACGGCCCCACAAGGACAAGGACGTGCCCGGCCCCGAGCAGACAAAGCCGCTGCTCACCAGCACCTGAGCTGCCCCTGTCTGCTGCTGATTCCTTCTCTCATGGTAAAAACCCAGAGTGAGCCTTTCCTCCTGCCCTGCCTGCATAGATCAGAGGGGTAGGACAGTGACAGGGGGCTTCTGCTGCTGCTCCGGGGGGGTCCCTGTCTGACTCTGCAGCCCCCATCACGCTCCCAAACCATTTACAGAACTGCTCTGCTCCCTTCCCCCTGAGCTGTTCCTCGAGCCTGCAAAACGAGGAACTAAATTGCAGGGCTGTCTGGCCCACAAGGACAGGACACCAGTCGAAACTGAAGAGGAATTGATGGCTGGTTTTGATGTGAAATGCCATGTGCGCACACATTTCGTCAGTGCCACCCAGACCAGATGTTCAGTGCCCCGAGTCTTCCCCACAGGAGGATGCAGCCCTGCTGCTGTCATCATAGAGGGGGACAGAGGGGATGCTTATCTAAGCTTGCCTTGAAAGTGTTTGAGAGCAAAAATTTGACAGAAGATCTTCATTTTAGGTGCAGGACTGGGCACTGATGCCCTTGCATTGGTCTGCTTGTGTAAGCACCTTGTTTCCTGGAGCTTGACCCCAGGAGTGATCACGGCAGAATTTATAGGGGCGTCAAACTTAATGTGGGCTCCTGTCTGTGAATCAGATATTGGTGGGGCTCTTTGCAATCCCAGAGTGCAGCTGAAGGAGGTAAAACCCAGAGCAGCTGTCCTGGCTGCTCAGATGGATGTGCTGGGATGTGCTGTCTCTTCAGGCAGAGTATGAAACCCTCTATGAAAGGGCACTTTTGTGCCTACCTTGCGGGTCACGCTCAGTCCAGAGGGTGAGCCTGGAGGGCAGGATGCCCATCTGGGCCCTGGGGCATGGCAGGGATCAGAGGCTTGGAAAGAAGGCAGGCTCCTGGGAACTGCAGGGCTCCGAGCAGACCTCTCCCCATACACCTGTTTCTCCTCCTCCCAGACCACACAGCCCAAAAAAAACCAAAGGACTTTTTATTTGTCATCAGTTGACATTTTTAATTTGTAGAAGAGGTTTTCGCAAGGGGAACAGGAGCCTCGTGAGCTGTCTGGGGAGGGAGGGCAGCTGCAGGCCCCCAGCTGTTCCAAAGCTGCTTTATAGGCCCATTTTAGCCACGTTTACAGCAGGCAGCACAGTTATTGGGTGCAGAGTCCTAGGGGACTGTAGGCAGAGGTGAGTCCTGCTATTTCCTGAAGCCTTGGCATTAACTTTGTAATTTTATTAGTATATTTAAGTCCTCTTGTGCACAGGCTGTGTAAACACGGGAAGTCCTCAAGAGCTCGTGAGCCCATTTCATGGGGCTGCTGAACGGCTCTGCTCTTCAGCATCCCTGGAGTCTTTGAAAGGTAGATGGAAGCATCTTATCTTTGCCACAGATGACTTCAAGATGTTTTTTTCTTCTTTCAAAAGGCTTTTTAAAACTTCTAAAAGCTAAATAGAAACCTTGATAGCTCAACCTCTTGTGAATCCCACAGGGCTTGGAAAGAGGAGCTGTGTTAAACCTCTTGCAGAAAGGTAGGATAGAAATTTTTAAATTTTGTCAGACTTAGTATTATGCTGTGTTCAGTTTTTTTTGAGCCAGCCCTGAAGAGGGAAAGTAAAATTGTAACTGACTTGGCTTAAGGAAAAACAAAACAGCAGAAAAAAACAACACAAAAAAATAATATAAAAAAAAAATCCCATGTTCTCAGTGTGCCATTTTCCATTACAGAGCTCTGAGAAATGCGTTTGGAGCAATGTGCCAGGGTTACATTTCCAGCTCCAGGGGTTCAGGGAAGCACTGGGTTGTAAACACCAGCTCTGGGCAGCAGCACCTGCACTGACACACGGGGCAAGCCTGGGACATCTCTGACATCCTCACGTCAGATGTTATAAATAAAGTGAGTTAATTGGTTTTCGCATAGTTATTAAGTTAAAAGGTGTTAATTAACATAAATTGTTATAGTTAAAAGTTAATGAGTTAAGTTGTTATACCTTGTTAGTAATTAAAAAAAATTAAAGTTTGTTGTTAATAAAGTTAAGAACTATGTTTGTATCCCTTGTTAAAGGTGTTAAATTAATCCCAACTCCTTATCCCCAGTTAAAATGTTAAAATGTGTTAATTAAAAGATTTCCTCAATGTTAACAGTTAATATGTTGTATAAGAACACTGTTCATGTTAAAGGATTTGTTTTGTAACATTTTTATTTGAAGTTAATAATTATTTTTAAGCACCCCTATCTCAGACACGAGCCAGGTTAAGCTGCAATATAAGGACAAAGGCTATTCTTAGCTCACTCTCAACGGCCGGTAACTTGCAACGATGGTAACCATGCATACTGATGAGGGACTTTTCCCGCCGTTGAGAGGAGCTGACATCACCCCCTGACAACTGACGAGCCATTGGTCAAGAAGAGGTGAAGTCACCATCAGATCAGCAAATCAAGAGGAACCAAAGGGGCAGACCGAAGGCGGTGCTGGGCTTCCAGAAAGTCTATAAAAAGCAGAACTCACTGGAATTCTCGTCTCCTTTCCTGGCAGACTGGCTCCTGGAAGGACCCAGTGCTGTTGTCCGGTCAGCCTCCCTACCCTGGGACTTTTATTAATCCATCTGACAGCACTGACTGGCCAGTGTGCTTGGGCTCATTGCCCTAGTTGGGACTTAAGTGTCTCCAATTCCCACCCGGGATTTTATATTTTTAGTTGCTCTTTTATTTTCCAGTAATTAATAAATTATTTTATTTTAAGATAATTTTGAAGCTGTTTCCCTTTATTTACAACATCAGAGAGGCCAGAGAGAGAAAAACAGCCAACAGGGAAGCTCTTAGAAATGTCTGTGGTTCCTAACTCTGGAGCTAAATGTGAACAGAGGAGGAATAGCAGGGAAGGGGTGTGGAAGTGCCTGGCTGCTCCTGGCAGGGCCCCCTCTGTCCCCAGACCAGGTGTGAGTGCAGGGCTGGCTCTGAAGGTGTCCCCAGCCTCTCCTCTGTCAGGCGTGGGCTGGGAGATTTTAGCAGGGATGTTTCTGGAGGGGCTGGGGTGCCAGGCTGAGCCTGTTCAGCTGCTGCAAGGTGACATCCCCGGCACCCCTGAGCCGCAGCCAGCCTGCTCTCCTGGGCCAGGGAAGCCGTGCCCGGGCTGCGGGGCAGTGGGACAGCCCCGGGCGTGACTGTGCCTCGTTCTGTGCAGGTGCGGGATGGAGCCGGAGTCCCACAGAGGGAGCTACAGCCCGGGGAAAGCGCCGCTGGAGAGGCTGAGCAGAGGAGAGCTCCCGCTGCTCCTCGTCACACACCGCAGCCTTCGGTCTTCGGCTGTGCCCAGGACCCTCTGGGAGACATTGTTCGGCTGCGCTCCCGGTTTATCTCCTCTCCCTCCCCTCACCCTCCGCTGTAAACCTTAACATTCGTTTGGGGTTTTGCTTTTCTGCCTGGCGAGGCCGACGCGCGGTGAGTTCTGAGGTGAACGAGCACCGTGGGGACGGGAAAGCTTCAGGAGCTGCTGGACGGACTGTCCTGGGCGTGGATTCAGGGGGTGCGAGCCCTCCCGGAGCTCCAGCCTGGCTCCTGTCCTCTTGGACGTGGACAGCACTGTGCCAGCAAGTTGGGTATGCGCTGGTGATGGATGGTTCCTCCGGGTGGTTTGTCCCTCGTCCTTGGTGGTCAGGGGCCGTCACCGCTGGGGGTTGTGGTGGCAGCACGGCACCGTGTCCTGAGGGAATCGGAGCCCTGCAGGCTCCCTTGGTGCTCAGGGATTTCGGGATGTACCCCAGGCTCCAGCAGGGCCAGAGCCTGGCTCTGAGCCGCAGAGGTGCTCTGCTTTGCCTGTGCCTTGTGGGTGTTGTGTCAGATGGGGAGGGGATGGGGCTTTGTTTGCTGTTTGGAGATAATGTTTTACCTTATTCACAGCTCCTCACTTACTTGTTTTTTAAGTATTTTCTCCAACTTTCGCAAAATAAAGTTCTATTTCTTTACCGGGACAGTGCCCAGCATTGCATTTGTGCAGCAAAAACAGGATCTGGTTTGGTTCTTGGTTCCAGAGCCGCAGCTCTGCTGCTGCTCCCTGCAGAGTCCTTATGGATCCAGCCCTTTCCTGCTGCTGGGGACCAGACTGCCAGATCTGCCTCTTCCTTATTTGATTGGGAGCCATTTGTACAGCTGATAAAGCAGTGTCTGTGTGTGATTTATTTTCAGGCAGATTATTTATTTCTTTAATCCTTGTTTCACCCCAAGGCCCGTTGTAGCTCAGGGGGCCAGAGTATTGAACTGGCCTTGCCTGGACATGCGATTCCTTCCCAAACTGCAGGTGAGAAGGTGCTGATGTCACTCGTGGACGTGTTCTGGGGGATGTCTCCTCAGGGTGGGCGTTGCAACGAGCACTCTGCAGCATGGCTGGCTGCCAGCTCCTGCTCAAACATCGCCTTTTAGAGCTCACCACTGGCGTTCTCCAGCAGATTTACTGTCCTGGAAACTAAGCTTGCCCTCTTAATCATTTTTTCCCCCCCCAAAGTTATCAGGGTTTCACAGGATCCAGCCCTGAGCACAGACCATTAGGCTGAGAGTAAATCGATAAATAAAGGGGAGCTCTTGCCATGAGGTGGGTGAGGGCAGAGGAGACACCAGAGCAGAGTTAAAGTCTCCAGGCAAGCATGGTCTGGGGTGAAGAGCAGATGTAAGAACCTTGATATGTGCTGCAGCTGAAATGGAAAATGTGCTTGTAAAATGCCTGTAAAATCAGCTTTTTGCTTGTTCCTGGCTCTGTCCTTTGCCCAAGTCCAACAGGATCCCACCTGCTGAAGCTGTCAAACCCCTGCAATTGCTTTGAAAATCCAAGAAGCTGATTTTCTGTCCTGTCTCCCTTCATTGGCCTCTTCCAACATCATCCCAGTGCCAATTACAACCTTACAGGTGCTGTTACCAGATCCTTGCTGTGTTTGGAAAATATTCAAACTGTTCTGCTGCCATAAGCAAATATTTACTCTGACGAAGGGTTTTTGATGACAAACATATGTGTTCTCCTTGACTCCTGTATGTTTCAAGATTATTTCTTCAAGTTCAGGAACAGAGTTTAAAGACCACAGTAGAGAATTTTCCTTTCCTGTGTTTACTGGGTGTCAGAGCAACTGTCATTCTGCCCAGAGCTCCCAGAGGTTGATACTGTCTTTAAAGAACTGGAATTCCATGAAGGAAATTTTTCCTCTTGGGGCAGGATTTTCCCTCGTGGCTGAAGATCTGTAAAGGTGAGGACAACAGGAGCTGCTGAGTGAGCTGTGGGCTCAGCAGCTGTGACACAGGAGCGTCCTTGAGGTGTGATCCCCATCAGGACACGTGGGAACAGTGTGCCTCAGGTTGCTCACTGAGAACAAATGCAATAAAAGAGAAATGCCAAGAAGTCTGGGGACTAAATTCCACTACCCTGAGAGCAGCAGGGCTCTGTTCCTCTTCCTGCTTTGGGGCACGATGCTTCCACGTGTAGGAAGGGATGCTGCAGCCAGCCAGGGAACGCGTGCAGGACACGCGCAAAAGAGTTGTTGCTCAAGAGGATGCCTTTTTTTTGAGCAGGCTGGTAAAGATAGACAGACCAATAAACAGGAGGTTTGGATCCAGTTTCTCTGGCTGCTGGGGATGTCTGTGATCTTCGCATGTCTCTGATAAACCCTAGGAGTTGTAGTGGATGATTAACAAGGCCCTGGGCTGTTAAAGCAAGCCCATAACAGAGGAGGTTAATGCCGAGCCAGCAGCACATGGTGCACCTTTTGATTGAGGAGGGAAAGGAAACCAAGCGCTTTGGAAGAGACTCTGTTACAGCCCCAGCTGCGGGAGGATGAACTCTGAGAAGCGCAGGAGTGCCTGAGCCAGCTGGTCTGTGTGAGGTAGGACAAGGGCAGATGTGACTTTGTGGCTGCAGGGGCTGGTGGGGTTCGGCTGCAGTGCTGGGGCTCGGGGCAAGCACCCTCTCTGTTGCCAGGGCTGCTCCCTGTGTTCCCTGATGCCGCAGTTGCTACGCAACATCTCCAACTGTGCCATCCACAGCTGCCCAGGAGCTGCAGCTCTCTACACTCACCTTGTCCATGCAGAGGTATCAGGGAAAATGGGCTCATTTTAGCAACTTTGGTGATGAGTCTGCCCCTTCTGGTGTGGAGAGTCCCCTGGAACTGGGCAGCACCTCAGTTTGAGACAGGATCGGGTAAAACATCTGACACTGGCAGCAGACTTGAAATAAAACTAAATTGAAGACGTGGGGGAGTCAGGCAGAGGAGGGGAAGGATCAGCCTCAGCGCCTTACCCCGGCTGATAGTGCCTGTCAGTGATTGGATGTGTTTGAAAGAGTCACAGAAGGGGTTTTTCTGTGCAGGGCGTTTCCATCTGCTGCCGTGGCTGCCTTGGCTGGAAGAACCTGTGCTCAGCGTCTGAGATCCACACACCAAAATGAAGCTGAAAGGACAGAAGCAGGAGGGCTTCGAGGGCAGAGAAGGTGCAAAGGGGGTGAGTATGTTGGCTGCTCCTTCCGACCTGAGCCTCCCACAGAGACGCAGAATAAGCATTGGAGATCTGTGGGTACCTGTAAAGAGAGGAAAAGACCCTGATGGTTTGGGCTGAGATAGATAGCCACAGGGAGAGCAGAGATGTTTCTGCTCTTGAAGCTAGTTCGTGTCTGTCTGCAGCGCAGTGTTGCACCGAGTCTCGTCACTGTCTGCAGCTCTCCTACCCCGTAACTTCTGTGCCACTTTGCCCTACTGTGTGCGTTTTCTTTCCTACTTTCTAATCAGTTTTAGGCTGCAGATGCTTCTGGATGGGGCTGCCTTCACAGCAGCGTTTGGGGAGTCTTGCACAGCTCGGTGCTGGGGAATGCCAAAGGTTCTCCTGAAAATGCTGGCTGTCAATAATTAACACCAGTGGCTCTTTTGAGCTCCTGGGATGCAAGGCAGCTGCTTTTCATCACCAATGAGAGAATGTCAGCAGTCTCCTCCTAGAAAATGGACCTGGAAGCCTCAGCTTCCTCCTGATCCTTTGTCTGAGATCAACTTGAATCTCAATCTCCCATAACACCTTAAACTCTGCAGATCCCTGGAGCTGAACCGCCAGAGACTCTGAGGACTAGAAAGAAGCACCCGCAGCTTTTTGGACAAATGTTCAGTCAGGGAAATGACAGAGACCTCATGTGGGACCTGAGCTGAGTGCTGGGACGGAAAACCTCACAGCCATTAAGGCTGGTGATGGTGGCAGCAAACAAGATGAAAATGAAAAATGATTTTACTGACGCAGCAGCAATGAGATGCATTAGTGAGCTATAAAACCCAGCCAAACAAAACCCCAACAACCCAGCTCTGTCAACACAGCCTGGGGGCTGAACAGCAACTAAACTGTTGCGAAAAGCGAGTTGTTGGAGCTGTTCGTAACGCCGGGAATGCGTGCCCACAGTGGGGTGCCTGATCCCGCTCCAGATGGCAACTCACCTCCTCTGCTCGAGTGCAAAGTGCAGCTCTTGTACCCCTCGACCAAGGCGTCCGTGAGCTGCTTGGATAGGTTCTAATTGGCTTCAGTGGCAACCAGTTAGATCCATAAATAGCTCTATCCCAAAATGCAGAGGAAATAAAAATGAACAGGAAAGGGGTTTTGCCACTTGATGCAAAATCACTTTTTAAACCTTTCCTGTGCCAATATCCTGTGTTATTCCACTACCCAATTTGCATGTTGGAAAAAGAATAATTGCATACAACCTTTTTCCCTGCGGGGTGGTGTTTTAAGAAAGGTAACTTTTTTCATCAATACCAGCAAAGCAGAGTGAATTACTGTAATGACTGTGGGCATATCAAGCAGAACAAAATGAGTTGTAATGGAAACAACCCGTTGGGCTTTTATATACAGTAAAATGAAGGGAAAAACACAGAAAGCAAGACCTTGGGTATTTCTTTGTTTTTACTGAATGTTATTAATGCCTAAAAGTCAGGCCTACTCCTAAGATGGTGTTTATGGTTTTTTCTTTCCCTCTGCAGAAAATGACGCTTTCCCTGGCCCTGGTAGCTCTGATTTCTGCATTTGGATCTTCCTTCCAGTACGGCTACAACGTGTCTGTGATCAACTCTCCTGCCCCGGTGGGTTGGGCTCGGGAGCAGGGTCAGAGCGGAGCAGGGCAGATGTACCATTATGGACATTAAATGTACTTCGTGGGTGTTTGTGGGCAGGGGCTTGTCCCCTCTTTGTGCCCGGGACAGATGAGCTGTGGGGTGCCTCCCCTCTGGGAACCAGGCACGTCCTGTAGGGCAGGACACCCTGTAGGAGCAGTTATCCACCCCAGGCTTCTCCGTCCCTCTCTTGCATTCATTTCCCAACTCGCTTAATCTTTTTTTTTATCAAGACAGTTGTTTAGAGCTTTATGGCGCTTGTCGTTATCTGGCTTTTACAGCATGTGTTGCCTTCTAGTGAAGGCGTGACGACCTGGTTTCAGAAATCCAGCATGGCGGCCCGACCCCTCCCGAGCCACTCGGGCCACTGCACATGCTTACACCAGTGTGGTGGACGGCAAATGGCGTTTATTACCTTGCCTCGTGGGGTTACATAGTCAAGGGGGTTTCACTACGTCACAGGGGATGGTTAGGTTTTAACTAGGGTTAGTAAGGGAGTGGAAAACTACTGGAGTTAGGGTTGGTCACATACCATGGGGGTGATAAGATACCATAGGGGTGAGGGGGGAAGGGCCTTGCTGCTTCCGTGACATCCCGAAATCTTCCGTGAGCGCCTGTCCCTGCCTACCACAAGCATGAAATGGTATTTATTGTTCTAAACATGCTTTGTGTTTCATTGCAGTACATGCAAGACTTTTACAACAGAACCGACCTGGACAGGACTGGAGCGCCCATGGACAGCAGCTTCCAGACGCTGCTCTGGTCCCTCACGGTGTCCATGTTCCCCCTGGGTGGCCTGTTTGGGTCCCTCATGGTGTGGCCTCTGGTCAACAACTGTGGCCGGTATGTGGGAGCCGTGTCGAGGTCCTGTCCCTCCTTTGGGATCAGATAAGACTCATCCCATGGTGACTCCACCTTGCCCAGCCCTTCGGGAGCATGGAATTGCCACACACACCTTGAGGCTAAAGCAGGTGGGATGAGGATGAATTGCAGGGCTCAGCCACAAGCGTTGTCTCCCCAGTGTAAAGGAATTTATGTGGTTCTGGTATGGCCAGTCCAGGCTGGGGGCTGGGCACTGAGCCAGGCAGAGCAGGGACGAAGGTCCAGGGATCCCGAATCAGGCCCAGCTTCTGCTGCTCAGGTTTCCTGAGAAACTCCACTTCTTTCTGGAAGCCTTCAATGCCTGCAGGAAAAATGTGACAATTGCCATTTTCTCCTTGCTCAGTGTTTGGGATGGTGCTTCATTTGAGGTTTGGACAGCATGAAACAGAGGGGATCTCTGCAACTTAGAAACAGCCTGCTGACTCTGTCTCCTTTCCGGTTACTCTGCAGAAAGGGCACTTTGCTCATAAATAACCTCTTTTCCATTGCTGCCGCAATCCTTATGGGAACCTCAGAGCTGGCAAAAACCTTTGAAGTAATCATCCTTTCCCGTGTTATCATGGGAATATTTGCTGGTAAGTGGATGGTAAAGGGAGAGCAATAAATATTCCCTGGGCTGTGTAAAGATGTTTTATTCTCCCAGCAGAGGTTTTCACAGGTAGCACACTTCAGAATCTGCATGACAAGGCTGTGCTTTAGCAGTAGTGCAGAAGTACTAAAGATCTTTGGAGATAATGGCCCTGGGACTGGAATTGAAGCTGTAGGGAGGAGATGTGAGTCTGTAAATGCAGCAATAAACATCTGCCAGGCACTGCAGCTCCCACAGCCAGCAAACCTGCTGAGGATAAGCTGTTTGCCCAGACAACTTGAAGCAGATCATCTAGTATTTTCCTTTTCAACATAGCCAGAATAATCCATCAAAATCATTGCCAGATCCAGTAATCCAGTCCTGGAACTGAATGTTCTTCCTGCAGGAGAAAAGAAATGTTAAAAGGGAGACCAAAGGGCTCAGAGCCACTGGATTTCCTGCAGAGATAGAGGGAAGCCAAGGATATCTGTGTGTTGCTGCGGTCAGTGGCTTTATTGGAGCTGCAGAAACAGGGGACAAACAGAACCATGCTGGGTACCCCAGCAGAGCCAGGTCTGTAAGGGTCCTAAGAGCATTTAGGCTCAATTAATTGGCTTTGGGCTGGCGAGACTGGCACACTCCACGGTTGTTAATGAAGCAGGACAGCCTGTGAACTGGGAGCCTGTCCCCTGGGAGGACGTGGATGATGAGCTAGAGGAGATGTACCAAGAGGATCGATCGGAGAAGGAGGAGGGGCAGTTCTCTGTGCTCAGCCTGTGCACCTTCAGGGGCCTGAGGTGGCAGCTCATCTCCATCATCGTCATGATGATGGGCCAGCAGCTCTCAGGGGTCAATGGGGTGAGTGGGGAAGGCCAGGGGGTACAAATTTCCTGCTTTAGCTCACCAATTGTAATTGCTGCATGTACAGATTGAGTTGCTTTCCCAAGCCAGTTTCTTGTTTTCCATTTTTTTTAGTCCAGTGGTTTTATTTTGGCTTTTGACTCTCTTAAACCTGGCAGCTGCTCTCAGCACTGGAGCTTGGAATAAATGCTAAGGGTCTTGTTAAATGTGATCCCTGTTTCCAGTTATTTATAACCCACAAACAAATCCAGCCTGGCTGCCCTGACTTGTCCTTCTCAGGCTGACCTCACCTGAACTGTGGACGTTGTGCCTGGGGAGGATCTGGGAGGATCCAGGTGTCACCCTCCGGCACTGGTGGCACTCGTATCTGTGCCTTTTCAGCCTTTTAGCTTTCAAATATCAGCCTGATCACCACGGTAACCCCCGGCTCCTGAAGCCCAGGAACTCTAGAAATGTCAAATAAGAGTCTGCCATGGTCATTTGATTCCAGGAATTTGGGGGCTGCCAGGATTTACAGCGTAAGCACAGGAGCTGGCAGCTCGCTGGGGTCACTGTGGGCAGCCCTAGAATGTTCCTCAAAATAACCCATGTCCCTGGTGTCCTTATTAGAGCATAAATACCTATCCCAGGAAGCCACCTGCAAGACACCTCGGACCAGCAAAGCTCTCAGCACTGTGTTACTGAGCAGGGAATTTTTAAAAGCCGACACAAAGTCATTTCCTTTCACTTCCACATCAGCGTGTTTGGATACCGATTTCTCTTCTTGTTTCAGAGAAAGCAGAAGTTCCTCTCTTACACTTGGAGTTTGCTTCCAAACCTGAAGCAGCACAATTTTTCTCTGTGTGTCTTGTGCTGTTCCTGGCAGACCCTGCTGGGGGAAAGCTGCTTTTGGGAGGATGAACACTGAGAGCCCCCACATCATCTGCTGGCTCTGTAGGCAAGGCAGGCTCCTGCTAACCCTGTCAGAGCAGCTGGTAATCCAGGCACTCAAAGCAGAAGGGTTTGAGGTGAAGTTTCTGCACATGGTTCACCAGGAATCTCTTTTGTTCCCCACGGGAAATCAGAGCTGCATGTCTAACACTGCTCTCTTAACTGCTAGGTCTGGCTTCCAATGTGGTTCCCATGTTCCTTGGAGAAATGTCCCCGAGAAACCTGAGAGGTGCTGTTGGGGTGGTCCCACAGCTCTTCATCACCGTTGGCATCCTCGTAGCTCAGATCCTTGGTCTCAGCAGCATCCTTGGCAATGCTAAAGGTAAAGCTCTGGCTCAGGACTTCTCTGTGGCTCTGCAGGGGGAGGATTTCTCTCAGCTGATGTCTCGTGTCCTTGCTCCAGGGTGGCCTGTGCTGCTGGGGCTCACTGGGATCCCATCCCTGATCCAGCTGCTGACATTGCCCTTTTTCCCAGAGAGCCCCAGGTACCTGCTCATCCAAAAGGGCAACGAAGAGCAGGCACGGAGAGGTACAGCCCATCCTTCCAGGGAAGGGGAGCTGGGGTGGGATGGATCTGACTGTGGGACATGGCTGGCAGCAAGAGCGTATGAAATTCTCCACTGGTGTGTTTCTGGGGTGTGGAACTCTTGGAACACTACTCCTTTCCCTGCATGTCTGGACCCCCAGACTGCCACCATGGAAACTCTGCTGCCCAGGGTCACCCATTGCTCTGTCTTGCTCTGAAGCAGGACAGCTCCCTGTAAACCACAGCTCACTGTGCTCTCCCCACCAGCTCTGCAGAGGCTGAGGGGCTGGGAGGACGTGGATGATGAGCTAGAGGAGATGTACCAAGAGGATCGGTCGGAGAAGGAGGAGGGGCAGTTCTCTGTGCTCAGCCTGTGCACCTTCAGGGGCCTGAGGTGGCAGCTCATCTCCATCATCGTCATGATGATGGGCCAGCAGCTCTCAGGGGTCAATGGGGTGAGTGGGGAAGGCCAGGCAGACAAACAAAGTGGTGGGACTGCAAAGGG
>WEIT01001491.1:356909-379447 GCA_013389985.1 Dryoscopus gambensis
TGAGCCCCTGGTGTCACCCCTCTCCTTTCTCTTCCAGATTTTCATTGTGGAATCCCTGGGGAGGAGGATGCTTCTCCTGGCTGGCTTTGTGCTGTGCTCTGCCTCCTGTGCAGTGTTAACTCTGGCCCTCAATCTCCAGGTGTGTCTGAATGGCTCAGGTGGCCCCAGCCATGATTTCTGGACTTCCCAGGGAGCAGGCCATTGGAATATTTTGAGGATGCTTCTACACCCTGGGGAGGAGGGGACAGTATGAAAGGTCTCCATACTTGTACATCTACCAAGAGTGAAGCCAGGAAAAGCTGTGATCCTGCTTGCCTGAGTGCTCCCTGCAGGACATCACGTTCAGAGTTCCTGTTGCCTCCCTTTGGCAGCAGGGATTGTACCCAGGCGGGGATTTCTGGGTCTTATTATGGACACAGCTGGCTCTGGAGGGTGGCACTGCCTTCAGAACGCCTTCAAGTCTCACTGGGAAGAGTGCCCCGAGTGTGCTGGTGATATTGAGACAGGAACCACATCTAACCTGTGATTCAATCCCTGCAGTCCACTGTCTCCTGGATGTCCTACCTCAGCATAGCCTGTGTCATTGTCTACATCATTGGCCACGCCATGGCCCCCAATAAGTCCCCACAGCCTGGCCGGTCTCCCCCACAAGCCGGGGAAAGCCAAGGGTTGTGTTTCATTTCAACCCAAAACCTTTGTGGAGCTCATCCAAGGAGGCTGGGTTTCATCTCCATGTGGCCATGCCCCCTGCAAGTTGTTTAACTGCCCTGTTGTTTTCTTTGATTTTAATCCTCGTTTAATTACTGCGCGCTTCTGAGCACTGGTAGTTAGACACCACTTGTTAAAAACGAGACAGTCCAAAATTATCTTTAAATAAAAGATAGTTTATTGTCAAGTTTTTAAAATAAAGTTAGAAAATAAAAAGGTGAAAACCGCCCGGGGGGGGGATCAGAGACACTTCGTGTCCCACAGGGCGATGGACTCAAGCACTAGGATTGAGCAGTGCTGCCTGCTACGTTAGAGTTCCCCGAGGTGGGGGAGCGCCTGACCAAGGGCAGCACCGGGCTCCTCCAGTGGCTACTCGCAACGAGTTCTAGGGTTTCAGTCTTTTCTGGTGTTCAGAAGTCCTCGGCTCCGCCTTGGTTCCGCCCACTCTCCGCCTCTTTGATGTTCGCTGGTTGGTCAAATCAGGATGAGGTACGCATCTTCCGTCCAATGGGTAGCTCGTTGTTAGGGGCTTACACTGGATGAGGTAATGCTGGTTCAGTGGCGGGAATCCATCCTCATTAGTATGCAGGGTTGTCATGACTACACCTGCAGGACGGCTAGGAGTGCCTCTAAAAATAACTTGTGGCTCTTAACATCAGGCTCTAACCGAGCCCATTACTTAGATAGGAGAAACTTAATACAGGGTTTTACGCATACATAAAGGGAAATAAAAATATGATTTTAACATAAATGGGGTGTACATACTTTCAGTTAACTGGGGATATTAACTAAAATTTGTAAATGGCTCATTTTAACAGTAAAACTAGGGGTATGGAACTTGGATTCGTATAACAGTCAACTGGGGTACAAACAGGATTTTCAACATTCACTTAACAGAGTTCTTAATCACTTAAACCATTTGTAACTGATTAACAATTTCTTAATTGCTTTAATTAATTAACAAAACATACAAAAGCCAATCCCTCAATTTCATATATAACACCACTGTCTGCCACTGAAGTGAGCAGTCCAATTAGGAATTCTGAGTGAGGGGACTGCCTTTGGGGTTTCCTCACCTGCAGGTGCCTTGCAGGTCCCATTCCTGCTGTGATGATCACGGAGATGTTCCTGCAGTCGTCCCGACCCGTGGCGTTCATGGTGGGGGGCTCTGTGCACTGGCTGAGCAACTTCACCGTGGGGCTGGTGTTCCTCTACATGGAGGTAAGAACCAACCACAGGGCAAAACCTCGCCTGAAAATTGGCCTCTTCACCCCTGTGCTCTTGCAGAGAGCCTTTGAGGAGCAGTAAATGCATTTGTTGGCTCTTAGAACCTGTGTGTGGGATTGTGATGTTCATAAGCATTTTCTCATCACACCTGGCTGCTGCACAGGCTTTAAAAGAAAGCAGTTTGATTGCCAGGTAAATGTCTCATCCTGAGCTCAGGAGTGTGGAAAAGATGGCAAATTCCCCATCTTCTACTGCAGGATGTGCCTTGGGGGGACAATTTTAGCTTCTGAATTCTGGGTGCCCCATTCAAACTGACGCCAGCAAGTGACCCATAAACTGCTGCAGCCCCTGACTTTAACCTGGGCAAAGGCAGCTGCTGGGTTTAGTTTCATTTATGGAGCAGACCCTCACCCTCCTTTCCCAGTGCGCTTCCCATAAACCTGTGGTGGTGGTTTGAGAAGACGGAATCTAGACCCACCCCAGCTTCGAGTTGTTCACCTCAAACTATGAGCTGCATTTTCTGTAGCCAGTGCAGGGTTCAGCACATCCAGAGTAGGTAATTCCCACCTGGAATGTTGCCCTGATCCCTGCTCTCTCCTGTCATTGCCCTAGGCTGGGCTGGGGCCCTACAGCTTCCTCATCTTCTGTGCCATCTGCGTCGCCACCATGCTCTACATCTTCTTGATTGTTCCCGAGACCAAGAATAAAACCTTCATGGAAATCAACAGGATCATGGCCAAGAGGAACAAAGTGGAGATTCAGGAAAGCAAAGAGCTTAAGGATTCCTTCCCCCTTGGCAAGCAGGAAGAGAAGAAAGTGCTCTCCAGCAGTGAGATGTGACCCAGCTGTGCTTGGCCTGACAGGATCTGTCAGCAGGAACACAAACACAGGGATTCCTCTGCTGATGCTGACCTGAGAATCATACAACTGCTAAGGCTGGCAAAGACATTTAAAATCAAATCCAGCTGCAAACCTGACGTTGCCAAGTCCTCCTCTTGTCCCAAGGAAAGGGAAATGTCCTCAGCCAGCTCAGTTCTGTGACCACGTAGCCGATGGCCCGAGGCAATGTGTGTCCCTGGTGTCCTGACTGGCACTTCCCGAGGGACACAAGCCAGCCCTTGGGCTGGGTGTGGGGCAGTCGTGTGCAAGGAGTGCACTGAATTCCTCTGAGCAACTGTCACTTGTGTGCTTGAGGGTCCAGCAAGGGGAAATTAAATTTAATTTGTTGTATCAGTGTGCTGCCCTCTGTTTTGAAAAAAGCAGAATTGCTGAACAGCCTGGCACAGATTTTGTGTGGTTGGTGGAGAAACCCTCACATGATTCACTTTAACCTTAGAAAATTAGTTTATATACAAAATATCCCTGCCCTCAAATTTGTGATCTGTAAGTGCTGGAAAAGGAGCTGTTTCTATGCTCTGTCTCTACATCCACTACAGAAAAGAAAGCAAAGTCGTGCCCTCAGCCAAGACACACGGCTTGCACAGAACCTGTCCTAGGACCTGTCCTGCCAGGGCTTCACATCCCTTTTCCTGTGGGATATGACTGCGAGGGAAGGGGTGGTGAGTCGATGGGGACAAACAGAAGGAAGGAAGGGAAGGCAGGGAAGATGGTGAGAAACTGAGACTGGGTGAAGGATGGGAGAGAAATTTTATTTGAGAAAGTGGCTCCTTTGACCAGAGAGCAGCTCTTTGGCATGAAGAAAGATCCATGTATGGGGATCTAAATCGACCCCTCGGCAGGCATGTAACAACCCAGAGTGCTGGACTGTGCCAAATCCTGCAGTTCTTTGCCTCTATCTCACCGATGGAGGCTTTGCTTTCCTGGAAAAACATCCCAGAGCACCAGCAGGGGCATAGTGAGCCTATACAGAGCAGGAGCAGAAACAAGCAAACAATCTCAGTTTTTCTGAGTCTTCCCAACAATCAGTTCGGATTCTCTTGATGCCTTAAGGAAAACAGAGGCTGGGATCAGCGGCAGCTGGTGTCGTTCTCCAGAAGCACCCCCCCGAGCAGGGCCATGGGGGTCTGGCCCCAGGCGATGACGTCCCCCTTGAGCTGCCCTGCTCTGCACAGCGCCAGCGCCCGAACCTCTGCGGCGCCGAGGACACGGCTCCACAAGTTCACCTGCGCCATCCGCCCCGCAAAGCCATTGGAGAACGTCCCCAGCAGGGCGTCCCTGTCTTTGCCGAGGACAAGTGTCCCCCCAGCCCGGCTCACGTACCCCTTCTGGACACTCTTGGCTTTGCCAGCAGCTCCGTTGAGCCAGAGGTTGGCCGTGCCCGCCTGGGAGGCCCAGGTCACGCAGTGGTGCAGCCAGTCCTGGGCCTCCTGCTGCAGGGGGAAGCTGAGGAAGTGGCCCCCGATCCACAGCCCCAGCTCTGTGCCCACGGTCACCAGCAGCTCGTGGTCACTCTCCCCAGTGGAGTAGGACAGGATGGTCTGGCTGCCGGCCGGCTGGGCTCTGCTCCAGAAACACAGGGTGAAGGCTTGGAGAGACACAGCACGGAGGGGATGAACCTCCACAAAGCTCTCGATGTTTTCTGCAGGGAAGTAGAAAGCTGGAAAGGTGCTGGATTTCATACCTGAAATAACCAAAAAGCCAGCAGTTATGTTTCCTGTAAATAAACCCAAATCCTGGAGAATACTCCCACAGAACTGAGGGCTGTGTAGTCTGAGCTTTCCAGTTACGGGTGTGTGTTGTGCCAGCAGGGAAGGGGTTTGGAATGATGAAAAGCTGAGCTGAGTTCCCCCACCCAACTGTTTGGGAAAATCACATTTTCCCCTCCTTCCTCCTCTTTTCTCATGTTGTGTAAAACAGAGGTGATGATTGTTTATCCTGGGGGAACCGTGAGCTGAAATTTTTCACTGTCTGTAAAAATGTGCTCCCATGTGGCAGGAGAAAGCTGCAGCTGCTGTGAGAGTAGCTGGGTAGGGCTGGCCTTGATGATGCTGTAGGTGAAGGATTTCCATCAGCAGGCCCAGATTTGGGACAAAATTCTACCTGTGAGTGTCAGTACCAAACCTGCCAATGATTTAGGCCACCACGGTCAGCAGGGCATGGGCTCCTCATCCTCACAAGGTGAGCTGGACTCAGCCTGTGTTTCTCACCTGTGTGGCTCAGTCCGTTCAGCAACTCTGTCTTCATGTCTTGGAGCTGCATCTGGATTTGGGCCAGCCTGAGGGTGAGTTCCTCTGGATGACACTGTGCTGGAGCAATCAGACAGCTGAACTTACAGAAGGCTGCGACCTACCTGTGGTACGTTTTCTAGTTTGAGCAAACCCTTTGTTTTAAAATGGAGCTTCTCTCCTCCGTGTGGTGCCTGAGCAGCCAGAGCTGTTCCTAAACGGTCCGTGCGCCAGACCCACCTGAGCTGGGGGTCCTGACGTGGTGCCAGCTAGCACCGGCGACCCTGGAGGTGTGTGACACCCAAAAGGCAGGGCTGGCACACCCCTGGGTGCCCGCAGGGAGGCACGAGGGACCCCTTGACCCTGGAGGTGTGTGACACCCAAAAGGCAGGGCTGACACATCCCTGGGTGCCCACAGGGACCCCTCCACCCGAGCAGGGACAGTGCTGCTCTCGGACAGGGGGTTCCAGCACACCTAGCTGAAGCCACGCCGCAGTTTAACCCCTTCCCCGCGGGCATTTGTCCCCCCGGGTGTGCGGGGAGCTGCGGGCCTTACCCTGGGCGCGGTGGGCTCGGAAGGAGGCCTGCACCAGGCGGCCCTGCAGCGGCTGCACGCTCCGGTAGTCGTTGCGCAGGGTGCGGTTGTGCCAGTCCAGCAGGGAGCTCTCCAGGAGCTGGATCTGGGCACGGGACAGGGGCATCACAGAGGGCACGGGCACGGCAGCTCCGCCTGGAACCGCGGTGCCCATCCTGCAGCTCGGGATGAGACTGAGCAGCTCGTTAGAGAGGAGACCTCAGGGCCTCTTGCCAAGCAGCAGCAGCGAGGGAAAGGGACAGAACGTGAGGGCTCGTATCAGCCAAGTCATGATGAAGGCATTGGGCCTGGGGGGAGTTCTGAACACCTGCCTGGTGATACGCATGGATGGCGGTTTTGCTGCTATTCTGTACCTTTCTCACAAGTGCCTTCCAGCCTTCCCTACCAAAATGAGCGTTTCTTTCTCAAAGAGAGCACACTGTGAGCCCCCACTACTGCTGTCTCAGTTTTATCTCCTTCTTCTCCTGGAAGAAAATATTTCTGATGCTTCTTTAGTATTTATTAACTTAAAAGCATGAGTTTCAGTGTAAGTCTAGACAAGGAAAACCCCTGATATACCTTCTAAAATCTGCCAATTATTCTGTAATTATTTTAATGTTATGAGTGGCTCTTTTTGTTTTTTTTTTCCAGGGCGACTCTCTTGCAGTAGTTTTTGCCTTGTTAATTCTCACTGCTCTCTTCCTTTTTATAGTGCTTCAGGGTGGCTGAGATTAACTGAGCAGGGAGTTTTGTTATCAGTCACCAGACCTTGGGTCACTTGCTACACAGCCTGACCCTGCTGTGATGTAGAATCACAGCCGCCTGTAATTCCAGTTGCTGAGGAATCCATCCCAAAAGCTCTGTGTGAGAGCTCTCCTGTTCCCAAGGGACAGAAAAGGAAACGTGTGGAGGGAAGAGAAGTTGGTGGCAGCCAGCACTGACCTGTGTGTGTGACAGGACAATTGGGGAGTGGAAGATGGTCCAGATGACGCTCTCGGAGCACGGTGGGGTGGTCAGGGAGCCCTGGTACCTGTAGAAGTGTGCGAGGTTTTCTGGCAGCATGGCTTGGACGTCCAGACAGCTGAGTGTGGTTGATTGACCTCCAAAGGGAGCAGAGAGATGACATTAGAAGTTAATGGGCAGGGAAGAGAGGTGGAAGTGCTCTTAGAGCTGGGGGGGGGGTAAATCCCTCTGCCCAGAGACCTTTGGTGGAACTGGATGGAGATGGAGAGCAATGAATGGCCCTTTCTGGCTCTGTGGTTTGTCAGAGATATCTGGGTCCTGGGGGTGGTGGCAGCTGCTCTCAGTGCTCTGCCAGTCCCTGGGGGTGTTCCCAGGAGGCTTTAGGGGGTGGGCAGGCTGCAGGAAGCTGATATTTGGTGCTGCAGTGCACAGCCCAGAGCTCCAGGATGTATTTATTGCTGCCCTGAGCACCTTCCCCACGGCGCTGGGCTGGGCTGGGCTGGGCTGGCTGCAGTTGTGCAAGGCTGAGGATGCTCTGCCAGCACAGCAGCAGGGAAATGTCTGCTCCCAGCCCCAGTGGGTACACACGGGCTGTGAGAGCATGGGGGACAGGCGTGCCCAGGTCTTACCTGCAAACCTGATTCTTGCCAGTTTGGAAATGAACTCGCTGTAGTAGGTGTTCTCAAAGTGCCCATCCTAAACACAGCACAGACATTCGGTCAAAAGGTGTGACCCGCCTGCCCGCACTGCTAATGAGCTGCGGGGGGGCTAATTGATGAACTGGGAGACAAGGAAAACAAACACTGATCTCCTGACAGGCCGGACAGGGCAAGGCATGGTCAGGTTTGCACAGCTTGGGTAGAATAGTGAACAGAATTCTTTTTGACTGCTTTTAAATCCACACTGAATCAAGTGTTCCCACTGGCAAAGCAGAGCAAGGCCTGGAGGCAGAGCAGGGAAACCCCAGCTGCCATACCTGATATTCTTACATATATACATAATACTAGTTATGGGGCAGTGTTCTGGGGCTCCCAAGTGGTGTTGGCGGGTGCTTGTGAAGCCCAGACGGCCCAGAGGAAGCAGCACAGCTTCCTGGAGAGGTGTCAGACACCATCCCTTGGGACAGCTGCACAAACCTGGCACAGGCTGCTCGTGCCTGAGGGAGGTCTGAGCACAGCCAGTGGCCCCTGCCCCAGCCTGGTCACACCTACCGTGTACAGGAAAGCCAGCACGGCCAGCCCCTGGGGCTTGTCTTTGGCCTCCTCAAAGCTCGAGTAGTTGGCAGAGTTGTAGTGGACAATGTGCAGCTGTGGGAGAGAGATGGGGTCATTTAGCAAGAAGTGATGAACGGCTCCTAGGTGCTTTAGAGGGACAGCCTGAAGGGGCAGCCACCACCCCAGCTCCTGCTGTTGGTGCCTCACAGCACGCCAAAGGGACCTTTGGTTTTACAGGTCTGTGGTGGCTGTGGGGGAGCAGCCCCAGCTCGGAGAGACACGAGTGCTCTTGCCCTGGCTTTTCTTGGCCCCTTCTGTGCCAGCACCATCAGGGTCAGCCCTCCCACTGCACCAACCACCCGCCCTTGTGGGAGCCCTGGTTTCCCCCGTGCCTCTGCACTGCTTCCTGCAGGCTCTGTGGGGTGCAGCTCCCAGTTTCCCAGTGCGAGAGGCCCAGAGCCCCCTCCCCGCAGCCCCTGTGCCACACGGACCTCGGCCAAGTATCTCATCCCATCGATGGTGTGCTCGGAGCCACTGGTCTCCAGGTCCAGCCCACCCCAGTGCAGGTGCATCTGCACAGCTGTGTAGACACCTGGGAGCCCTCTGGAGATGTTCATGGTGGGTGGCAAATCGATCTGAACTGAAAAACAGCAGGATTGGAGACAGCAGTGGGTGCAGCCTCGCCCATCCCTGTGCTGGCTCCTACAGTGCCAGTGGCACCCCTAAAACGAGCAGGCACAGTCACGACCCCAGTGTGGGAGGAGAAACACTGAAGTTTAAAGCTGGGTGTGCTTAAACCCTTTCCTGGGCTCAGACTCGTGCGGCACACTGGGCACAAGCAGGGCTGGGCACTCACCAGGGCCTGCAGCCTCCTCCTCCCCCCGAGCAGCTCTGGGTTTGGAGTTAGGCACTGCGGAAAGGCTCTGGTGCTCAGCTCCCACCCAGCACAGCACACCTTGCACACATTTGTCAACCACTTCCTTCCTGAGGCAGAAAAGGGGAATAGGAATCAGCACGGTGAGTGGCCTCATCTGTTACCATAATTCCCAGAGTTCTGGACTCCGCACTTTTGAGGCCCAGCCGTACTGGGAGAGCCCTGTTTGAAAAGGCTGTATCATTGCTTGAAGGATTTGTGGAGACAAAACTCTTTTCTTCTCCTTGCCAAGGAGTAGTCACAAACCCTTTGTCTTCTGCTAATTCACTGCCAGAAATCATAGATTATGTTAATGAATCTAGGAGTGAAAGTGGAGAATTGCCTCATCTAAATGGAAGCTCCCAGCATGTTATAAAAACTAGCAACTATCCTTGCAAAATGCAGCACAGCATATTATTCATTAGTCATAGCTTGGGTTTCTGAGGAGTTTCTTTTGTTTGTCAACTGTTTATAGACAGACAAGATGAAAGCATGTTTCCTTGTAATATCCCAAAGGGTCTAGAGTGGGAGGGATAAAAAAAATCTACCTTTTTCATAAGTTCCCTACTGACTGCCTTCCATAATGAGAGTTATTTACTTCAAGCACCTCACCAGGGTTTCTACTTTCTACAAAACACAGCCAGGGAATGGAACTGTGAGTTTGTAACAAGCTTAAGGCTCCTCTAAGATATTCTAAGCAAATATTTGCTGCGAGCACGAAGGTAGGGAATAGCCTGGTTTGCTGCTGCTTTTCACCCATGTGGAGGTGAGGGGGAAGCGTGGCTGCTCTGAGCTGGCAGGGCCTCACTCCTGCTCTGCTCTGGCTCTGCCAGGCAGTGGAGAATCAGCTGGGGCTGTGCAGTGTGAGTGCAGCTGAGCCTTCCCCAGCATTCCTGCTCAGCACATTGGACCCTGTCCACCCCTGCCCGGCAGGGACAGCATGCACAGCCAGCCCGGCTGCCCAGCTCTGTCCCCTGGTGGGGCTGAGCTAACGAGGGACACGCTTGAGGTCCCAGTTAAATCTGCTCCTGGAGGAAGACGCACACATGGATGACATTTTAATTTTTCAGAGCTGTGCTTGTCCTCGCTACCAGCTGGAGGACTAACCCTCTTTAAAACGAAAAGAAAGGTCCAAATACAAAAGGCTTTGCTAACCCGAGGCTCTCTGTGAAAGATCACCCAGACTCACACCAGAGCAAACAGGCCTTATCGGGCAGGATTTAGGCTGGTGCTAACACAGCCACAGGGAAAATGAACCTGGTTTCCTGGGTGAGACATTTGGGGTTTGGCTCTGAGAGCCTGTAAGGAGAGCCCTGCTAATAAATCCCTCTCCCATCCCTTTCAGATCTGCTGAGTGTTTTCCCTGAGAGGTTCTGCTGCCCTGTCCCATCTCACTGAAGCCAGTAGAAAAACCCAGCCTGACTCACAGGAGCTGTGAATGGGAACAGTCGTTTGTCTTTGTGCTTTAGGAAACTGCCCCGCATCAGAAAATCATTGTTGGGAAGTTAACAAAAGAATAGGCAAATACACACATGCAGTCTAAAAAGCTAAACCTGCAAGAATTAATGTCTAGGCAGGCAGGGCAGTAGTGCTGACCTGAGAGCTTCGAGCTGAACGCTCAGTCTGTGTGGGCCACACAAAAGGAGTCACAGTTTTCAGAAACACAATCACAACAGTCTTCCTCTGTTGGCATTTGTCTCTCACCCCTCCAGTGCCCTGCCCTCACGCCGTATTTCTCTTTGGTACAGAGAGCAAGGAAGAGCTGCTGTGCAGGATTCAAGAGCTGACAGCTTTATGTCCCCAACACCTTCTCAAAACCACTCATCCTCTCTCCGCTGCAGCTGTCAGAAAATTCTCTCACTGCTCATCTGTAGTCCAATGGCATTGCCCCAACAGTGCCAGCTGATGAATTATTTAGGCAATGAATTACAGATTGCAGCAGGGGAATCTGGGATCTCCTAAATTGTAAGCCTTGCCCTGAAACGGTGTAGCCAAAGGCCAAGCTTTTAACATGTGCTGTGCTTCAGTTTTCCTTCCTGAGCCCCAAAATACCAATCCTCTGGCTGTGAAGGAGGGATCCTCCCCTGTGTTGTACTCTGGGTGACCTACATCCAGCCAAACCTGGGATGCAAAGGTTTCCATTCCTGTCACTTCTTATTAACGCACAGGCCAAGAGATGCATTTTTCTGAATGCAGAGAGGAGTCAGGGTGCCCCAAACACCACTCACTGCTGCACTCCCGTTGTCTCGCAGCACATTAAAGGAAAGGGTCAATCTGGAATTCTCCAGCTGCATTTTATCCCCTTTTCATGTCCAACAGAGAAAACACCTTGCAGAAACCTAACTGCCTTTTATTTGCCTGGTTTATTTATGTATTTCTGGAGAGCCTTCCTGGGTGATTGAGGAAAATAGCAAACCTAAGAGAGCAGAACAAAGTGAGATGGCAAAGTAAGGGTGAGTTCAAGAAAAGGGCATTGTCTGTGAATGCATTTCCACAGCTAAACCAGAACATCTGTTCCTGCGGTGCCCTGAGCCGGACACCCCCCGGCCTTACCAGAGTGGCCATTGTTGGTCATCCTGAACTGCCCCCGCACGGGCCCATCGTAGCCACCGAGCTCCAGCTGCAGCAGCAGGGGGTCGTACCTCACTTTTCTCCTCTGGATGTCGATTGGAGACTGCTGCTTGCCAGCACAGTCTGGGAAGTGCTGTGCCCAGTGCTCTTCATCCAGCTCTCCTTCTCCTGGAGGGGAGGCAAGGGGGGTTACAGGGGCGTGGGGGAAGTGCTGCTTGTCAGGAGCCAGAGAACTCCCCTCATTTGCCAGCAGGAAATGCCAATCTAATTATTGTAGCACCAGGAGCTGTAGCCATAAAAGGTTGCTTTGCCTTCCCCAGGGTGAAAATACACATTATTGTGACTGCGAAACAACTGTGCTGCAAAGTGAGAAACCTGCATTGCAGCAGCAGCGCAGTGATCGCTGGAGACTGAACCTCCACCCAAAGAGGAGCAGCAGTGTTTACATGGAAATGGGGATTTAAACGGGTCCCAGCTGCCAGAGGTGTGGAATTGGCTTCTCAGCCTGTGTGAGTGAATAGGATCAGGGCAATAGGCAGGAAGGCTCAGCTTAGGATCAGGAATTGACAGCAATTAGCTATTTTTAACTAGGGAGAGAGCAATTGCATTATTGCAGCTCTTCAACAATATCCTTTGTTTTAGCTTAGCCCACTGAAGATCATAAAAGAATTAACATTTACTTCAGCGAGCTCTGCAAACAACCCCCTGACACAAATGAAATTTAGATAAACTTTCACCAAAAAAATCTGAACACCTAAATAAGTACTTCTTAGTGCTCTGCACTGCCTGGGATATGACAATAAAATAAGAAGCAGGCAGCATTTAAAGCTTTTCCTTGCAGGATCATCCAAAGGGCAGCTTTTTTTCTAACACATTCTGAAGATTCCCCCCATTGTTTGAATCTCGTTGTGCTGCCAGCCCTGACAATGTGTCCTAACCACACAAAGGAGTAAAAAGAGGTGACATTGAGGAGAATCACTTTCGAGACAGAGAGGTATCAATAAAGTGGAATAAATTAGCTGCTCTGTGATCTCTCACTAAGGCACAGCCAAGCTGCTTCTGCGGCACGAAAGGGAAGGGAGCCTCTCCAGCAGCAGCAAGCCCAAACCAGCCCCGGTTTCGTTACCTTTGTACGTCCAGGGCACCTCGTGGGAGCGGCTCAGGGGCGCCAGGAGCAGGCGGAGCAGCAGCGCTGCCACCAGCATGTCTGTGTTGTACCTGCAGCCAGAGCCGAGGGGAGCGGTGCTGTAAGAAACCCTCAAGGTGCTGAGAAAACCCTCAGTAAGTGCCGATTTACTCCAGGTCTGGCCTTTCTAGCGCTCCTCCTGCCCTTCTCCTCACCCACCCAAAGCAGTGACCGCAGACAATGCCTGCAGATGTCTCCTTGGCCGGTCAGCTCTGCTGACCCCCTCGGCTCAGCTATCCCTGCAGAGGGGACACGTCCCCCGATGGCCAAAGCTGATGCCCTGGAGCCGCTGTCTGACCCTGGCTGCTGCCCAGCTCTGCCCGCTTTTCCTGGCCATTCATTCCCCATGAAAGGCTTGAAAAGCTTCTCGCTGCAAGTAGTGGTACCACAGTGCTCTGGAAGCAAAAATAGCCAGCCCAGGTCTCAGGCCAGCTTCCTGTCACCCAGAGCAAGGCGCCAAGGCAGAAGGCACTGAGAGGACTGCATTTCATAAGTGCAGAGCATTCACAGTCTTACCAGACATCAAAACTGTGGACGCTTAGCTCCTCTGAAAATCACGCTCCTGAGACTGGGTTTAAAAGCACTCCACACCCTTGAGCCTTAGCCTTTCTGCACCTTCCCTCATACTGAAAACCTAGGTTTGAATGGGAGAGATTTGCAACCTTTGAAAAATGCAGAGCTCTCAAAAACCATTTAGACTTGAAAGATACAGGTGCCACACAGGAGACGGAAACCCTGGTAGCTTTTCAAAAAACATACAGGAATGCAAATAAAAACCAGCAGGTGACAGGTGTCTAAATGCTCTTGTGGACTTCTGTATCTCTTCAGACACTTGATTTCCTTAAAAATGTGTCCCAGGCAAATACTTGTCCGTAGTCCAGTAAAAGTCATTTGGCAGAACAGGGAAGAGGCCATGGATTCTCTGCCTGCCTTTTTGTATCCTGTCACCAGGCAAATGCCATCCGCTTTGAAAAACCTCCTCCTCCCTCCAGGAGTGACACACTGCTGCCAGCCCTTTCTGCCCAGCTGTGGCCCCCAGCTCCCAAACTCGCGGTTTCAGAACAAAAGGGGAGCAGAAATCTCCCCAGGAATGGAATTTTTACCTTCTGTGGAAAAGAACTAGAGATTCCAACAAAAGCAGCATAGCCTGGCTGTTGGGTTTAGGTGACAGGCAACAGCATTAAACACAAGGCAAGAAAGCTCAGATCAGTGACATCTCAGCACTTCTGTTCGCAGTCTCCCTGCCACTTGTGATAAAGTTGGCAATTATTTTCAGGAACAAGGTGATTTTCAGTCAGTCAGTGGGGTGACCAAGCTGAGTCTGGGGGTGAGGGTCAGTTGAGCTGCACAGAAGGGTCCCAAGCCCAGACCCGGTGTGGCAGTTTGGGGCAGTTTGGGCAGTTTGGGTGGCAGTTTGGGCAGTTTGGGGGGCAGTTTGGGCAGTTTGGAGGGCAGTTTGGGTGGCAGTTTGGGCAGGACAGGCCCTGAGAAGCTGCAGCACAGGCAGCTGGGGGCAGTGAGGTGGGTGAGGAAGGATTTTCCTGCCTCCCTGAATATGAACCACCCTCCTTTCACTTCTTTCTTCACAGTTGGTACCTGGGCCACAATTGCCCAGGTGCCTGTCCCTGGGAGTGTCCAAGGACAGATTGGAACAGCTGGGGAGAGTGGAAGGTGTCCCTGCCCATGGTGAGGGGTTGGAACAAGCTGCTTTTTGGGATCCCCTTCCAACCCAAACCGTTCTATGATTCTATGAATAACAACAACAATTCAGCAGTAAGAGGCACAGGTGAATTACAGGTGCCACGGGAGCTCGGGTTTCTGTGCTGAAGAACAAAAGCAGGTCTTTTACTCAAAATCCTTTTCTTTGCAAGTGAATTGTTAACATTAAAAGGCCTTTCCTGGGCTGCTGTTTGTGCAGTGCATATTTAATCTTTGGGAACTGCTGCAATATTGAGCTGATTAACCAAATGTGTTTTTTCCCCTCTCTCCTCCGAAGAAGTCATTTATTCTGACGGTTGCACTGAACTGTGTAAGGCCCAAACTAAGCAAACATGCCCTGCAATGCACTTTTAATCCTTGTGTATCCAGTTGTGTAAATAGGCTTTGAAATTAGCTGAGGGTGAAATTTTGGGGGTTTGTACATCTTTGCACTTGAGAATTCCACACAGCAGCACAGGAGGGCAGGAAGAGTCAGGCACAGGGGGTCACCTCTGCACTGGAGCACCTCTCCTGTCACCTGCCTGTGAGGGCACCAGGGGAATGGAAATGGATGTCACACAGTGACAAGCTGCTTCCCGTGCCTGTGCTTTATTGATCAGCCAGCCCAGTCTACACAAAGGACTTGACATAAAGCCCATTTGGGAATGTACCACTGCCAGAAAACTGGAGATGACAGTGAATTAATTTTTAATGGAGCTTTTGCAACATTTGTGACATTTCACTTGACATCAGCAGGAGCTGTGGGTGCTCAGCACATCCAAAACCCACATCCCTGTTAGCTCAAATTACTGACTTTAAAGTCCCTTCTAACCCACACTGCTCTGTGATTCTATGAAGACACAGCAATCTGTGGAAAGGATTTATTAAGGGCACAAAGCATGAATTTCTTTTGGGGTTAGGACAGAACAATAATTGTAATTAAGTGATTTAAATGTATTTGGATAGTAAGCTTCTAACTACAAGCTGAATATTATGGAAGTCCTTCTCCCACATAATCTATTGCCCATGTCAACCACTGGTTACTGGACCTTGGAGCTTTTTAATGTATGTGGTATTAAACCTGCCTGGCCCGAGGCTTCTCTTGGTCAGCTCTTTTGCTACCTGGATATAATCGCTAGAGAGAAATATGGACAAAGTGCCTGGGAACTCCAGACAGCACAGCAGCACCGGGCCTGAGGTAAACTGGGGGTTCACAGGTGAAGGCTGTAACAGGACCCATCTCTGCACTGAGATTTAGCCAGTGAGGAAATCTGATGTTGTCTATATCAGCCATGAATATTCTTGGCATGATTTCTTCCCAAAGGCAGGGAACTTTCACACAGACTCCAGCCTTCCCCCTCCCGCCTCGACTGCAGAAGGAAATAAGCCTTTTATCCCACATCATTGGCTTCCATGCACTTCACTTTTATCTCTACAGTTTTCCCTGACTCTTTGCCATCCTTTAAATCCTGCTTCTCCCAGGCTATTCTCTCTGTCCTCGCTGGCCTAAAGCTCAGCTCAAGTCTGACATTCTGAGTATTGGTGGCCACATTAAAACCTTGACATGGCATTGAAGCAGCTGGCTCAAATCTCAGTGCTCCTTTGACCCAGAACTTGAAAGGGTTAACTCCTCTGCCTCTGAATCAGCAGGAATTCTGGCAGGGCTTGCAGTAAGAGCTGCATCACTCCCCAGACCAGCAACCGTTTGACCAGGAACAGGCTGTTTGAAGTGAGATGGTCAGAGTACCTTCACTCAGGCTATCCAGGTTTTCCTAAGTGAGTCTAAAACCTCTTCAAACAGAGCCCTCTCTGCTGAGGTTGTGCTGGATGAGTGCAAGTATCCAGAGCCTACACGAGTTTCATGAAAGACAAAGATCAGCCAGTGCTGGCAGACCCAGACCCAGGAGGAAAGCTGACAATAGCTGTGCAGATTGAAACATGAGATTCTTTTATTCAACAATTCCTGTAAAGTTTCTACATCTTATTTCCAAAACTGGGCCTCTTTTCTTTGAATTTTTGCCCATGCTTCCCCACCCCCCCTTTTTGCCCCTGGTTTTCAAGTAGATACAGAGATCACAGAGGTAGAAAAGTGCTGGAATTCATCTCTCCAGTTCACACAATCCCTTTAGACCTCCTTCATCTTATATAATATTTTGATGTATTTGACTAAATTTAATCATAGAATCACAGAACGGTTTGGTTTGGAAGGGACCTTAAAGAATATCTAGTCCAACCCTCTGCCATGGGCAGGGACACCTTCTTAGCTTCTTCTGATATAAATTCAGACACCTTTATTGATTCTGCCGAAGCTTTGTGGTAGAAATGGGCTTTGAGGCAGTCAGAGACAGACACCAGAGATCTACACCAGCGCTCCTAAAGGCAGGATTTGCCCATTTGAAAGCAGGGAGGTTTCCTCTGTGAATTCCATTTCACGGTCTAACAGATCTCAGCATTAGCTACCTGCAGTTCATTGTCAACCTAAATTTTCTTTTGCTCAGTTTCAGCCAATTACTCTTAGTTATAGCTATAACCCTTGGATTACCTTAAAATAGTTTTCCCTTTTTAATGTTCACATCACTTCTGGGGTGGTTATCACCTCGCTGTACCATGGGCAGGAGCAGCCTTTCAGTGCCATTTCCCCAAGGTGGAGGAAAGGACAATGTGATGCTATAAAGATGAGAGAACGTGGTCAAATAATCCCTCTTCATTTCCATTTCCAGGAAATGTCATTACAGCTCCTCTATCGTCTCTTTAGAGCTGCTCTACAGACTTTGCTGAAAGGGATTTCATGTTCTGGATCTCTGTTTGAGACTTTAGAAGAAAGCAAAGCATGAAGGGAGGATTAGGAAGGGGGAGGCCAGACTTCCCACTGCATTGAGTGTGAGGAGCCCTGGAATGTGGCCTGAGTGCACGGATCGAAGGAGCTGTGTTGAGAGAGGGCCTTGGAGAAATGTTTCCATCATCCCAGGGCTCTGTGGTATCTGCACTGCTCCCTTTAAAAGTGTTCAGTTTGCTCCTGATCTCCCAGTGTAATGGCAGGCAGAGGAAGCACAATGGTTGCTCAGTCTCTCTGAAAACCAACACCAGCAGTGCCCAAACACAGGAGGAGATCCCAAGCCCCTTAACAAACAAACAGCGCCCAGAACAAGGAGAGGCTCTGGAAGCTGCTGCTGCCCAGTGCTGGGTAAGCACTTTTCCTTTCTGCTTTCGGCTGCATTGTGCGTTGAGCAGCTGTGACATCCAGTGGCCAAACACAATACGGTTGGGTCTGGTACAGACCTTTTCATACGTGGTAACAAAAACAGAGCCCTTCCATGGCACTTTTCATCTTCAAAAAGCTGTATAAGCACGAATTCATTAACCCCTGCACAGCTCAGCGGGGGCAGACCAATGCAGTGATCCCAAGAGCACACATGAGAGGGAGACACCACTCCCTGAGCTCTCCAAAGGCATGGAAATCAGCTCTCCAGGGACGCACAGAGCCTGCTGTAGGACCAGAGTGCAGAACCTTCACCCCCCGGGGCAAAGAGCAGCTGGTGAGAGATAAGGGATCAGAAAGGTGCAGCTCATTCAGCACCTGATGAAGAGGCCACACCTGAGGGATGGGTTGTGCTTGTTTTCCCAAGAGCAAAAGAATCCATGGTAAAAGAGGGGAAAAGATGGGGAAAGCTGAGAGATCACAGCAGGACCAGAGAGATTTTGGAAGAGATCCTTTGTCAGAGGCCTGGCCCGAGGAAAAAGCTTCTGCAGAGATTTTCTGAAAACATTAGTGGATGTTGCTGGCAGACGTGGAAGGCAGGGAAGACAGCACAAATGTGGATCAGGATTAAGAAATGCAGTAGTGGAACCGAAGAAATGTGACTGTAAGGAGATGCCACCTTAAACTTCCTTTCTAGCCCACGCAGAAGACCAGCCTTGCCAGAGATGCTGTGTTTTATGTGGGTATCTTCGGTGCCAATCCACACATGCCTGCTCCTTGTGATTATGAAAGCAGACTTCAGTGAGCTGCATTCAGAGATTCAAGTGGGGACAGATGCGTCCAGCTTCAGTGACCAAGAAACCAGTCCCTGCTCTCCTGAGCTCATCACTGCCCCAGGGTTTTCCTGCTCTGCTCTGCAGTGTTTCCTTCTGCAGGCAAGGTCATTGCAGGGACCTTCAGAAGGAGCAAAGTGCCCCCAGTCCCTCCTCTCCCTGCAGCTCATCACCACTGCACTCCAAGGAGCTGAAAGTGTTTCCCATGAGAATGAGGTTGATTTTCAAGGCAGGGAGACAACATGAATGAAATTTAAATCCTACTGTCTATGCTGTACTTGTTCTGTGGCAAGAGAATCCTGCTTGATAACTCTTGTGCTTTACCTAAGTATTTTGCACTCATTAAGGAAACAAATTAGTTGTTATTGGATTACTTTTATTTTTTTCAGGTTATCATTTAAAAAATCCCCAAACCCTAAACACCAAATACAATTTCTTAATGGCTAATCAATTCCTAGCTATTGGTTCCCTTCCAAATAACCATTCCCCATGCCCTGAAAATGGATGTCGTAGTTGTATATGTAGGTTAGCATTTACAGGAGTAAGGAATATTCTGCCTGGTACCTGAGTGTCTGACACAGCCCTCGCGCACTCGTGAAGGCTGAGGATGGACCCGCACTGCACATTCACAGCTGCACACAAACCTGCCTCCACACTAGCCACTATGGACTAACCAGTCCTTCTCTAAAGCCCTGAGAGCAGACAGGATAATGAAGAGACGTGCTGGAAGTTAAGAGCATTAAGCAAGCCATGAGGTCTGTCACCTGCAGCCATCTCACTGTTCGTGGGCCCGGAGCCCGCAGTGCCTCACTGCAGAGTGACACTGGGAGACAAAGGCACGGCACAGAACGGGAGGGAAAGTGAGGGAGAAGGATGGAAAGTCTGAGGAGGTTCTGAATGCCTGGAAGAAAACATCTTAAGCAGTCACTCCACAATTTGATACCAAGAAAGAGCATTAGTCAGACTCTGCCATTACCTTTCCAATGAGCGTTCCTTTAAAACACCAGGATCTGCAGGGTCAGTGAAGAGCAGAAATCTGAGTGACAGACTTCTGCATCCGATGGCTTCCCTCTGGAGATCCCAGCTGGACTGAAGTGAGGTGCAGAGCCTGGTTCCCTGAGATGCAGAGCTGCCCTCCCAAAGGAAGCTGATCAGAACACAAACAGGCTGGCACTTGCTGAAGTGTCGGATGGAGCAGGTGAGGGAGGTGCACACGCAGCCACCCAGACACATCTTCAGGTGTTCTGGGAGGCACTCGGGGGAAAGAGAAGTCCCTGAGCATTCAGGAAGTGCTTTCAAGGTGCTCTGAGAGCTCACACCCTGGAATGCGCCCTGCACTGCTGATGGTTATTAGCACTTTAATGCATCACAAACAAGTCCTGATCTGTGGTGGTTCTGCTCCTGCCTTGGCACCCTCAGCTGCCTGAACCAGTGATTTCACCCTCTGCAAAGCTCAGAAGGCTCCTGCCCCACTTCTCTAAACAGGCCAGGGAAAGGCTGGCCTGGTCGGCTTCTGTGCTCATCGGCATGTTGCAAGCAACCAAAAATTTACATTTATCACACTTCCCATTTTACCTGTAAAGCATGAGGAATGCGAGGCCTTGCAGTGGAGGGATTTTGCTTGTGAGAGTCGTGCTCCATTTCTGGCTGGTGGATGCCTGTGAGCCAGGTCTGTGTCGGTGGTTTTTCCCCATCTGCTCCATCCGCAGCTCCTCTGCTGTGTTAGTGTTCCTGCGTGGGCTGTGGAATGGGAGCACTGGCTTCGTGTGTCCCCAAACTCCCTGTCCCCAGTGCCCACCCATGAGCCATACAGGCCCCTTCCAAACCACGAAATGCTTTAAGAGTGTACCGAGTATTTGATAACTGGTAACAAGCTTGGATTTCTGAAGAAACTCACGTTTCCTCGATATCCCATAGCCTTGGGGATGCTCTTTAAAGGAAGAGAAAAGGAAAAACCAGGCAGGATACATGACTGAGCAGTGGCATCTTTAATATCACTTTAACATGTATGACACAGCACAATTTTAAATCTGCTGATCCAGGAAAAAATTATACCAACACCTGCCCAGTGCCAGGCTTGTGCTTGTGGATGCCTGACCATCGCTGCCTGAAGCTCCTGCAGCCCTGGTGCCTGCAGCTGTGCCTCCTCGGGGTCGGAGGAGCACACGCGGCTCCTGGCACGGTGTCCGTGGCTCCTGGCACGGTGTCCGTGGCTCCTGCCAGGACAGGGAATGCAGGCTCTCAGCTCTTGGCTCATTGCTCACGCTCCAGCCGAGGAAATCTGCTTTGTGCTGCCTCTGTGGTCGCGAGGGAAGGAGAGCCCAGGCAGTGGATGAGCCCTAAACCCTTCCTCACAAGTTCTGAATGCTTTTTCACACGGAGGAGTTCAGGCCAGTCTCCTGTGGTCAGCTCTCCCCCACAGCTTGGGTCTGGTTGAATGCAGATAGGGCAAGAGCTCAGTGCTCCTGGCAGAGGCTTTGCTTTACACCCCACTTCTGTCCCCCACCAAGCTAATTATGACCTTTCAGAACACGTTTTGTCCCCAAAGAGCACCCTGCTGTACTTCAGCATCAGCCTTTGCTCGGCTACTACAATGTTTAATTAATTTCCCTCAGCCTCAGGCTTTCTTGCGCTCCATTTTCTTTGGCTCATTACAAGACTTGACACCTCTGTGTGGTTTTCCTGCATGGCAATAAAGGCACTTTTACAAAGTGCAAAGATAGCGAAGCATCTCTAATCCAGCAGTTAACCAGCATAAAATTCCAGCTTTATGATTTCCAGCAGCTGGAGAGTGTTTTTACAGGGAATGTTCCCCTCGTGCCCTCCCACCAGGAAGGGAAAGGCTGCAGGATAAGCCAGTGCTGCCAAGGACACAGCTCTAAGGGGTACAATGTGCAGTTTCGGGGAGGCTGGCAAAGTGACTACCTGCAAGTGATAGTGTAATTCCAAGGACTTTTCCTGCCCAGTGCTGCTTTATCTCAGCAGTGTACAACCCAGCTCGTTCTGGCCTCGCTGGCGGCCGTGCAGCCACACGAAGGCGCAGGGAAAGCACAGACCCCGCGCGCAGTGTCGCTGTGGGCATGGGACACAGGGCACTGCCACAACCCAGCCTGGCGGTCACAGGGAGCCTGGGTGACACGCGGGGTCTGAGGGCACTGCGGCAGCCTGGAATGCCTCGGGAAGGTCAGTCCAGCAGACTTCCTTCGCTCTTTATTAGACTTTAAGCTTGGCCCGAGGGGATGTTCTCAGGAAGGACAGAAAAATGTGCCCAGGAGGTACGTCAGTCACAGGCTGGCAGGGCGAGGCAGGGCTGGAGGAGCGGCCTGCACCGCTCTGTGAGCAATAAATGGCTTTGTTGGGGCAGTCAGGGTGAACTGGGCACTGCCCCATCCTCACAGACAGAATCAGAACAGTTTGGGTTGATGGGACCCTAAAGCTCAACCTGTCCCACCCCGGCCGTGGGCAGGGACACCTTCAGCTATCCGAGGTGCAGATCCAGGCAGAACTCTCGGAAAAGTTTGTGTCCCTGCTGGCACACTGGTATGAAGTGTCATAGCCCAGCACTTGAGTGCTCCTTCTGCACCCCAGCAAGTGTGATGGTTATTCACTTCAAAATCAGAGTATTTATTGTGTTTGTAATTAACCTTTCCCTAGAACTAATACAAACATGCACACACACCTGTTCCAGCCTCCCTCCCTCCAGGTTCACTCGCTGTTCCCACACACTCTCGGTCTCCTCCGGACTAACCAGGCCCAGCTCCCGCAGTCTCTCCTCATCAAGATGCTCCACACCCCAACTTTGTGGCCTCTGCTGGACCCTCTCCAGTGGCTCCTTGTCCTTCTTGTACCTGAGAGCCCAGAACTGGACACAGCGTCCCGGCGGACACAGCTGTGAGGAAAGGCTGAGGGAACTGGGATTGTTCTGCCTGGAGAGAAGCTTTGGGGCCACCTCGCTGTGGCCTCCCAGTGCCTGAAGAGAGCTTAGAGGAGAGATGGGGAGAGACTTCCTATAAGAGCAAGTAGTGACAGGGCAATGGGGAATGGGCTCAAACTGACAGAGGGCAGGTTTAGACTGGAGATTAGGAAGAAATTCCCTGCGAGGCTGGTGAGGCCCGGGCACAGGGAACTTTGCATGGAGGATAACTCTGAAAGTGTTCAGAGCCAGGCTGGATGGGGCTCGGAGCAGCCTGGGATAGCGGAAGGAGCGGCTGCCCACGGCAGCGGCTCGGGCCCGGCTGCTGTCCGGAGTCCTCTCCGGCCCAATCCATCCCGCCCGACCGCCGCGGCTCCCCCCGCGCTCCGCTCCACATGGTCCCGCCCGCTCCCC
>WEIT01001491.1:379653-403108 GCA_013389985.1 Dryoscopus gambensis
GGCGGAGCCCCAGCCGTCCCCGTGGCGTGGGGCCGGGCCGAGGCTCGGTGGTCCCCGGGGGGTGCAGGCCGTTGTGCGTTCCCGCAGCACCGGCCGGGAAGGGAGGGCCTGCGGCGGCCTGAACCCCGGCAGTGTGTGGGGGTGGCGATTAAAAACGGGGGGGTATAATGGGTCAAGGCGGGGCCAAAATCAGGGGAATATGATGGATCAAGGCAGGGGCAGAATGAGGGGAATATGATGGGTCAAGGCAGAGTTTAACCGCTCTCTCTTAATGATTAACAGTGGCTCTCGGATTGCCTGTGGCGATTTGGACCTTCCCCTCTTTAGTGGATGTCCTTCAGCTTCCCATCTCAAATATTTAGCATTTGCTGGCACTGCATCTGTGCCTGTGGTCTCTTAGTGGGTAATTAAGTGCTGGTTATCCCAAGGCAGTGCTGGTGGGGAGAAGCACCTGGAAGTGCATCTCTGAATGTTAAGGTGTGGATAAAGAACTGCCTGTTAATCATCTTGCTTCGTGCAGGGCTGCCGGAGAGGATCCTGGGCTTTCTCCTGCTCCGCTACTTGCCTGCTGAGTCACAGGGTAGGGCCATGGCTTTCTGAGCCTGGCAGGAAGTAGTGAAGTTTGTCATCCAAACCCACAGGCTGAGCCAACGCAGTTTCAGGCCTCCATCTTATTAAACACCGAGAGAGAAAGTGGTTGAACGTGTCTGTGATTTGCTCCCTGCCAGGCATCCTTTAGAACCCGTTGGATCATGTTGCAGAGGTAGAGGTGAATTAATACCCCATGGAGTGCAAAAGAGCAGGGTTGGAATGCGCACACTTGTCCAGTTTCTGGGAGAACTTTGGCAGTGGAATTGATATGTTGGGATCTGATAGAGTGCGCTGAAAGGTCTCAGCTTTTTTCAGAGCACTGATGGTATGAGAGTCACGGTCATAAGGACCTTTAAGTGTCAGGAGAGGCTTCCACTGATAAAAGTGGCCTGTAATAAGACACTCACTAGGGCAGTTATTTCTATGACTGAACTTTAGTGTTGCTTTTTAAATCTCCATTCAGATGCTTGCAGTGCTCAGCCTTAACCCTGTATTGATTTTAGGGAAGTGTGGCTACACAGTAGCTCACAAGGACAGGTTTTGGTGGTAGGGTTGGCTATAAAAAACAAATCTTTGGAAATAATTTCCAAATGGAGTAATTGCCAGTTGAGAGTACTACATTCCTTGTGCAGGGCATGTAGTCAGATGAGGAATAAGTGGTGATTTCTTAGACTTGAGCTGGCAGTGGGTTGTAACTTACCCTTGGAGTAGGTACTCACTTGTGCTCCAGGCAGGCCAGGCGAGCTGGAGAGTGTGGCTTCTCCCCTGAAGGGAGACAGTGACCTTGTCAGCAGATTATCCTGCAAAAAAAGGTTTAAGGCAATGTGCTCGCTAAATACCACTGTGGTATTTGCGTGTTTGACAGAGGACAAAGGTCTGAGCAGACAGTGCTGCTGTGACCTCTCCTGCCTTCAGTCAGCATTTCCATGGTTAAACCTGGGCACGGGCTGACACTTGTGTTCCAGATGAGTTGACTGCATTGATTGAGGCAGAATACGTTGTGGTGAGCTAAACAGCATCAGTTTTACCCTATAGCTCAGTGGGAAAATTGGTTCTTGAACACAGGAGTGGGGAGTTTGCAAAAGGAGCAAAAAAAGAAGCATCAAGAATTTCTGGGGTGATGCAGTGCTGTGAAATGCCTCTTTCTGCATAAAGGGAGGGACTTCTGGTCCTTGGTCAAGGATGCTCGAGTACTGTCTGACCTGGCAGACATTCCCTGTGGAAGCTCTCGCAGCGTGTATTCCTGAAGTGCCTCTTTTGTGAAGGTCAACAAACAGCTCTAGCACTGCACTGAGAGCTCCTGTGAGCTGGCTGTGCTCTCAAAGAATGAGGCACCTAAGGTTTTGTGGCAAAGCCATGGTTCTTTCATGGAAAATGAAAGTAAGGTTTAGCAGGTGCCAGCCTAATAAACTCTGAAAGCCCTTTTTGGATAAGTGGGGATTCTTTCTATTAGCCATTGCTCAGTGCATCTGCAGAGAGCTAAGTGTTGGTGTGGGTGGGACTGATAAGCGGAGAGTTGCAGGGATTTATTTCTGGCGTGTATGTTCACTGATTGAAGGTAAGCAGTGGCAGCATGAAGGTCAGCTTGAAGAAGTTGTCTTGCTTCATATTTTAGTCATATCATGTGTCAGTGTGGGGGTCTGACTGAAATCTTAGACGACAGGCAGGGACAGGACAGCTGGAAGGGGCACTTGAAAGCCGAGGGGGGAAAGCAAATGGCTGCCTGTGCTTTTGACCTGGGGAGGGCAGAGTTTGCTGTGGGGGAGGAACAAGTGTGTGCAGCTACCCCCTCACGCACGCTGAACCAGCAGCAGCGTTTCTAAGGTCATGTTTTTCTAACTTCTCAGTAACTGTGGAAGGATTCATGACCATTTCTGTAAACAGGGTTGCCACCCACATTGGCTTGCCAAAAACCCAGCTTCCAGATAGTTCTGCTTCTGAGGCTGAGCTTTCTTCTGTGCAGATGGGCTGAGTTTGGTGCCAGTCGATGGCTTACAGGCATGTGTATGACTTGATTTTTAAAATGTAGCTGGGCTTACATAAGAATTCCCTTACTGCAGTTTTCTGAAGTGGATAAATGTGAGAAGGGGGAAAAGGAAGTATTCCAAAGATTAGGGTGATTTTTATTCTTTTTAAGAGGAAAAACTATTCCTGTAAATGCTCAACAGGGTGTAACTATTAATGCAAGCTTTTAATGACAGCTGTGACTGGTTCTATTTGGTCATTGGTTCCGTTTGGCTCCGAGCAGCTGCTGTGCATACTAAGAGCACTCTGTGCATACTGAGAGCTATTGCACTCTGGTCTCCTATCAGAAAACTCAACTGATAGCAGAGATCTGCTGTTTTGGAATCGCTTGGCTGCTCTGACATGGTGAGGTGACATTCCTTTAGATCGCTCTGGAAACAAGACTTCTGCTTTTAGACTGCTCTTCCCATCTAGGCTGAGACTTGTCTCCCCAGTGTTTGACTCTCAATTCTCACCAAGTGTAAAAGGTTTTCCCAGTTGAAATAGTGTGAAGTGATGTTTCTGAATGGCCTTATGACTGCAGGTGTTAGTACAGGGTATAAAAATGAAGCTGCTGTTGGAAGCAGTTGCTGTGTGCTGAGAGCAGTGCAAGGCCTGTGAGGCCTCTGGGCAGGGGGTCTGAGGGGTGTCTGTGTTCCTGGCACCCTGGAGCTGTGTGGGAGAGGTGCTGGGGCAGGTCTGCTGAGAGCTGGGTGCTGCTGGCTGTGCCTGCAGCCAGTTCAAGCTCTGGAAGCCACCTGCAGCTGGCCTTGGGGGAGTACCAGCAGCCGGGATGAGGAATCAGGGAGTGGCACCAGCAGCCAAAAGGCGGTTGTGGTGGGCAGGGTGTGCCGGTGATGGGCTCTGCCTGCTCTGCTCACCTGCAGCCCGATGGTCCCCCCTGCTCAGCTGCTGACTGCAGAGCCCACCCAGAAGCTTGAGGACTTGAGAATTGCCACTTCTACTAGTGGGTTCTTAGAGCTATCAGAAGACTGACCTGCCACCAGAAAATCATATATAATATTAATAGATTACTTGATGAGAGATGCCGAAGCTCCCATTTTCCATTCAATTTCTCTAGAGAAGTGTGCCATCTGCCAGGAGCTTGCATTTGTCATCTGCTCCTGCTGTTCTGTCTAGGGTCTCATGATACTGCAGTGAGGTCACTTGGAAACATCAAAAGAGACTGTGCCTTGCACGTAAGGAAGTGATTTTTTTTTATTATAAAAGTCATGGGACACTGGAAGAGCTTGCCCAGAGAAGCTGTGGCTGCCCCATCCCTGAGAATATTCTGGGTCAGGCTGGATAGGGCTTGGAGCAACCTGGTCTGGTGGAAGGTGTCCCTGCCCATGGCAGGGGGGTGGGATGGGTTGAGCTTTATGGTTCCTTCCAACCCAAACCATTCAATAAGTAATTCTAAACTCCTCTTTTCAGGTACTAAAGATGTCTATTACCAAGATCCATGCCCGCGAAATCTTTGACTCCCGTGGGAATCCCACTGTTGAGGTAGACCTCTACACCAACAAAGGTGAGTCCTCAGCTGCAGCTGTCCATCCCTGGCTTAGATCTGATAGAACTGTGCTGACTTTCTTCTCCATACATAAAACTTGTTGGAACTTGCAGGAAAAACCTCTGCCTCTTTCTGTTGGATAAGTTTGCTGAGCTTGAGCTCCTGGCCTGGGCATTACAGGGTTTTTTGAGGGGTGCTGCTTCTTACAGCCTAAACTGTGTGAGAGCTATTCCAAACCTGCCCTCCTTCCCTTGCCCCAGCATAAACTGGGATAGCACTTGGAAACAGGGAGTTAAGGCCTTTGTTCCTGTCCTCGCAGCTGCTAATGGCCCTGGTTGTCAGTGCTCCCAACTCCGTATGAGTACACTTGAAGTTTAATTCTTAATTTGTCTGCAGTGGCTTTCTGTAATGACACAATCTTCTGCTGCACAGTTGAATTTTGGGTAATGGTTTCTTCTCTGCTGAAGTACTGAGGCATGACTAAAAAACTTGTCTAATTGGGCTTTCACATGCAACATCTTATATTTTTAATTATTGTAGGACTTTCCCTTGGTTTGTTAGTTGTTCATCCCACATCTGATAGGATCTGACAAAGGCATTGTGCAAACTCATACCAACGTGGTTTGGTGGAATGAGCAAACACAATGGCTGTAATACACTGACTAAAGAGCTGATCTTTCTGCCTTGAAAGATTAATGCAGTCATTTAATGAGACTGCCCCCACTAAGCTCTTTGATGCAGTGGGATAAGGGAAAGATTGGAAGCTGAAGTTGGCATCTTGAACTTTGGGCAGAGCAGGCTCCAATGTGCAGATTTGCTCCAAGTTCAGCATCCTTGGCTGAAGGAATGGGCTGTCTGGGTGGCTCTGCTGTTGTCAGAAGAGCTCAGAACTCCTTTTAACAAAACAGGTCTCCTAATTGTCCCTTTTATGCCATATCCTAGAAGAATTTAAGAGCTTGCCTTGCCTGAGCTCCCAAGTTGATCCAGTGAATAAAGTTATGTTTTTGGAAGGGGAATGGATGCTTTCCTTAACTCTTGAAATGCACAGTGGGAGAGGAGGCCCAATTTGCTGTTGATGAGTGTGAGGGAGATGCTGATAAATTGGTGATGCTGTAAATGAGCAGACAGCCCTCCTAGGATCACTGTATATGCCAGCAGAGGTGTGGTTTAGAGATTCCCTCTCCCGTCTCCAGAGGTGGAAGCATGTGGCAGGCTGGGATGTGTCTGGGTGGAGGATGTTCTGTGGGTTTGAATGTGCCAAGGTGTTCTTTCCTGTTGTGAACAGGTCTGTTCAGAGCTGCTGTTCCCAGCGGTGCCTCAACTGGAATCTACGAGGCTCTGGAGCTCCGTGACAATGACAAGACACGCTACATGGGCAAAGGTAAACCTGGGCACTCAGAGTGCCCTGTGACAGGGCTGTCGCTGCCTGTGCTGGGCTCCTGTCCTGCTGTCTGTGCTCTGGACAAGGCACGGCAGCTGAGCAGGGCAGGGGGGCACACAGGGAGTGACCGCGGAGCCAGCTGGGTGTGGGCTGTGAGCTGGGGCAGAGGAAGGCAGGGCTGGCTGCGTTGGTTTCCTGGGGACGACCTGGAGGGTGACTCTGCCTGCAGCAGTGCAGCTGCCTGGTGCTGCAGGGCAGGGCACCTGCACGGGTGGGTGTGTGGAGCTGGGCACACGCCAGCCAGGTGATGATGTCTCTGGTACAAGGTATCCAAGTGTACTTTGTTACCCTGCTCCTCTTGCCCTGTGTGTTGGTGTGTGTCAAGAGTACAGAGTGCTTTAGCAGTGTTGTAAGGGCATCTAAACTGCCAGCTCCAAAAGCCGTGGTCATCCTGCAGTTAGTCACCAGGTCTTTTCACAGACCCAACTTTCCCAGAACCCTTAAATCTGTCAGCTCTGACACTGTAGACTCCTTAGATCCCACCATGTTAAATCCTGAACCGGAGGTTTTATGCCAACTGCTGTCCATTGCTATGTGCAGCTCTGCACTGGCAGTCCTGGAAGGTGCCCCTATTTCAGACCTCACAATAGCTACAGCCACTCTGGCTTTTTGTCTGTCATTACAGGTAGCCAGGATACTTGAGTTTGTGTTAGCGGTGTAATATTTTACTTGCCTGGGGACTGGTTGTGCATTCTGAAAAGAAACTAAACCCAGCAGTCACCAGGCTGGCTTGGGAACAAGTATGGGTGAGAATGAATAGCTGCAAACAAGATGTCATTACCTCATAAACATCCCGATAGTACTTCTTGTGATTGTTCTGAGAGCTTGGACAGTCAGGGCTCCTTCTCAACTTGCTGCTCTAAAAGCATTGGTGATGCCTTTGAAGTGTAAGCGATCATCTTGACTTTTGGCTGTGAGAGAGAATTAATTTCAAACTTTCCTGCCAGTCAGGTGAAAAGAAGCTGAAATATTCTTTGCCTATTAAGAAAGAGCAATTAAAGTGGATAGCTACTGAATTGAACTTGGAGAGCCTTGTCTTAGAAGATTCATGGTTGTTAATACCTTAACACAGAATAAACTCCTGGATGACTGAATATCCCCAAAACCTGAAGATCTTATGCTGTTTACCCAGGGCACTCTTTCTTGAGAAGAGTAAATGTGTATTTACCTCACTGTGCTAAATGTGTGTGTGCTTAGACCTGTTAAGTCTGATCCTATGGGCAGTTCTTAATAGCATTTAATTAGACTGCAGTTAACAGGCTGTGGCAGCTGAAGGGCTTTGTCAGCTGGGAAATAACACGAGTTATGAAAAATAATCAAATGGGATGAGTTGCAGATAGCTGGTAGGCCTTTTGTAATAGAGATCTGCAGACTTAGACCATTTGAAAAAGCAATTAATGTGGTTTAGGATGCAGTCAATTAGCATTCATCATTCTGAAGCTTAGGTTTTTGGAAGTCTTTAAACACTGCTCAGTAAAACATGTGCTAAGGTGATGCTGTAGCAGTGTTACAAAATGGTGCCTGCATGTGTAACTTCTGGGGAAAGCGTTTTCCTTCCCCTTACTCTTAGATTCTGTGAGTTGATAGGAGAGCCCATCCTAAAACCTTCTCTAAATGCTGTTGTTCAGCTGTGGGGTGATGGCAGAGTTATGGAGGCCTGGGTGGAAAGCACAAACAGAGCCTTGCACAGCCTCCTCTGCTCTTTGGGCCTTTTGTCTCTAGTGCACTGCTCAGTACCAGGCTCCTGCTGCCTGTTCGTGTCCTCTCTGGCATTCCTGTGGGGTTGGCTGTGAGTCTTCACCTGTGCCTTGATTCTGTTGTCCGTTTCGCTTCTGTCAGGTGTCTCCAGAGCTGTTAAATATGTTAATGAGTTCCTGGCCACAGCACTGTGCACACAGGTAATGGATGTGCTCCCAGTGCAGCCCTGGCACTCGGATGAGTCTCTCCCGTGCATGGCCTGGCAGACTAACCTGGCATTCCTGGACAGTTCCTCCTAGCCAATGTATCCTTCGTGCACCTCCCAGTCTGGCCAGGGGCCTCTCAGTGTTCAGACATGGCCCTAAGCTCAGGTTGGACTGTGGTTGGAGCAGCATGGAGTGATTCCTGGATGTTCCTGTTCCTGAGATCCCCTACTAATCCCTGCATAACTGGTGTGTTGACCAGTGTCTGATTTGCTTGTTCCTTCCAGGTGTCTCAAAAGCTGTTGAGCACGTCAATAAAACGATTGCACCTGCACTGGTTAGCAAGGTAGGAGCAATCTCCCTTCTCTTAACATCTCCTACAGCCAGGCAGTGTCCAAACCATCATCTGGTGGTGTGTGACCTGAGGGGAGTGCATGTGAACAAACTGACTACAGCAATTGTTTTACTTAATTTACTTAATGAGTGCGTATCTAACACATAATGAAATGATCTCCAGCAGCCTGGTGTTGTAGTGTGCAAGAAACACTTCAGCCCCTGGGAGATTCAGTGGTGTGCAGTTAGGATACAAGCTGATTTATGCTTCACAGAGTGGCTGAATGATGAGGAGGGGCTGGATTTTATCCAGGCATGGTAATTCGGAAGGGAGTCTCAGGGGATCTAGAAAAGTCTGCTTGAATGAAATTCCTGTGTGCTTTGTGGGCACTAAGCCCTACCTACAAAGGCTGGTGCAAAACTAAGTGGTAACATGTAAAGTGATGGCACATCCAGCTCAGCTGCCAGCCGTGGGCTGCCGCGAGTGCCCAGAAGCTGCTGCTGTGTGAGAACGATGGGAATTGGTCTGGTCAGCTCTTGGTAGCTGCCCTTGAGCAAGTGTTGGTGCCTGCCAGGGATGTCAGGGCAGTGGTGGGTAGTGAGAGTTTGTGGACCTTTGTTTGGTGTCAAACAACTTGGTTGTTTCTCTCTGCAGAACATCAACGTTACGGAGCAAGAAAAGATTGACAAACTGATGCTGGAAATGGATGGAACAGAGAACAAATGTGAGTGGGCTTTGCACTGAGGGGTGAAAAGATGAGGATGGGTCAGTAGAATTCTAGTTTACCAGAACCAACAGCCAGCGTATGGCCTGTGCTGTGCACTGCCATAATTCAAACCATGGGCTGGTATTGCCGAGTCTCTTTTTTATAAAGACGCTTCTCTAAACAATTTCTTCCTGTTCCAGCCAAATTTGGTGCTAATGCCATCCTGGGTGTGTCTCTGGCTGTGTGCAAAGCTGGTGCTGCCGAGAAGGGTGTCCCCCTGTACCGTCACATCGCTGACCTTGCTGGAAATCCAGAAGTCATTCTCCCAGTTCCCGTAAGTCCCTGGGTGGGGCAGGCTAAGGCCTTGGTTTGGCTTTAGCCTGGTGGACTTGGATCCAGCTCTAGAGAATGTATGTATGTATCTGAATGTAAATGCTCTTGCCCAGTTACCCTGACACGTTCCAACTTGGCTTTTCCTGCTTCCTCCAAGGCTTTCAACGTGATCAATGGGGGCTCCCACGCTGGCAACAAGCTGGCCATGCAGGAGTTCATGATCCTGCCCGTGGGGGCTGAGAGCTTCAAGGAGGCGATGCGCATCGGGGCAGAGGTCTACCACAACCTCAAGAACGTCATCAAGGAGAAGTATGGCAAGGATGCAACCAATGTGGGGGATGAGGGTGGCTTTGCCCCCAACATCCTGGAGAACAAAGAAGGTAAGAATGAGCCCAGTGTGGGAGGAGAGGTAACTGATAGCTGGAGGATGAAGATCATGCCTGCCCAGTATCAATGACAAGCAGGATCAATAGGATCAAAGGTGTAGAACTTGCTGCTGTTTCTTGGCTCTGTTTCTTACCCTGACAAACATCCTAATATGCTCTACTGATGTGGTCAGGTATTCCCTTGGACATCAGTTTATGCAGTTTGACAGGATGATTTTTACTTCAGTGCCTCATTATTCTCATTCCTGTAGCAGCTTAAGGGAATCTTGTGCCCTTCCAGTTAAAAAGTGGTGTGGGAACATCTGTGCACTGCAGGTTTTACAGAAGTCAACAGTCAGAGATCAGTGGAGTTGTTTTTCTGCAGACAGAGAGGGAAAACAGCTTGTGTTCTGCCTGGTTGTGTGTGGGAGGGCACGAAGGCTGCCCTGGGAAGCTGAGGTGTTGCTGCTTCCCTGGCCAAACAGTTCTGTTCAGGAACCTGTGGGAGGTTTGTCTGTGGGAGCAAAATAATCTGTTGCTACAAAATCTGTACCAGAGGAGCTGTTTGTGTGCCTCTGCAGAAATGGAGCTGCTAACAAGGCAGTAGAACACTGGTGCTCAGTTCAGTTGCTTTTCACTTTACAGCTGCTGGTTATGTTATTGTGGAAGGGGACTGGTGAACTGCACTGCCTTTCTTGAAGATACTGAGGCAGCACCAGCAGTTGTAATTTCTGAGTCCCAGTGTCACATGCAGCTTTGCTGGGTCTGTACCCTTGCAGACATCAGTGACCTTGAATGACAATTACATTCCAAGGAATTTTTGTCTCTGGCAGCAGCTGCTTTTTTGGTTTGTGCTACATTAGCATCTTACAAAACACAACCAAACCCACACAAAAAAAACCCAAACAAAAATCCAGCCCAACAACAAAAGAACATACTTGATCTAAGCTTCCTGCTGCAAACAGCCTGGCTGATCCCAGCTGCTCCCCTGCAAGTCAGAGGTGGTTGGGACTCTGCCAAACAGTAGCACAGCGGGCAGTTTCCAGAGACTTCCACTGAGTGGTTCTGTCCCTTCTGCAGGTAAATGTGCACATGGAGAACAGGTAGATGCCAAGAGGGGTCCCCTGTGCAGAGGCAGGCTGCATCTCCTTGCTGTCAGGGTTTGGATGGTCAGCACCTGATCTGGAGCTAAAAGGGATTAGAGTGCCGGCACTGCTTCCTGCCCACATGCATAAAGCTGAAAGAGGATGTGGTATCATCTAGTATTAAGCTTTCTGGGCTGACATGTAGTCCTGCCTGAAGAGATTAGGAATCCCATAATGGTGTCTCAAGGGTATTACAAGCTAAAAGCAGTATTAAAGTAATATCTTGTTCCAGTCAGTTCAGAAGTGGGAGAATTTAAGAACCTTTTCCTCTGGGCTTTCTGAAGGGGTAATGGAAAAGCTTTGCCAAGTGACTGTGCTGCTGTTGGGAAGTGAAGAGCTTTGGGGTTAGGATGCCTGGCAGGCACTCAGAAACACCTCTGTGTGTTGCAGCTCTGGAGCTGCTGAAGACAGCCATCGCCAAGGCTGGCTACACCGACAAGGTGGTCATTGGCATGGACGTGGCTGCCTCAGAGTTCTACCGCAATGGCAAGTATGACCTGGACTTCAAATCCCCCGATGATCCCAGCAGACACATCTCTCCTGACCAGCTGGCTGACCTGTACAAGGGCTTTGTCAAGAACTACCCTGGTGAGTTGCTCTTCAATGAGAAGCACAGTAGTAGTGGTGAATCAGGGTTGACTGCTGAAGGAAGGAGTTGAGGTGCAGCCCCTCTTACAGGAGAGATCGAGAGCTCCTGCCTTACTCAGCCTCTTTGGGGTCTTAGCAATGTTCTTGGAAGTGGGTAGAACTTGGCTGCAGCACTCTGGTACCACTCACTCAAACAAGACCTTTGTGCTGGCATTGTCCTAAAGCTGCTGTGTCCCTCTGCAGTGGTGTCCATTGAAGACCCCTTTGACCAGGATGACTGGGGTGCCTGGAAGAAGTTCACTGGCAGTGTCAACATCCAGGTGGTTGGTGACGATCTGACTGTGACCAACCCAAAGAGAATTGCCAAGGCTGTGGAGGAGAAGGCCTGCAACTGCCTGCTCCTCAAGGTCAACCAGATCGGCTCTGTGACAGAGTCCTTGCAGGCGTAAGTTCTGCCCTCTGGGCCAGGCCAGGGTGGGGCTGGCTTTAACTGGGAGAAATGAACGTACCAGGTCTAGGGGAACAGAAATCTGCTGATGGGAGAACAATTATTAACTGATACAGGATATTGCCAAGTAAATGTGTACCTTCATGGTCCTGACATCACATGGGTACCCTGAACAACTTCCCAGGGTCTATGTGACAGCAGCTCCTGATCAGCACCTTGTCCTGTGATCCTGCCTGTGCTGCCCCTGGGCAGTGCCACTGGAGCAAAGGCTGCTGGGCACAGGGCATTGTGTGAGCTTCATCTCTTATCTCTGCAGCTGCAAGCTGGCCCAGTCCAACGGCTGGGGTGTGATGGTGAGCCACCGCTCTGGAGAGACAGAAGACACCTTCATTGCTGACCTGGTTGTGGGTCTCTGCACTGGTCAGGTTGGTATCTGCAGCTGCTGCAGTCTGCCTTTCTGCTTGATGAAATAATTTGGTGGTGAAGCCAAAGCTGTGGTGTACTGCACTGCCTCCAGGCGTGCAGATTTGCTGTGGCTGTTTGTGGGGAGCTGATTTGTTAAGGGACTGTGATGAGGCACCATCTTAACTTGGGAAAACTCACCTCTTAACTACCCATGTCAGAAGTCTTAGCTCCAGTGGCTGTTCTGGGGTTTCCTGGTCCTGCAGCTGATAGCAGATGAACAATCTCTATTGCTGCCAAGAGCTGTTGTGTTTGCATGTGTAGCTGTTGAGCCTGATGCCTTAGCAGAGCTGGCGATGGTGCTTATTACCTTGAAGAGTTTTGTGTCGGCACTTGGAGTCGGTCACTGACTTTGTGATTCCTTCTCAGATCAAAACTGGTGCCCCGTGCCGATCTGAGCGTCTGGCCAAGTACAACCAGCTGCTGAGGTGAGCCTGGTACAGGGAAAGGGCATTCATTCTGAGAGTGCTGTGGGGCCACAGCTTGGGCTGTGCCCCTCAGAAACACCCTGCAGCTGCAGGACATGCCCTGACCCTGGCAGAGGTGCTTGTGGGTGCAGGTGGCTGTAGGCTGAGGATGAGCTGGGTGTGTGAGGTCTGGAACAGATCACACAAAGCATCCTGTGGTGCTGGATTTGAGGCACTGTCCTCTGTGCATGAGGCAGCTCCCTTGGCAAGCATCTCAAGTGTTGGGGTTGAGTTGTGTGGCACTGCCCCACTGTGCGGGGGCTTGGTGGGAGCTGCCTTGTCACTGTAGGACCTCCAGTGCCAGGTGGGCCAGGTGTTCAGAGAACCCTGAGGGGTTCTGTGCTGGCTCCTGACAGCCCGTGCTCTCTGTCCTTGCCAGAATTGAGGAGGAGCTCGGCGGCAAGGCTCGCTTTGCTGGGAGGAACTTCAGGAACCCTCGCGGCAACTAAGTGTGGAAGAGTCCCCCCTGTTCTGGTTCAGCACTAGTCATTGACTTAGATCACAATTACCTGTACTAGAAAGATGAGGGCAGCTGAAGGAAAAGACCAGTCTGCAGGTCCTCTTGTCCCCTAGATGATCCCTTCACCTAGTGTTCTCACCAGCTCTGGTCTGTTAATTGTAATGCTCTGCTGCTTCTGTAGAACAGTCCTTGGGGGTGTTCTGTGTATTGAACACCTTCAGGGGTCATGACATTGTGATTCTGGACATAAACACTTTAGTTTCCCTCTCTGCCTCTCTTCAGCGTCTGGAGCTGTGTGATTTGCAGTGCTGCAAGAGGTACCTGCAGACAGAGACAGTAGTGTTTTTACATGTGATAAATAAAAGCATCAAACAACCCAACAACCTGTGTGGCTTGCAGTTACTTGGAGCAGTCTGGGGAGCAGGGATTCCCACCTTTGCATCATGGAGTCATGGAATGGTTTGGGTTGGAAGAGACCTTAAGGCTCATCTTGCCCTTTTTCCCGGGGGTTGGCAGGAGTTTTTTGGGTGTCTCTGTCCCCACGGTGCTGCTGTTACACTGTGTGGGCACTGTCACAGGGAGCAGAGTTGTGACCCGACTCCACTCCCAGACAGGAAAAAACAAATTATTACACAACTGAGCGAGAGGATGCTGCTGATTGTTTTTTTTTCCGTAGTGGCAGATTTTTTAAGAAAAGCATTAATTTCCGATCTGTTAATGAGCGCTGCAGTGCTTCGGTTCCCGGAGCCGAGCCCTGGGGCTGGGAGGAGCCCGGCACTGCCCCCCGGTGGGCGCGCCGGGCCTTGCACCGCGCTGGCACAAACCAATTTTGTATCATTTTAACGTTTTAAATCGGTGGAAATGTTACAGCCAGCGGTGCTGCAGGGCGTGTGTCATCATTTACCTTAAAGAGTATTCTCAGTTGTAGTGTGGGAATAACGAGGAAACAGCCTTCCCTGGGCACTTGGCAACTGTGTTCCCTTAGGAGATTGGGCTCCACCTAAGGAGAGCTTTGCTATGAATACCAAATTTACCAGCCCCAGCTCAGCACAGGCCAGGGACCTCCTCTCTCCACCGTTTGTCCTTTCCCCAGGCCTTGCTCTGAGCTGGCTGCACTCCGTGGCAGATTTGAAGCCCACTGCACTTTTCACACTTAGCTGATCTCTGAATTAGACCTGTTAAATGAATAAACCAGCTAATTACACACAAATCCTATCAAGGGATTTTTCTTCTCTCAAAGAGGCAGCTTGTGATAGCTGCAGAATGGTTGAGGAAGCCTTGCAGCAGAGCTGTGGTCAGGAGCACAAGTAGGGCTGTTCCTCACCTGGCACTTTGGTCAGTGAAGTCCACATGCTCAACCCCCTTACCTGGGCCTCTACTTCCACCTGGTGATTTGCTCTTAATAAGCATCAGACAGCAAAAGGAGCTGGAAAATCAGGTCACTGCTTGCCATAAATCGACCAAACCCCGAAGGGCAGTGAGGCTGTGATGAAATGAGTGTCAGGAGCAGGGCCTGGCACCTGGGCTGCTGTGCTTGCATGCAGCCACATCAGTGTGGGGGAAAGCAGGCTGGAATCGTGCTCTGGTGAGATGAACAGTTCAGTCCCAGCTCTGACAAAAGCCCCTTCCACTTGTGCTGGTTAACACGGCAAATGGAGCCGGGCATGAATTCATTACCGTTCACACCTTGTCAGAGCGAGGTGGAGAGAACAGCTACAGGTCAATTACGGGGTGTGCGTGCCTTAAAATAACCGGGAAATGGCAGGGTTAGAACATTGCTGGGGCTGTACAGCCCAAAGCTGCACTCGGCTGCTACTGAAGCGTGTGTTCCTCCCTGCACCGGCGAATCAATCCCGCCGTGTCAGACGCTGTGCTCACCTGTCCCATCAAACCCCTTACATAAAGCTTTCAAGTTAAATCTCACAGAGTATTTGGGCCAGATCAGCGAGGTGCTTCCAGCTGCAGAGGATTCAGGCTCTCCCTAATGAGGCTGCAGCGTTTAAAGGAGTCACTTGCAAAGGAAGAAAAGAGCCCCGAGTGGGGAAGTGCTGGAACGTGGGGCTGGGGTTTGTAGATAAGAATTTTAAGCGTGTTAGAGAAAAGTGAATGATTGGTAACGCTGTGTGTGTTTGGAGTGAGGGGAATAAGTGAATAGGGAGCAAGATTTGATTGCTGAAAATCAAGACCCAAACCTGCAGTGCTGGAGAGGGGGAGAGCTGTGTCTGCTCCTTAATCAGGGCTCGGCTCCTGCTGCACAGCTCCTCACCTTTCTGTGCTGTCCCCACGGAGTTGGACTCGAAAGGCTGTGCTTTATCACAGAGAGCAAATGTGGCACAGCCAGTGGCTTTATTACTGCAATAATTTGCAGGGATGGCACTCCTTGGAGCAGAGGAGGCATCAGCTTAGCAAACACGAGCTGGGAGGCTGCTCTGAGAATAGCAGCGGGGCTTAAAAGCAGAGCTGTGGTGAGTGATGAGCGGAGGGGAGAGGCAGGTGGTGCTTTTGGGAGCTGTTCAGGTAACAGGATTTATAATGGAGTGATGCAAAGGAGTGGAGTGGGAAGGATCTCCCGTTACCCCCAGCTCTGTTTCTAGGCGTGTAGAGGTGGCTTTTCTGCTTTGGAGCCCAGCCTACTCCTAGCAGTGGTTTCCTCACGTTGGTTTCCGGGGATCGTACGAGCCCTGTCTCAGTGGGTTTGCTCTGGACAGGAGGGGAGGCTGCCATCCCTCCGCGATCTTGAGAAACCAGATGATTCAACATTCGGCATTCCTGGTGGGAGTGAGGACATCGCTCCTCACCTTCCCTCTCTGCAGCTGAGGCTGGGCCAGAACTCTGCAGCCTGCCAGGACACCGAGGGTGGCTGTGACACTGGGACAGGGCTCGGAGCCAGCCCTGCCTGCCCCCAGCGGCTCTGGGGCTGTGGCCTCACGCTTCCTTTCACAGCAGGATTGAAAGGGTTGTGCCAGGCACCAGCTCAGGCCCACCACTCCCTTGGAAAGCTTTTATTGCTGTTCATTTGTATTGCAGGGTGAAGTGATTTCCCTGTAGATAGGAACTGTGGGTGGGTGTGAGAACGCAGGAACCCGGCTCTCTGAGCACCTGGGAATGTGGCCTCTCCCTGCAGCTGCCTCCTGGGTCATCAGGATGGTGCTGGAGCTTTGGTCTGGTCCCTTCTGCAGGGAGAGAGACCCATTTGTGCTCCCTCTGCCAGTCCCCAGGAGAGGAAACCGAGTACCATCAGACATGGAGCACTTTGCACACACTGTGTGCTCCATGGATGGACGCTCTGAGAGACTGGCAGCACAGGGTGTGGAGAAAGGGAAGAGGAAGAAGAAATAGAGCCAAACCAGCTGCAGGCCTCAGTTCTGCTAGGAAAACCTGGAGGTAAAAAAAAAGAAGGAAAAAACCCCACCAAAAACCAAGGAAGAGAACTGAGGAATGGAGGAAGAAAAGGGGTTGAATAAAGAACTCAGATGATAAAAATGAGAGATACAAAATAAACTATAAGGAAGAAAATAATCACAAGGCCCAGATGACTCCTTGTGCCACACTTGAAGTGAGTGTGGGGTGAAATCTCAGGCCCGAAGCACGAGGCACAGGCTCAGCTCTGTCTGGAAGCACACACGTTTAATCATCCAGGTGCCAGTTACAGGCTTAAATTACAGGAGAGAGTAGGAATACAGGCTAATTCTGCAAAATAAAACCCTCGGACAAAGGCCGAGCAAGCTGACACCTTGCTGACAGCAGCGGCTGCAGGAGCAGCCTGGGGCCAGCCCAGCTCTGCGGCCGCCGGGTCAGCCCCGGTTTGGGGCCAGCCCCGGTTCGGGGCCAGCCGGCTTTTCCACCTACCCTGGCTCAGCGTCCCCCGGCCGATGGGGCTGCCAGCGGTGCTGCCGGGGCCTGTGACGGGCACGGGCTGCAGAGTTCCCTTGGAAAATGGGCCGGGAAAGCACCTGGGCTGGAGCAGTCCCAGAGCAGGATGTGTGGTCCCAACAAAACCCAAAGTGCAGATTTCCAGGTCCGAGCCTGTCCTCAGCCTCCAAACAGGAGAGGTGAACGGCTTTAGCGAGGCAGGCAGGTTTCTCTGTTACTGAACAAACCCTGACATGCTCTTGCCCAGCTGTTTGGGGTGAAGAGTATTAAGAACAAACCTCTCCAGTGGAGAGAGGCCCCGCAGAGGAGCCAGAGATTTGGCCCTGGACATGCTTGGAGACCTCGGCTGTGTCATTTCCCTGCTGCTCACTTGTCTCACCTGTCCCCAGGGATGGGTGATGCTTTGCAGGGCGGTGGGGAGGATTCCTCAGTCGGTTTTGTACAGTGCTTTGACGGTAACGAGTGCTGAGGGGAGAAAAGAGACGGTGCTTGAAATGGAAATGTTCCCATTGCTGTGCTGTGTTTTCTCTCCTTTAGAAAAGTCCATTCACAGGTGCCATCAAAGGCAACACCAGGAAAAGAGCAGCTACAAGGGGGAGGTGGGAGCCAGGCACCTCCTCCTGGAGGAGCAATTTGCAGTGGGAAGGACAAAAATGCAAATCGGAAATCAATCCATCTCTCCCTTGAATGCTTTGGTCGTTTATAACAGCTCAAAGTGAAATGGGTCACTCAGGACAAGAAGGGAAGCCAGTAAATCCATTTCCTGCTTCCTGCACGGGAGGAGAAGGCGTGGATTTACAGGGGGAATGCAGCAGGTGCCCAGCTGAGGTGTTCCACGCTGGCAGGAGAGGGCAGCTCAGCAATGTCAGAGCGAACCTCTGAACAACCAGAAAGCACCAGGCCAGACGTGTCAAACCGCCCCTGCTTTGGGCTGCTCTTCCCTCCCCTGGTGTCAGATCCAGCTGGTTTTACATCTGCTTCTATTGTGGGCACTCAGTCGATAATTGATTATGAGCAATCAATTGATAGTAACTGTAAGAAAGGTAGAAATGGGGCATCTCTGTGCATGTGCTTGTGGCTGACAGTGAATTCCCTTTTCCAAAGTCCAAGGGTTTAGAAGGCATTGAAAACAGCCCCTCTTTGAGCAGTGCTAGATTCCCACTGGACCTTGCGCAAGGCACCTTGTCCTTGTCCATGTGTACCTGCAGGGCATGGCCTGATGGAAAACTGCTTTGCTGTTGGAAAGGAGACTGAAAATCCTCAAGATTTTGTGTGTGTGGCCATAGAGCTGGGTGTGAACATGCACCTGTGTTTGTGTGAGTGAATGTGCATAAACTCAGTGTCCAGTGGCTGCTCAGACACAAGGCTGGGAGGCTTCAAAGTGAAAAGGTACCAAAACCACAACAAAACCTCACCCCAAATCCTCCGGTGCTTGGATCCCTTTTCCATTTCCCTGCTTCAAAGGGCTGCTGTCAGTTTGTGATGTTGGTACAGCCCAGCAGCTGTTTGGGATTGAAAGCAAGTTAGTTCTATTTAATTCGTTTCCCAGGTTTTATCTGGCACGTAAATCCCAGGACAGGTTCCTGTGTCTGTCCCGAGCTGTAAGCAGGATGCAGAGCTGAGCACCACGGGGTGACGCAATTAATCCCACTCATGAGGAAAGACTCATTAGTCATTTGCAGCTTCAGCACCAGTGCCTTTCAAGGTGCACAAATCTCTCGTTAGACACGTTTCATGTTCTGCAGATGCCATTTTGTCCCCTCTCCACATGCACTGGAACATGCCCAAGTATACAAAAATGAGAGGAGCGATTGTTAGGGCTGAAATTTTTTTGTTCCCTTTCAATGGGATTTTTTTCCCTTTGCCCGGCACACATCCTGGGCTTTGATAAATGAGTCTCACCAGACACTGTGGTAAGCCAACCTCTGCTAATATTCATTATGCAGAACCCACTAGGAAATGGTCTGAGTCAGGGAAATGGAAAACCTTTAAAAGATAAAAAGGTTTTAAATTTTTTTTTTTTAAATTTAATGAGGAAACTAATTTATAACATTTTACATTTCTGGGATGTTTTAAAATATTCAAAATACCAAACCCAGAAATTTCAGGGTTGTATGTGCTGTGTGTTAGAAACCTGAGAATGGTCACACAGGAAACAGGGCTTTCCCCCCTAATTCCTGGGGTATTTGGGAGGTGTGTAGGGCCATAGTTGGTGGTGCACTGGGCAGGGTTAATGGTTGGACCAGATGATCTCAGAGGGCTTTTCCACCTAAACAATTCTGTGACCCATGTGTTCAAAACCTCCCAGCAAAATAGAATGGCGGAGCCAATGCAGAGACCTGTCACTTTTAGATGACAGAAAATGTATTCGAGGGGGACTGAGGGTGTTCAAGGATCTGCAAGAAGCCCCTGAGGTGGGGCTGGGTGTGAACGTGTCCCACCGACTCCCCGATCTCATTTCCACCCCATGACATCAGCAGGAGCTTCTCCCTCTCGCAGAGGCCCCACGGGGCACCAGGAGTGCCGGGGCCATGGTCACCTGCCAGCTCAGCCTGTCCTGCTGGGAACTTGTTCCTCCAGCCTCCGGGGAGTTGCATCAGACCAAGGAATAGCACAGGGCCTTTCACAGGCTCTGCTGAGCCCCCGTCATCTGCTGCTCCCTCGGATGGGTGTGAATATGCCCAGACTGATTTAAATCTCATTTCCATTAGTTCTGCTTTCATTGCGGCCCATACAGCCGCTTTCAGGCAGAGATGTCTGTGTCCAGGAGGAGTTCACACACATCCAGAGCACTGGCCTTCCAGTGGGACGAGCCTTCCAAAAAATTCTCTGCTAATATCTGTGGAAATGAGATTTTAAATTCCTGAGATTTCTACAGTAAACAAAACAAAGCAGAAAACCCCCCAAAGCAAACAGTTTTCAGCTAAAGGGCTGGTATTCAGATATGACAAAGGGGAAGAAAGAATTTAATCCTTTTTTGTGAGTGGAGTCAGGTCATCTGTAAAAGCCTCTCAGAATATTATCTCCCAAGCTAATCGCTGTATTGACATTTGCCTGTTTCATTAGAGCTGAGTTTTTACTGCATTGCTGAGGTTACAACCTGACTCATCTGTCATGGTCAAGGACTGGTTTGTAATTTCATGACTGGAGAATTAAAAAAAACCCCACAACCCTCCCTTATTTTAACTAGCTGTGTTGAAATGGTGTTCACAAAATGCTCAGTACTGGTGGTTTTTGACTTCATAGTTCCCAGTTAGGTTTTTTCCTCACAGATTTTTGTTTCAGTTAGCTGGAAAAGTGACCACTATTCAAAAAAGAGCCAGGTTAAAGCAGATTTGTAAAGAGATAATTTTAAAAAGTTAAACACACCACATACGCTGACATATGGATGTCAGATAAAATAGGTGCGAGGGTCGACAAAGGGACAAAGAACCACCCAGTGGAATTTTGCCACTGTTTGGTTTTGTTGCCCTGAAATGAAGAAGATGAAATGGTAACAGGTGAAACGTGGTGTGATTTTTCCATGACAACAACAACAACACAACAATAATAATGATTTAAAGTTCCTGGTGTGTCTTTGCCTCGGTGGATGCGGGGCTGTGCCCAGCAGAGCTGAACTCTGTGGCTGAGAGCCCCGAGAGGGACAAACCAGGGCAGAAGCCCCCGGGCGGTGTGGGAGGTGGGGAAGCAGCAGGAGGGGGCAGGAGCAGGATGGGGAGCCAGGAGCATTCCCAGCTGGCAGCAGCAGCAGCGTTTCAGAGCCTGAACACCCAGCAGAAACTCTGCTGCGCAGATCTTCCGAAACATCCAGGGGTGAGGAATAGGAATGTGAGGATTAACATTCCGTGTGCGGGTAGCCCGCGTGGCACGCTGGAATTCAGGTGTCTGTGTGGATTTGGCCAGTGAGGCTTTCCCTGGGTCAGCAGTTTGACACCTCCTGGGAGACACAGGCACAAAACACTCAGAGATCCAGACCCTGCCTTGCCAGAGACCTGCCAGGATCTCACAGGGACAATCCCCACGTACATTGGATATTTTACATGGAGAACACAGAGCCTGCCCACTCATCCACCATCCATCAGCCTCTCTCCATGTGGATGTGAGCCATGAAAATCTGCAGTGACCACGCACAGGAGCAAAGGTCTCCCTCAGCAGCATTTGGGTGCTCCTTGATCTTCCTGGTGTCAACTGAACCCTGTGGCTCTGGCTGGGAGAAGATTGCGGGACAAGCTCTGTGGCTTTGTTTATTATTGTCCACAGGGAGAGCCGCATCTTTGCCAAAAAAAAAAGACAACCCAAAAAAAGCCGCAGCTTCAAGTACTATTCCTGCAGCAATCTCCTGGCTGGGAACCAAACTCATAATTGGATCACTTGTTCGTGGCATGAGGATGTGGCTTTGCCTGCTAGGGCTGGCTGGGAATAATTTTTGGGGGTACATAGATGTTTATGAATCCCAGACTGGGTTGGGTTCAAAAGGATCTTAAAGCCCATCCAGTGCCCCCCCTGTCATGGCAGGGACACCTCCCACTGCCCCAGGCTGCTCCAAGCCCCGTCCAGCCTGGCCTTGGGCACTGCCAGGGATCCAGGGGCAGCCACAGGTGCTCTGGGCACCCTGGGCCAGGGCCTCCCACCCTCACAGCCGGGAATTCCTTCCCCATATCCAATCCAAACCTCCTATCTGGCAGTGGGAAGCCATTGCCCCTTGCCCTGTCACTCCATCCCTTGTAAATCCTCTCTTTCCATCTTTCCTGTAGCTCCTTCAGGTCCTGCAAGGCCACAATTAGGTCACCCCAGAGCTTCTCTTTTCCAGGGTGAACAATCCCAATTCTCTCAGCCTTTCCTTGTGCCCCATCCCTCTCATCAAGGTGGTAGCTTCCTCTGGACTAGGATACACACATTAACAACAAAATCTGGCATCAAAATGTTGTGAGTAAACATTTCTAATCCTTGTGTGGGAACTCCACCACCAGGGCACAGAGAGGAAAGAGGAAGAGAAAGGGAGAGAGGCTGCCGTGGGGAATTTTCCCATCACGGAGAGAGTGACTGGAAAAAGCTGAAGGCAAACCTGCCATTGTGGCAATTCAAGGAGATTGTAATGCAGACATCCAGAGGCCAAGGAACATGAAATTGTAATTAGTGCGGAAAATAGGAGAGATGGAATCAGGCTCCATCAAGGACAGCTTAAGTGTAGCTCCGAAATGGCTGTGTCAGACACCGAACTGATGTGCGTTTTTAGACGCTTATCTAAATTAGTTATTAGAACACAATCAGCTCCGTGTCTCACCCCCTGGTGGTAATATCCCCAAAGTTATGCTGGGGATAAATTTGTCCTATATGTTCAGGGCAAAGAACTGAATTCCTCTGATGTGCAGACCTCAGATCTCCTTGTGTGTTCCTTTCTCTGCAGTGAGAACAGTTCCCACTTCCCCCTGCTAAAGGCAATAACAGCCTCAAACTCATCTCTGCGGCACCACTGGAATCGACCACGAAGACAGTTTACAGAGACAGCAAACAGTTGGGGTTACACGAGTGTAATTGAGGGCAAAATCTGCCCTGACATATCCGAGAGCCTTTTCAGAAAGAAGATATAATTCCACATGAAAATGCTCAGATCCCCAGGAAGAATGTGTGACTTCCTTTACAGCCATGTGATTTATTTTGCTGGCCTGTGGAGGAGAGGTGAGGTTAATGTTAAATAACAAGTTTGCTCTATTTTCAGCTCTGGTACCTTCACGTTATCCTGTCTAAATATGTGATAGCTCAGAGATGAAGAAGCGTAAAAAAATCTCCTAAGTGACCAAGTGTTTTATTAATTGCCACTCGGTAATTTGGAATTCTGCTGTTGTGTCAACTTCCTCGCTGCACAGAGCAGCAAGAAGCAGCATCAGCTGTTTATCCAGCAAAGCACTTATGCATAATCTCAACATTCAGTGCAAGGCCAGTAACAGCAGCTTAATGTGACTAATCCAGAGCGTGAACCTACAGGGGCTGACAGACTGGAGCCACGGCACGGCCAAAAGCTTCTGACAGAGCCATGAAATGTTGTACCTTGGCTCCCATTGAAGAACTTCAAACACATTTACTCGTCAGGGCAATAACTGTTCACTTATTCATGGGAAGAACTCGGAGCAAACGCCTGCGCGTTGGACACGTCCCGGACACAGGACATGACTCACACGGAGCAGCACCCCAGCATCGGCCTTGGGATCGCCCTGTCTGGTCTGCGCCATCCCTGAGAATGTCCCAGGCCAGCTGGGACGGGCTTGGAGCAGCCTGGGATAGTGGCAGGTGTGGGACGGGATGGGCATTAAGGTCCTTCCACGCCAAACCATTCAGTGACTCCGTGAATTTCAGTCTTAAACTGCACCAGGGAAGGTTCGGGTTGGACCTTTAGAAGGTCTTTGTTGTCAGGTCGCACCTTTGGAAATTCAGGAATTTCTGCGCATAAAGGGTGGTCGGATGCTGGAAGGGGCTGCCCAGGGAGGTTTGGATTCCCCATCCCTGCAGCTGTCCAAGGAAGGCCTGGACGTGGCGCTCAGAGCTCTGGGCTGGGGGCAAGGTGGGGATGGGTCCCAAGTCGGACTTGATGATCCCGGAGGCTTCTTCCAACCTCAACGACGCTGTGATTCCATGTCCGATACCGGGGCTGGGAGCAGCGGGGGACAAAGCCACCCCGAAACGAGCCCCGTGATGCTCGGGACAGAGAATCGGGAAATCCACCCGCGGAACCAGGGGGAGAAACGGAGGGAGGGCGGGAAGGATGGGACGGGGATGCAAAGGGGACGGGGGGAAGAGGCTGCGGGGGGAGAAGCCGGCGGGGCCGGGGC
>WEIT01001491.1:403480-441395 GCA_013389985.1 Dryoscopus gambensis
CGGAGGGATGCTCCCGCGGGGCCGGGGCGCCTGGCGGAGTTCTGCCGGCTGGGGCTGGGCTGCGCGCCCTCGGGCTGTGTGCGCGTTTGGGGGTTATTTGTTTGTTTTATCCGGGTTTCTTCCCGTTTATTCCTTGATTTTATTGCTCGTGTGTCGTGTCTGCCTGATGCTCCGTGGAAAAAATGTGCTCGGGAAAAGGCTTAACTTGTTAACCATCTAAATAAAGGGGATGTATGACTTATATACGATTTAAATGCACACACACGGGAGATAGACTTAGCTGTTTAAAAGGCGCACTTGTTTTCGTGTGTGTAGGTATGGAATCTGAAATGAAGATTTTATGCAAATTGATTTAATCATAACATTTTCAGTAGCGTGGAAAGGGGTGGGGTTTTCTCTTTCTTCTTTTTTTTTTTCTCCGTTTGTTTTGTTTTGTTCCTATTTCTCTTTCCAATGCGTGAAAAGAAGGTGCCCGGAATCAGAAAAGTAGTAGGAGGTAGACAGCATTGGAGGCTTCATTGCTGAAACTGACTGCTCAACAAATTGCTGGGGAGAAAACAATATGATTCATTGTTGAGGTGTCTCTGCCCTTAGATTTATTTTTACAGGCTGCTTGCAGTTATTTTGGTTTGCTGAGTTCTTATGCTGAGTTTTTCCTCGAAGCAGCAGCGTTCTTGGAGATGAGGAGCTCGGGGGGTTTTTATGCAGTCAGCAGGCTGCTGTCTGAAGGCTGTTTACTCCTGGCTTACATTGGCCAGTTATTGAAATCAAAGGTGTTATTTTGTTTGTGCACCAGTGCAGCTGAATTGAGGTGCCTCAGCCACTAGTTCATCCTGTTAAAATGTGGTAAAAATGCTTTCTTAGAACAGATCTGAAGCGGCAATTCAGATAGTGTGCCTGTTCTAAAATGTGGGGTTTAACCAGATAAAAATGGACACTGTGTCAAAAGAAGTAGTTCTCGGTCGTGAAAGGCACATGTCAATTTTTAAAATTATGTGCAATGTACACCGTTGTTGTTGTGGATGTTATGGTATTGCTAGGCAAATATTTTGGGGCTTTCTTTTTTTTTTTTTTTTTTTTTTTTTTTTTTTTTTTTTTTTTTTTTGTACCCAGCTCCCTTAGAATTGAGAAATCCATGGTGGTGAAGAGGCGTGGAAACGTTTCTATGATAATAAAAGCACTTCTGGTAAAGCCGTCTCATCCTGGTTTTCCTGCTCGGGTCTGTCCCATAAATGATGGAGGGGGTTGTTTCCGTGCCCGGTGTGGCCGAGGAGCGGTTTGGGGCGTTTGTGGCCGAGGTGCGGAGGGAAGAGCAGGAGGTGGGTGCACACAATGCCCGGGCTGGCAGCTCATTGTTCTTCTCCGCGCCCGCTGCCTTCGGGACTCTGCTCTCGCTCTCTCGGCGCCTTTTCCCTGCAGCGGTGGCAGATAGAGACCCAGAAGCGTCTCCTACCCTTCCCTCCTTCCCCAGGACGGCCTTTCGGTAGCTGGGAGAAAGAAAACGGCGAATTAGAAGCTGAAGTGCGCCCAAACGCCGCGTGCGCCCTGAGCCGCGCTGCCGCCGTGCGCGGAGCGAGCCGAGCGGGAGCACGCGAGGTGAGGCTGGGAAGTGCACTCACTGAACCCGGGCAACTTTCCCCCGGGCCCTCCTCCTGCTGCCCCCCGCACCGGCACCCCACCCGCCGCAAACAAACGCCGGGGCGCTTCGGAGCCGGGTGGTGCCCGCGGGGTCGCTCCGGAGGTGTGCGCCGGGGAAGCTGCTGCCAGGGGAGGACACGTCAGATAAAAGCCTCGGGATGACAAAAGCAGGAGGAAGTGCAGAGGTTGACTTCAGCGTGGGCACGGTTTCCCTTCCTGGTGGTTGTTTCAGGCTTTTGTTTTTCCAGCAGCATCTGTGAAAAGGCCCAAACCAGCTGCAGGATTGTAGGGTATCTGGAGCTGGAGTGGACCCGTGGGATCGCTGAGTGCAGCCCCTTCCTCCTCGCAGGGCTGTGGTCGTGCTGAGGATGTAAAGGAGCAGCTGCTGCACAAGGGGTTGGGATTTTGGGTTATTATTTGTGTATATTATTTGTGTTGAGGTATGGTAAAATCTCAGTTGGCTCACTGGTGACATCAGCTAGATGGTGATGCTGAGGTATGCACAAGGGAGTGAAAAATAACGTGGCTGTTGAGGAAAAGTTGCCAGTGTCCTGGATCCTCTGGAAAACAGGAAACAGTGGCTGTCATAGTTTAATCATGAGGTCTCTGAGTTTTGGTTTTGACTCTTTAGCTGACTTCTGTGAGTAATTGGGGTAAATGACTTCATTTTCCTTACCTGAAGAAAGTGTGGTGGTTGCCTCTGGGTTGAGGACACTTTTTGGGTATTCTTCTCCCACTCTCCCAGCTTTAGTGTGGCCGGAGACTGTGGGCAGTTGTCTGCATGAATGCTGTGGTGTGAGTTCAGAGGGGTACAGTGAAGTACTCGTGCTGCCTCTCTGTGCCATGTGAATTTGTACTGTGCAGACACTGAGGTGGGTAACTCTCCACGTGGACAAAGCTCCTGATACTCCTGTGTGAAATAGGGAGCATTTCTGGGCAGAAAAGGTGAGTGGGACTGGGAGAGACAGACCTGCCTTCACCAGTCATTACTGGTGGATTAGCAAATGGTGATTTCTCTGCATCCAAGGATTTGTTGTACCTTAGTGAGGGTTGTTTGCATGCAGAGTCCTTCCTGTGGCATTGTGGGTGTAGATTCAGGGCTGCCACAGCCAAAGGTGAGTAAGCATGGCTTTGAAGAGATGTGGTGTGTGTAATTTTTGAAGCTGTGAACTTATGAAACTGGGCCAGGGGAGGGTCAGGCTGGAGATCAGGGAAAGGTTCTTCCCCCCGAGGGGGCTGGGCACTGCCCAGGCTCCGCAGGGAACGGGCACGGCCCCGAGGCTGCCACAGCTCCAGGGATGCCCAGGGTGGGGCTGTTGGGGTGTCTGTGCAGGGCCAGGGGCTGGACTCTGATCCTCGTGGGACCCTTCCAGCTCAGGAGACGCTGTGATACCGTAATTGTTAACACTGGTTGCAGCTTAGGTGAGAACAAGGGCATTTGGATGCTGTAGTTTAATAACTGGCTTTTAAAAATAACAATCTGTAAATTTATTCTCACAGCTCCAAAATGCATCTCTCTGTTGCAGCCACGCTGGGTGGTTGTTTTGCCCGTAGAGAGCTTACTTTGCCTTTGGGAGAGCGAGGGGAAACAGGTGTGCTGGGAGCACATAGAACTTGGCAAGTTCTATGGAGGGATAATGGCCCTGCAGAAGGGGTGTTGTCCTCTCAGCAGCGCTGCTCATACCCTGGGATTGCCTGAGGGGAGCTCTGACTTCATTAGGAGCTGTGCTGAAGGACCCTGCAAGCCTCAGTGCCATGTTACACTCTGTGCTCTTGGTGTGTGAACACAGTACTTGAATTGTGCTTAATTTCTAGTTGGAAAAATAATGACAATTGGAAAACAATTAGTTATTATGTGATCCTGAAATGAGATGAGGGAGCAAGTACATAAATTAAAAAGGGGTGGCTGGGGTTGGAATTAACCATTAAAAAACCCAAACAAACTCAAAACAACCAACTCTCTAAGTTTCTAAAGAGCTGGTATTTGGGTTTTTTAGGTGGTGTCCTGGCTAGACTAACTATTTTTAATGTTCGGCTATTTTTCACTCTGGTTTTGCTATATATTGCAGTTGTCTCAGTTGCATGAAGTCTAAACAAATCATCCTGCCTGACTTAAAGGGATGCATACTCTCTGATTTTAGCTCAGACCTTAAATTTAAATCAATAGGCTTAAAATATGGCATATTTTTACGTGAAACCTATCTTTGAACCATAACAGAACAAACCCCCTATTGATTGTAGACCTGTTTATTTAATGTGTAAAGCTGCCTGAAACGAAGTTTGCAGGTTACTGACGTGCAGCTGGTTTGTTGGAGTGGGGAGGTCGGAGGTGTGTGAGACTGGCATGGGCGCTGTGGAGCGGGGCAGGAGGAGGTGAGTGATGAGCTGCAGTTTGGGAATGGCTTTTCCAGCAAGCTGCTGGGAAGAAAATCTGTGCCCTCCTTGGAGTGATAGGAGGTGCTGGGGAGCAGGGTCCACAAGGCAGCATTGTGCTCTGGCTGTGGGTTTTGCCAGCAGCGTTTGACACAAGCTTTGCTAATGTTGGTGGCTGTGCCCAACTGCTCCTTTCAGAGAGGCTGATGGGGGAACAAAGGAGCAAACAAGATATGAATGCTGCACTGGCTCCTTCTGCCTTCGGAGCCCACAGGGGCAAGGGCTTGCTGGACGGGGCTGAAAAGCACAAACAGATCGAAATATTATCCTGGCTGTGCCTGCCTCAATAGGTGTTGTGTGCTTCGGCTTTGGGTTTGTGTTTTAATGCAAATGTTTGTTAGTTCACTGAGCATCCAGAATTGTACACTGACCTAGAGAAAAGTGAAACTAGCGTGGGTACAAACATCACTTTTCCCTCTGTGTCCAGCAGGGATAATGATCACCTTTTGTTTTTTTTTTTTTTTTGTGGAATTCTTAGAAGTGTGTGTTTGGAATGCACTGTTGGAGCTGCTGGTGTTTCTCTGGATTTGAGACAGAAAGGGTTCTATTTGCATTTGGCATCTTAGTTCCATTAAAAGCATGATTCTGAAAATGTAGATCACTTTAGGTATTGCATAAATTTGATAGATTAAAAAGTAAGTTGTGATGATTGAGTTGTTGAAAAATGGGCAATTCTTTGAATATGTAGGTTGTCTTTTGTTCTTCCTACAGAACGCAAATGAGAGGCCAGTTTACATTATAAGATTCAGGATAAGTGGAAGAAAATGAGTGCTCGTTAATTTTGAGGTCTTAGCTAATCTATGTATTTAATCTACTTGTCTGTAATAAAAAAAAGTTACCTTGGTGTTATTAATCCCTGGTACTGAGAGTCAATTTTGGCCTGTTTCAAATATGTAACAGGATTTCTCTTTTATGATGATGGGTGTTCTGTGATCTTTTCCAGTACAGGCTGTGAGGGCTGGAGTGTAAATTTATTTTCCTGATCAGCAGAACTAATGAAGGTTCTGTTTTAGTGTTTCTGCCGAGGAGACAGGAGCTTGTAAGTCCTGAAGTTTGCACCCTCCATCCCCGCTGCCAGTGAAATCCTCTCTTTTCCGCTGTCCTTCCTAACAGTTGAGTGGGCAATAACATGGCTGTGCCTACGGGCTCCTGGCTGCCAAGCAAAACTCCAAATGCTGCTTTCTGTCTGGCCGTGCCTTACTGGGGATGTAATTAATTAGAGAGTTTTTTCCTATCCATCTGCTGGCTTGCACAAAACTTTCAGGAATGTTGGTTATTGCTGAGATGACTGTCGTGGCAGGCTGGTTGGAAATTCATTATGCACTATGAGTTACTGGCATGAAATAAGAGGATCAGGGAATTGGGGAGGGGGGAAAGGGGGAAGTGAGGTGAATTAGGGAAGTTTGTTTTCTCTGAGGAAAGAGGATAAAGAAAGAGAAGGGAAATTGTGTCATCCAGTGCTAATAAATATTTCTGTCTGGGTGATGAGCAGTGTCTCCTTTATGTTGGTCCTTTTCATGTGGCCAACTGGTTTGGGGTGGGAGCAGAAAAGTTATGGGGCACTGGGCCCATCTTCCTGCAGATTTTCCTTCTTTTTTTTGGAGTTCTTTGTGAGCACTGTCAGTGTCAGCTGGTCTGGGAGCAGGCATAACTGCTGGCACAATACATAGGGGAAACATTCTTGTCATATGTTATACTAAAAATGAATAAAACCAGCAACGAGCAGAATTTTTTATCAGTGAGAAGTCACTGTTAAAACTTTTAGAAAACCAAGCTTTTCTTTGGTTTGCTATGAATCTGTGTGTGTTTTTGTACCATTTTCCCCACGAGGGTTGGTGTTAGACACGCAGCAGGTGTTCACTGCCATGACAGCACGTGGAAGGTGCCAGTTTTCCTTCCCTGAAGGACAGGTGACCTCCAGCAGCCCTTTTGTGTCTGTCCTGTAGGAAATGGCTCTGGACACTTAACTCAGAGTGCCTGTGGCTCCTGGGATCTCAGCCCTGCATTCAGAGCTTGGCTCAGCAGACTTTTAGCACTGCTTGTTCCATAACCGCCCTGGTATTGCATAAACTGACACATGGTCTCATTTTAGCTAATATCTTTAAAATTTTAACAGAAAATAAACCAGAGAGGCCTTTTCTTTATTGCTGCTGAGATCACAGTGGTCTGGAGGGAGCTGGTAGGACTGCACCATGTTTTAAAGCTGAGCACCTACAATAATTGTATGGTTGCACTGCAGTGCAAAGCAGGGTGATCTAGACTTGAGTGTTTAGGTGTGGTGAAACAGAGAATTAAACTGGAATGTGATGGTTTCTGTCAAAGCTAACTATTTTGGCAACTAGTTTATTCCCTGGTTTAAAGAAAATGACAAATTCAGTTAGTAATTAACTATGTATTATAGGGTGTTAGGGGATCAGCAGCTTTGTGCTAAATATCAAAGCTATTAAATATATGTGTTTAAGGATTATGAATCTTCTTAAACAAGTGCATATATGGCAGTAGTCTGCTGATGCCAACATCCACAAGGGACACTACATGGTGTTGATGCTAAAATGCCTCTTTATCTCTTCATTCATGCGTGTTAACGTGAAAGTGTCATGAATAGGAAAGAAGAAAGTGCCATTGATCATGGAATTCTAGTGCTTTAAGGGTTGTATTTCCCTGAGAAATACCCCGTAAAAATGGTGGTGTCAGACCATTGGGACCTTCAGATGGGCTTTGAATGAAGAAAGAACGCTTGGCTCGTGGGGAGGTTCATCAGAGCAGTTGCTTCCTGCTTAGGTGAATGGAACACACAGTTTACCAATGGTTGTGTCCTTGGGTACCTGGTGCTGCTGTGCCAGGGGGGTACAGCTTGGGTAAGAAGGAATGCAGTGTCTCCAATAAAGATCTTCTGATGAGGTCAGTGCAGGAGACTTAAACACTTAATCCTCATTTCTACAAACTGGGAGTGAGATGCAGGAAATCTAATTTATGTCTCTAAGGTCATTCATTTTCATGAAACTTAATAGACCTGGCTCTGACTGCTCCTTAAACCACTGAATTATGTTACTTGCCTTCCAACGTGAACCCTGCAGATGAGGATCTTTACTCAATGATTCAACAAACTGATTTACCTCTGCGCTTAGAGATTCCTGGGTGTCAAATGCCCAGCTAGTAACTCGTCAGGAAATAACTGGCTTACCCGTTTTGATTTTCCCGTCGTGTCTGTGGTTGATCAGGGAAACCTTGCTCTTGGAAGAAAACTTAGGCAGAATCCAGGTTCTCTTCTGCTCTGCTGAAGCAGTCCTGGCTGCTGTTTGAATGCTTCAGCAGAGTTCTGAGATATTGGAGGGCAGTAGGTGAAAAGGCAGTGGTGCACAGAGTCTGGTAATCTGAAGGTTATTTTTAAATTGTACTAATTCATAGGGAGGTTCTTGATTTATCAGTGACATGTTCCTGTACCTCACATGTCCTTTGGTAGGAATGTACGTGACTTGTAGCATGTTTATTTCATACCTCTATGTAGATTTTTTCATAATTCTGCCCAATTTCCCCACTGTAGACTTTGAGATTCTCCCTGTTCTGCTTTTTGGTGATTAATGTGAGTGTTTGAGGATGTTTCTTTTTTCCTGAGTCTCAGTCCCTGTCACAGCTCGCCTTCCAGGGCTGGCTTTGTTAAACAGCATATCTGCTCATTCTTCTGGCTGGAAAAAGTCATTTGATTCTTATTTCCTGCTTGTCTTCATGCTGAATAGCCCCAGTCCTTCATTGTTGGGTTTTATTGTGTAAGTGCCTCTCTTTGCGTGGCTGCGGTGTGCGAGCAGTGGAACTGCTGCGCTCGTGTTCTCCGGGCCCTCGCTGCTCTCTGCAGCCCTGCCTCAATTAACGCGCTCTTCCCTGCGCTAATTAGTCATCAAGTAACTCCTTCCACAGCTTTTGTCCCAAAGTACGAGTTTAGCAAGATGTGGAAAGTAATTACTTTTGTGTATGTTTAGTCAAGGCTTCGGAGTCCCCAGAAGCCTCAGCCGCGCTTCTCCTGGCCGGGCCTCTTCTGATGCCCAGGTTGGATCTTCTCGGAGAGAGGCGAGGGCTGGCAGGAATTCTTAGTGACTCTCCTGTTTGTGACATCCTGTTTGAAACTCGCCACGTTTCCCGTATTAAATCCCAAAGATGTCATGATTAGGTAATATGTTTAATTCCTGGAGATGATAAAGGGTCAGGGTACAAGCGGACAAGAAGGGAGACTGGGAAGGTTACAGGGCGTTAATTCCTGACAAGAATTTAGGTGTTGGTAGCACAATATTTGGGTTGTGCTGCAGACACTTAAAAATCCCACAAAACTCATTGCCTGACCTTGAGCCAAGTAACTCATGGCAGTTGTGTTCTTCTGCTTACAAAATAGGTGTGAGGGTGCTTTGTTATCAGTGAGTTTTATAGCTGTTAGGCAATAAGAAAGTGCCAATTTTCTGTATCTGTTTGCTCTGCTAATCTGAAAGTGTACGTTTAACTTAGTTAAACATGACGTTTCCTTTTCTCAGTGATTGCGGAACAGGTGGTTAGTGCTTTAAAAACATAAATATATATATATATAATGATATTTCATCAAACCATCGCTGAGCTCTCTTGCATGTCACTACAGATTATTACTTTCCCACTGTACCTTTGAGTTTAAGACATGATTCTTTTACTTAAAAGCCTGATTCTGATGGCAAGTGAATGTTGTATCTTTGCCTTTGCTATTTTGTGTCCTGATGTATCTATTCGGTATTACTTGTCCATAGCTAAGTAGTTTAGGATCTTGCCGTACCAGCAGCTGTAAAGAATATCTAATTCCTTGGTATTGAATGGAAATTATTCTTCTTGTTTTTTAAATGCCTCTTCTGTTAGATGCCAAATTTGAGCTATAATAATTTTTTTTCCTTAAAAAATTTTGGAATAAATTTCTGGTTTGCTGTTTTCCGTGGTTTTCAGAGCTCTTTTATGCTGTAATTCTTGTCCTGAATGAAGTTTGCCTTTAAAATAAGCTTTGTAGGAATAACTGTAACTTCATGCTCTTGGTTTATGTATTTGTGCTTTCAGTGGAGAAGAAAGATGAGGCAGGACAGCTCTGAGCGTTCCTGGTGCAGAGCCCTGCCCCTGGTGTCCCTCCTGTTCCTGATGGGCTCTTGGCTCCTGCGGAGAGCACTTCCCAGTCGCCACTGGAGATACTCTCTGAGGAGCCTTCTCTCTGCCTCCTGAAAGTGGATGGAGTTGGGATTTCGCTTTCGGGTGCACAGAGGAGAAGTTCTGAATGTCGAATGAGCCTTCCAAGATGGGAGGAGGTGGAGTCACCCATTAGGAAGCTGATGAAAGCCAGAGGGATATTTCCTATGTATGTGTTTGGTTTTAATAAAAATATGTTCTGTAGCATCCAGTTCAGTAGGAACATAATTTGCACCTCATTTAAATAAGGTTCTTTAAATCGGTCTGTGGTCCAGTGGGTGTATGGAGAGTCAAATCTGGGTTCTCTCTTCCCTGGGGAGAGGAAGGGCGGGCTCCAGGGAGGAAAATTAGGCAGAAGAGATTAATACTTGCAGTGCAGGAAACACTGATCCCTCTGTGATCTTAAGTTTCTGTTTGAAGTCCAACCAGGTCTATTCTCTGTGTGCCTGGATGTGTTTTTGAGCTGCTGTGGCCTTTCTGTCTGGTCTGTGATTAGAGAAGAGGTGGTGGCTGTAGTGAGCTCGTGTCACAAGTAAAACCAAAATATTCCTTAAACTTTAAAATAAAACTGAGATCGCACATCAATTATCAGCGAGCAGGGCTGGGGGAGGAGGGTTTCCTTCTGTTGTGAGTGTGCTTAGGCGTGTGCATGAGTTGGCCTGAGTTCTTGAATGTGATTTATTTTTTCCCCCAAGCTGGTTTGTTTTTTTTTTTTTGAGAGAGAGATAATAAAGGCAAGGTCCACTGTGTTCATTTTCCACATTATGATGATACAGAAAGACAAGAGACTTAAAAGGTACCTTAAAAGTACCTCTTGGCAGCAGCAAAGCCCTTGTCTTCAGTGCTCAGGCAAATGCCTCCATATCAAAAAATACTTTAAATTTTGAAAGGAGTGGATTTTTATGTGGACAGAACCTGTTTGGGTAGCATCGCCTAAGCATCCCTGGGAGATCGCTGCCTGCTTAGTTCCTTGATGTTCACAGTTCTCAGGTCATCAGTTCCTACTTGCAGAAATAGGACTTCAGGGGCCAGTCATCCATAGCACAGTTTGACTTCTGCAGCTGTGGAAAAATGTCTCGTGTTTCAGAAGACTGCAGATGTTAAGTGTTTGTCAGGGGGAGCTCGCCGAGCGTGGCACGTGCCTGATGTGCTTGCTCTGGTGACTTGATTAGCTATGAATTTGGACTGCAGATAAATTGGCTGTCAGGGAGGGCTGCAAGTGTTGTCTCTATAGCACTGTGCAGTTTTTAGTTTTTGTGTTTTTTGGGTTTTGTTTTTTGTTTTTTTAAGCCACTGGTATCAAAACAAACCTTGAGTGCTCTGGGGACTGAACACTGCCTGAACTGGAAGCTTTCACATTGGTGAGAAACTGCTTAGGGATGAAGGGTGTGCTGGGAGTCTGACATTTGGGGGTAGCCCTGGGTGGTGAAATGCTCGAAATCATTTAAGAGGAGGGAGCTGGTAAATGCTGTTAGAGTGCAGCATCTAAAGGAGTTTCATTCCACGTGTGAAAGACCTTCCTCTGAGCAACAGCACCCTCCCCGATCCCTCCAGGAGCTGGAAATCCACTGGAATTGCATTTGTCTGCTACGATCAGTGGAGTGTGTTCCTGAAAGGACAAAGCCTTTGTATAGTCTGGCTTTTTTGATGATCCAGAGCTTGAGGAAACCCACATTTCTCTGTAGTGGTAACTCATTCAGCTGTGTCTAAAATCTGATTCTCTCTTGTAGGAGGCAAAAATATTTGCTATGCCTTTAGCTCTCAGTGAAGTGTCAGAGCTGAAACATGTTTAAAGGAATCTGTGTTAGTTCACAAGGTTTAATTTTGCTTGCTTGTGCACTTTTTTTCTCCAGCATGGGATTTCTTGCTATTTTCTTGGTGTGAAAAGGAGCCCTTACAGTGCCTTTCAGCATGGCACAGTCTCATCCAAAAGGAAAACGGGAAAAAAATATGGAAAACTTACTGGTTTGGGGAATGTGCTTCTGACAAAGAATGTCACAGCTCACCTACACATCGCTTCATTCTGTGTGTGTCAGGAGATTTCACCAGAGATATATTTGCTCATCTGTGTTAAAGAGAATTCCGTCTGTGACTCTGAGTAGCTGTAAGGCTCAGAGTTGCACAGCTGGTGTTTGAGGTGAGAAGCTGATTCAGGTTTGGGACACAGGCAGGGGCCACTCGTGTGTTTGTGACAGTCTGGCTGTTAGCACCACATGGTAGGTGAAATTTTGGACTTGATTATTCCCAGAGCAGTGAGGAGCTGGACACACCCGCAACCACTGAGTGTCCATCCAGTGGCCAGTGTTGGCCTGCCTGGACTGGTTGTTGCCTGCCACAGGTATGAGGCAGTGACTGTGGTCAAAGGAAGCAGAAAGAGCTTTCTGGAGGCTCTCAGGCAGTTTAAAATATTTCTGGCTGGGTTTGGGAGAAGGGGAAAGAGCTGTGGAGATGGTTATTAGGGGAGCTTGGGAGGGCAAGTTGTATTTATTGGAAACAAGCCAACTCTTAAACAGAACTGTAAAGACCCGTGCTCTGATCAGCTTTTGAATGTGGAAAGAGCTCCCCGGTCTGAATTACAGGGCTCTGGTTAAATGATTACATGAGGTATGTTTAAAAATAGCAAATGTCTTTTATGTCCAGTCAAATAAGGTTCTTGGCAGTCAAATGAAATCCATGTTGACTTCCATCTGACAGCCAAGTGACTCAAATTCTGTGTTTCCTAAAGGAAAATGGCTTTTTTTTTTTTTAGTTTCCAATTAATTCCTTTGTAGCCTGTAACAATAAATAATCTTGTACTGGATTTTCTTTATAAAAGTAGGATCCATAGCTCTGCAAGCAAGGTTTAGTACAGCTATTCAAAACAGGGAGGTTTTAAATGCTGTGCTAAGGCAAGTTGGAATTTGTGAGGGCTCTTTTTTCAGTGGGAAATGGTCTGTTGAATGCTTCTTTAGCGTGTTCCTGTGCACTTCAGTTTGCCAGATTAACGGAGCTATTAATAATAGCCACTCCTGCTCCTTCAGCGTGAAAGAGTTGGTAAGCATGGAGCTATATGTAGTTTGTATTTTTAATTAAACTTGTACTGGGATTATCTTGTATTACCAGCTACCTTCTAGAAGATTATGTTCATAAAAGGTTCATGAGTTGTTAAGTGGAAGAGATTAAAGTGATTGTTGGCGTGTTAGTAGAATTATTTGTTGCCTACGCAGCATTTGTTCATGGCTTTAATTTGCCAGTAATGGCAGACAAGTAAAATGCAAGCATCTGACTTTTAAAATCTACACTAGCTGACAAAACCAGGCCGTATTTCAGAGTGATTGTCTTTTTTATTATTATTCTTTCAATGTGATGTTTGCTTGTTTAGAAATATTGAGTGGAAGAATATTGTTTTCAGTGTTTTCGGCGCTCTTACATTCTGGTGATGCTCTTAATGGTGTGACCAGAAATGTATTTTATTAAAAAATGGAAAACCACTTAAAGCGTGGAGGGGATAAAGGAGCACAAAGAACTCATGAGCAGATGCTGGAGAAGATGGGTTCTATTATAGTGGACTTGTAAATCCTTGCTATGTTGGTCATTTAATCAATATAGGAGAGGTGTTGGAGGGATCCTGTGCATAGGGAGATAATGTCTTTAAATGCAGCGCTTAGGATGATTTTATGCATCCAAATCTGTTTAGAATGAACTGTGAAATAGGTCGCAGCAGCAATGAAGAGTACAGTGGGTGTCTCTGCTGTTATCAAAACCCATTAGCGAGTTGTGCCGTGCCTGAATGCCTCTCATTGTTGTGCTGTGGGTTCATCCCGGCGCAGGGAGTGCCTGGCCTCATTCTGGGCCGCATGAACGCTGCCTATGTGCTTCAGCAACAATGACGGTACAGTGTGAATAAACATCTGCTCGGCTTTAATAATGGATACCAGGCAGCCTGGGCAACCCCAGGCTGCAGTTGCATGTGTTTTAGCCCCAGCAAGTTCAAACAAACAGGGCAAACTTACATTGTGTGCTTCTGCACAGATATTCTGTGGAAACGTGACTTATTATTTTGAAAGATGATTTGCAGGATGAATTTTTGTGTGCAGTGTGTTCATGTGTGGAGTAATCCTAGTTTGCAGTGCCTTCAGTGGTGCTGCAGGAATGTCCTGCACTCTTCTGCTCTGGATGTGTTGTAGGACAGGTATTTTCCCCTCTCCTTGTTAACCAGAAGTTCCCTCGTGGTTGTCTGGATCTGCGTGGCTGGGGACGGGAGCGGGCTGGGCTGGTGCCTCGTGGCAGGGCTGTGCCAGGGCTGCAATCCCAGCTCCACATCACCCCTGGCTCTGCCACAGGCTGGTACCCTGCTCTCCAGAGTGGAGATGCTCGAGATGATTAAGGATTCTGATGTTAATTGCTCTTCGGTTGCCAAAAATGTGTTCTGTTAACAATATGTCCAATTTCTGTTCCTGCAGCTCTGCCTGTGCCCAGGGTGAGGCTGTTCTGTGCTGGCACTGCTGACATGTACCTGCCTGGTGTTAGGGACTGCTCAGGGGTCGTGTCCAGGGTGTGGGTTTATCCTGAGAGCTCACACAGCACTGACCATTCCCAGGCTGCTGTTTGGAACTGGGAAGTCACAACTCCTGTCTGGAGCAACGCGCAAACCCAGATTTCCACGGCCAAGCTTGTGAGGAATGCTTCTCTGTGTTTTGAAACGTAACTCCTTGATTTCTCAGTGCTCCTCCAGCCAGGCAATGTATTCAGAGTAGTATCCAGTATATAGGCCAGTCACCACATGGTGGCAACTTTCTCAGGCAAGGAGTCTGTGTGGATAGAAAGCCTGAACTTCCCTTGCTCAAACAAGAAGAATGCAAGTGTGCTTCAAGTTAGGATGTCATCTACACTGATGGCTCTGTTTTCCATATGTGGTGAGTTTGAGAAGGTCTGTAGATCACAGGAGACTATCAAGAAATTAACATTAGCTCTGTCCTTGAATTTAGTATTTCATGCATGTCTAGCTGCTAAAATGTTAAATGCAATTTTTTCAATTATAAAGGCTTAGCAAGGCTTAGAGATGATTTTCTGAGATTCTAAAGTATGTACTATTTAATACATAATGCAAAAGGAAAAGCTGGTTTCTTAATGTAAGAACACGAAAATGGAACCAGCTGCAATGTTATGCCACCCTGATGCAGCTTTGATGCTACACTTTTAGCAGTGGATTAAATATTGATACCTCTTTCTGCCCCCTCACCTCCCAGTACACTTAAAGCTTTTGCAGTTGTTTTTAAGTGTTTATAGAAGAGCTGGTCAAGTTTCTGTAGTTTTTCCCACTAGATTTTTGTGAAGTATTAAGAGTTTATGTTTGTAGTTTAGGGGGAAGAATGTATGAGCAATTCTCTTCTATAAATACGTGAATCTGTTGGTGAGCAAGAGAACTGCAGGCCTTTGTGAGCTCCACTGAAACACGTTTGTATGGGTAAAAAGGAACGTGATGTCCCTTGGCTGCAGCAAGATCAGACCCCAGATCAAGTAAACAGTATATGAAATTAAACTATAAAATGGAAAATAAATGTGCAATCATATCACAAATGAAAGACAGATGTGAGGAACCCAGGGATTACACGGGCTGGTATGAAAACCATGCAACAATCTGATGCTTGTTTGAACCATATGTTAGCTCTCAAGTGTGAGTTATATCCCAGTGAAACTGTTCAGGATGCTGGGGAAAAGTCCCTGTACTGCCGGGGATTAGGAAAGTGGGGAGGTTAAGAAGAGATTTATAAGGCTGCTGGAATATTCTGCTAGGAGTGGAAACACTGAGTTGAGCCTGCCAGGGTTAGGGGGCTGGCTCCCGGCAGGAGCCGTGTCAGGGACAGCTCTCACTGTGTCTCTGGTGGCCTCTGAGGCTGAGCAGCTCCGTGGAGCCCCTGGGCTTAGCTTAGTCCATCCCCAAACATCTCAGCATCCATAAGCTAACTTGTATTCCTGACACTGATTCACTGAAGGATCTTTCCCTGCTAGCAGAGCAGCTGAGATTTCACCATAGTTAATAGAATCATTTTAGTGAGCTGGAGGTGGCACACTGCAGCATTATAACTGGAGTTGGGTCAGGATCACTGCAAGTGTTTCTAGGTCCTGCTGTAAGCTCTGTAAAATACTTGGTGTGCTAGAGTCTTACATCTTTATTTACTCCTTATTGTGGTGGAAATGAATTCAGTGGCAGATATTGCAGGACTGGTCCATACTGACCCAAATATCAGCAAGCTAAATTTATTCATTTTTTCCAATTTCTGGAAATGGAAATTCTGCTTGACTTTACTTGCAGAATCAGATCATTGACACCCCAGGGACAGAACACAGTCGATATTCCCTGGTTCTAATAAAAGGTGGCAGCTTTGCAGTGACAGCCCAGGATCAGCCTGGAGACTTTCACATTTACAGCACTGCCAGAAATAAGCCTTCTGACCTTGTTTTTCTAAAAACCACAAGCACTCCGTGTGATGCTGTGGGTGATTCCTGTAAGACAGGTGGTTCCTCTCCACCTGGCTCCCAGACTCGTGGATGTTCTTGCTGGAATAGTGGGAAGCAGTCAGTGTGAGCAGTCAGTGCAGAGTTTGGGTGTTCCCCACAGTCTGGCTGCTTCTTTGCATTAACTCTCCTGTGTGTTGGGGTGTGTGAAATGGATTTATCTGTACCTCACCTGCTGAAAGCTCTGCTGGGATGGAGAAGGGTGGTGTGTGAGAAACCACCGCTCCAGAGCTGCTGTGGGAGACAGGCAAGGCAATAAAAGTGCAGCTCCACAGCAGATTGCTCCGTTCTGAAAAGCAGCGTGAGGAGAGAATAGTCATATTCTGTGACAGCAGAATCAATAGGGCCTCAGTGGAAACAAATGAGAGTTTTATCTCTCCAGGCTATTGTTGAGGGCAGACTGAGGCAAATGTCTAATGGGTTCATGCTTTTGAAATCATTCTGTAACTGTAAGGGAGAGGAACATGCTTTTAAAAATGGAGTGAGCAATTATGAAAAGGAGGTTACTCTGCACTCCTGGAAGTGGTGTTTTGTCAGTGCTGGGTGCTGGGTGTTTGAAGCAGCGCTGGGGAAGCAGCAGTCAGGGCTCCCCCAGAATGGGGTTGTGTGTTTACACTCGTGTGGGTTGATCTGTGTGCCTGAAAAACGTGGATGTCTGTCCTGTGTAGAGAGGTAGAACACCTGGTTTCCCAGGGAATTCCTCTGCAATTATAACCTCAGAGAAACAGGGTTATTTGCCAGCATCGCTGTCATCCTTGAATGCTGGCATTTAGCTTCTCCCCCAGGATGCCTCTGAGGAGTCTGACTCTCAGGGTGCTGATCAGCACTGAACGTGCTGTTCTGCAGCTCTGCAATCAAGAGCCCATTACTGACGGCAGAGGCGTCCATAAATGTTGGGAACAGGAATGGTAGCATGGATTACTCGGCAGGAACGCTGTGGTACATGGGAGCAGTGAGGAATGGGCTGTTCTGAGCTCTTCCTGCCGCAAGGCAGCTGAGAGGAACAAATGATTTGAGAATATAACGTTCATGTGCACAAAGTGTTACCGTAAGCTGCACTTGGATATTGGAAGACTGTGGTGCTTCTGCCAGCTCATTAAGTTCTTGGGTTGTGGGGTGTTTGATACAAAACCTGGGAGTGCGGGGATGCTCTGTGTTTGTTTTTGATAAAAGAACTGGATAATGTGGTGTTTTGGCTGGGCACACAACTCACTTGAACTTCGGAAGGAAGAGTGAGAAATTCCAGCTGGAATTTCTTGTTTGTACAACACATGTGCTGAAGGTCTTGCCTCCTCCTTACAAGTGTATATATATATGCATATATATATATATAGAGCTATGGTACTGATTATGCAAACAAGGAGAGATGAGTACTCACTAGATTGCCAGGGTTGTTTGAGCTTCAGCAATTTATTCAGACTTAGTAATTTCATGTAAGATGGGAGGTGTTTCCTTTGGTCACTCGCCAAGTTTGAAACTTACTTGTTATGTTTTTAAAACACTCGGAGCACCGAAAGCCTTTGTTACATCCTCACTTAAGTTACTGTAGTGGGAACCAGGAAAGAAAAATGCTTTTTTTTGTTTCTTTTGAATGAAAGAATAGCCTGAGTTTCAGAAATACTAAGCTGAAGTGATTTTTTTTTTCTCCCCCTTTTACCTTGTCAAATTAACATGATTGCATGTTTCACTTTTTATGCTAAGGAGTTTCTGATCTTCAAAGACAATTTTCAAAAAGACATGCTGGTTCAGCCAAGGAGACTAATATTTTAGAAGGAATATTACCAGTAATAAAAAGACAGAGTTATGATAGTTTGCATTAATTTTAATAACTTTTTGTGCAGCTCTTGAGTCAAGATGTGAGAAATTAATGGGAGACAGTTCTTGCTTGGCCTGCGGTGCATTTGTTCCTGCAGTCTGGCTTTATCTCATGCAGACATGGAAAAAGGCTGCAGGGAGCCTGGTGGGGCTCCAGAGGGGTCAGTTCAGGTTCTGATCCCTGGGCAGCAGTGGCACCATCCTGTATCCACACTGCCCCTCCCTGTGGTCTCTGCCCTTCAAATGGGACAACCAAAAATACTCTTGGATTTCAGCAGCATTTGGTTTAGTAGAGGGTAAAAAAATGATGTGGCGTGTGCTGCTTAAATTCTCAGTATTAGTAATTAGCTGTGCAAGTCGATTCCTTTACAACAGTGGGGTCAAAAATACCAGTTCAATACCCACACAATGCGTGTTTCCCAAAGAGATGTAAAATCAGAAACACTTCAGGTGTGGGGTGTAAGTAGAATATCTAATGAGTTCCTGTGAAATGTCATATCTCATTTATCATGGTAACCATCAATAATGCACCAGATGTTTTGACTGCATTTGGTTTTGTATTAAATTAAACATAGGCAGGGGTGCATGAAGTTCATCATTAATGCTGCCAAGGCTGGTGCTGTGACAACCACTTTGTGTTCTGGGGCGGGGGTTTGATGTTGCTGGTGACTGTGTGTGTGACTTGTGTGTTTGTAGGCGTCTTGCTTGGAGTAAAGAATTGCTCTGAAATTGGTTGTCTTCATTCAGCTGAGCTTACACTCAAGTTAAAACTGCTTTGAACTGAATTTTTTCTTCCATCCTGTCAATCAGGTCTTACATTATTAGTTTAGCGAGTAATTACATTCACTGTTTGCATTTTACTTGCTCAGATGGAGGCAAGATTCTAAATGGTAATAATTAGATGTAATACCTCTGTTGTAAGGTAAGCAGGAAACTTCAAATGCCTCGTATCTTGTAGTTAATAACACCTCTGTCTGGGATGCAGCCCCCTGGGATTTGTTAGCGTGGAGTGCTCAGCCTCTGCAGGTGGGAAGTGATGCACTTGGCGTTGCTGCTGCTCGGGGTTGGTACCAGCCCTGCCCTGGCTGCTGAGGAGAGCAGGACATCTGTCCTGAGTCTGAGCAACGCGGGGGAGCAGCAGGGTAATTAAGATGGCAAACCTTGGAGATCCAACGTTCCCTCCCTCTCTCCTTAGAAAATCAGCTACATCGTTTAAACAGGACTTGAAAAGCGTGCTCTGAAGCCAGAATAAACACCCTGAAATTTTTATCCTAATGTTGCTTTTAAAAGTCCTAAATGTCCTCTATTTAAAATGAAATTCTTTTGTATTAACCTGCTTTCATATGCTAGCTTTCACCAGACTGCAGAATTGCCTGATTTGACTTTCTAATGTAACTGTAATGAATCTTCTGGGAAATGGAGCGATTGAGTGCATACACTGTGCAACTCCATTGTGAAATATTCTGTTAGATCTGCTATAGTCCCGATTTTATTTTTTTTAAGGGGTGGGGTGTCCCTGTCAGGTATTAAAATCTAAACCAAATGTATTCTCTAGGGGACTTGGGGAGCTCAGGCACTACAGTGGGTAATACAGCCTTGATTAAATATGTTTGCAGCATCACACACATAAATACGCTGGGTGATGGTGGCACAGTTAGATTAAATTCAAAGGCGTGCATTTGGAGAGAAAAGTATAAAGATGAAATTTATTGGCCGATACCTGTGTAGCTCCTTTGAATAGCTACAGGACAGATTATTTTAAAAATGTATCAAAGTGCACACAAAACTCTACACAGGGAGTGTATTTTTGTGTTAAAATGCCGCCTTATTCTGCAACTGTACTTGCACAGTGTCTGCCTTGTGAACAAAACGAACGCCCCTTTGAAGAATATTGCATATATGATATGTGGAAGGGAGGGGAGAATCCAAGTATCCAATGCTCAGCTTGGCACCCAACAGCCATTCCTTTCATACTTTGATTTCAGGGCTGAAATGCCCATTGTTTGCACTCTTTGCAGTCTACTCCTAGGGAAGGCCATACCCAAATTCTCTCATGTCTTGCCTGTCTTGATACCTTTTCAAGTGGTATATGTAGTCTTGGGTTTTTTAGTTCCTATGTCTTTGGGCTTTCGGTTTCTTTTTGCTGTTTCTCCATAGATTTTCAAGTTTACAAAATACTGGGAGCATCACTCAGCTTAGATCTGGTACTTGAAAAGGCCATACTTGAGAAGAAAATTGTGCAGCCCACTTGGGCTTGTTGGCTGTTTCAGAAGTGACGTGGAAATCGCATCTCCAGAGCAGTGGCTGGTGTGGTCACCGGGTCTCCTGTGCATCTCTGTGGTGTCTTTGGGAAGGGGGTCGTGCTACATCCTCCGGCAGACAGGACAGGAAATGCTGGCAGCTGGAACTTAAGGCAGGAAAATAATTGAAGAAAATTATCTCTTAAGTGCCAACTTCCAGCTTGGTGGCTTCATACAGCTTCTCCTGGGAGGTCAGTGCTGCTTAAAGGGGGGTTTCCCCAACAGCAAATTCCCCTGATAAGGGCTGATCTGTTCATTCAGAGCAGTTCTGTACAATGCCCTTTTCCTGAAAGTAATGAAAATTGCTGTGAATAAAACTAGACACAGTTTATATATCTGTGGGGAGAAAAATCAATATTTTCTTTGGGATCTGATGTTGAGTCCACTTAAATCTGTTTAACTTTAAAATGCAGGTAGTATATTGTAAGATGAAGACAGATAAGTACAAAGCAGGTTCTCAAGCATTGGAGAATGTTAAAATTTCTATATTTTTCCTGCAGATAACCTTTTTCTTCTGTCAGTTGAGTTGGGCAATTGAAATAAAGGCTGGTGTTGCACAGAAGAGATGTTCCGTGGGCTTATCTCCGAATTGTGTCAGCGTTTCCTGCTCCCCCCTCTCCCCTGTCTGGTTTCCTTCCATATCAAATTGAATTCCTTAAATCCATTGTAGTCGATGGGCTCGCGTGTCCGTGTGTGTAAGAGGAGCTCTGGGCACGCCAGGCTTTGGTCAGGGCGTGAGAACAGAGCGGGCACATCTGGAGCCGGGGCACATCTGGAGCCGGGGCTGGCAGCCCGCGTCCCCTCCGCTGTCCTGCGCGCCCCACGCGTCGCCGCCGCTGGAATTTCCCTGCCGGTTGTTGCCATTTTGCATTCTGTTTTTGTAATCACCCTTTATAAAATGGCTTTATTGTTCGCTGATCAGGTGTATCCTGACATAAATAAAACATTGGCAGTAATTGGCTGTGACAGCTCCGTGGCGCTGCCGCCCCTCCCGGCTCTGGCAGCTGCGGGAGCCCCGGCCCCTCTCCCCGGGGTAATTGGCTTTGACGGCTACTGGTTGCTGCAATAATACTGATCCATGAGCCTGTGTGAGCTGCATAATGCCTCAAGGATTTTGTACCCATCAATATGTCCTCAGCTTGAATCATTTTTTTCATACTTTTTCTGTGGCAGTTTATTAAAAGGAATGCTTGCTGCATTTACTGTGTGTTTGGTATCTACACAGCCTCAGCTGTCATGGCAGATGAAAACACCATCCTGCAATTCCAAACGCTCCTGTGTGCCTGCTGCTGATACAAAGGAAATCCCCCTGCCATTGCCCAAAGACGCTTGCAGTTCAAGTCTCTTATTTATGTAGGTACATTGATGTTTTAGAATGATCCGTGATAATAAAACGCGATAATCTGTTGGCAAGAGCACAACTGCTTTTGTTTGCAAAACTTAATAAGCTGTGAGACAAACACAGAAATATGCAAAGGCAGAGCTGTACGTGCTAAGTGAGGCCTGACAGTTTCGGTTCTAACCACAGCTGAAGGCTTACTGACTTGTTTGCTACCTAAGGTAATAACTCAGATTTCTTTTGTGGTGGCTGGTGGGAAAAAAAAAATCAAGATCTTGTATTTGCTGGTGTTGGATCTCACTTGATCGTATTAGGACATTCTGAGAAATGTAAATGGCAGCAAATCCAACTTGGTTGGATCCTAATCAGCTGCAACACCAAAGTTATTGGGCTCTTAACCAGAATTGGCACGTAGAGCTGAAATTCATTAAAAGTAGTTCCTAAAGTGGGATGAGTTTTTCCTCAGTTACAATTACTGCTGGCTCATCACTGAAAGCAGAATTTCTGTGGGTGAAGTGTGGCCAGAGTAAATCACTCTCTCAACAGGAATCGTGACTCTTTTGGGAAGGAAGTTTGTATAAATATCCCTGTAAACTTTGCTCCCTGACAAGCTTAAAGCTGTCTGCTTAGGGAATAATTTCTAAAGGATTCTAGCAGTGGTTCAGGAGCCACTACAGACCAGACTAAGTGTGCAATGGCTGAGAAGTACCTGCTCTTGAAGAAGATATTACTCCTTGCTTGAACTAAGATCCTTCTGGCACCTGCCGAGCCAGCCTGTGCTGTGGTGGAGGCTGGGTGAGTGATGCATCCTTGGGAATGGCAGTGGCTCAGGGAAGGGGCAGGGATTCCATTTGCTTGTGATTCAGTGCCAAACTCTGCTAATTCACTAAAAGTACTTTTTTTNTTTAACTAAAGTGTGCTGATTCTGACATGGTTTGTGGGTTTGTAGTCGTGCAATACCATGGTGCTGATGACTCTTGTGGGGAAACAGCAGATAACTTGCAGTGGGATAATCTGCATCTTTATTTTTAGAAACAAAACCCTTCCCAGAGAAACAAACCCTCTGCTGTAGTTATGTCATGGTGGGGACATCTGGCAAAGTTTTAGCTCCTTGTTCCATGGACTCAGCTGTGTCTTGATACTGGAAATAAAAGTTGTCTGTTTAATTATGTGCTACAGAGAGGAGGTTGATGATCAGTGCCTGGCTGCCCATTTGCTTTTGGGTTCCAGCTTTCCGTGACAACAAAAAACGTTTCCTACTCAGCTCATACTTGGAGTTTGTTTTTATAATTTTTTGTGTCTTGAACCTTTAGGCAAAACCCTGAAGCAAAGTATTCCTCACCGTGTGTTCCTTCTACTGGTGTTTTGAAGGAAGAGGTACTGAAATGTCATTCTTTCCACCAGATGAGCTCGTGGTACAAATAAAATTTCAGAATGGGATTTCCCTTATTTTTGGTAGATTATGTCCCCTGCAAATTACAGCAATCACTTGGGTACAAGCCTTTCAGAGGCAGAAAAAACAGTTTCAGGAGCTCACTTCTGCATTCAGAAGTACTTAGAAACCAGAATGTGGCAGGGCAGTATTTGCATCCCTTTTCAGCCTGTGTACGCTGTGAGCAGTGGTTCTGTCCCACTGGACACTGCAGATCGTGTTCTGTTTTCCAGGTAAACCTGAATTTGAAAACATGAGGATATTTCAAACCAGCCTCTTTTGTAGTCTGGCATTTTTATCCACCCCATCCCAGGAACCAGAACCAGGGAATATCGGTTTGTCAAATATACCCAGCAAAGTCTTCGGAATTAAAAATAGCAAAATGCAATTACAGGCTAATTGATGAATGTAATTAGATGTAGATTTGACCAAAACTAGGTTCTGCAACATTAGCAATTTAATTACAAAATGCCTTGTGATTGTAAAACTAGCAAAAAATATTTTGCTGGTAGCTGTAGCTGCTCTTTCACATCCTGTTTTTTACAAAATCAGCTTTAGGAGCCATTGTATGAACAAGTGAAATATTCAAATTTGCATCAGAGCGAATCTTGCTCTGGAAACTTGAGCACAATTCAAAATTGCTTGCAAAATTTAAACTTAAGGACAGTAACATCAATTCTTACAGCTTTAGACTGTTGCACACAGGTTGGATTTAATCCATCTTGTCACCTGCCAGCCAGGGAGTTCTCTTGGCTGGAGTCATTTGGGAATGTGGAATCCGAGCACCTTGCCCAGGATGTGTCTCCTCGCTCATCCCCTTCCCCCCTGGGCTTAGGTCTGCTCCTTTCAGCAGGGTAGCAGTGTGAGTCTCAGTACTTAGTTCAGGAGCTGACCCTGCCCAGGTAATTTTTTAAAAGCTGTTTTTAAGCTCATCTTTATTGGCTTAACTAAGCCCCTTGGCTTGGAACCTGGATTTCAGCATTGGTGTGGCTGAAGAGCTTTGTACGTGAGGAGAGGAGGATTGTGTGTGGTGGGTACAGAGCAGCTCCTGGGCTGTGCTGGCTCTGCCCTGTGCTGCTTTGGGGTTTTATTTCTTTTATTTGTTACCAGTATTTTGGAAAGGCCTCGTGAAGCCCCTGCTGGCTCTGAATGAGGTTTGGCACAGCAGACACTGCCCAGGGTGGGTTTTTCTGGAGCAGCCTGTGCTCGCTGTGCTGTGCTGCCCGGGCACAGGGACCCCCCTGGCCTGAGCCGGGGGTTTGTGCAGGCAGGACATGGGGGGACAGCAGTGGGAGCTGATCTGGTGCTGCCCAGGTGGGAGAGCACAAATGGGGAGGCGCTGCTGCGGCCGGGTCTGGCAGTAATGTTGGAATAGCTGTCGGGAAAGGGCACAGTCCTGCTGAGCCAGAGTGAGAGCCACACAATCCCGTTAGCAGACACTGTGCCACCCCAGAGAGGATTACACGGCAATAACAGTTCAGAGGGTATCTTCTCATTGCTCTCCAAAGGAGATTGATTTATTTGTCAGGTGTATGAATGACAAAACACAAAACTTGAGTCGTGTTCTTAATAAAATGTACACTTCATGTAACACTCAAGATGTGCTCTTCTAAATAACCTCATAATGGTCTACAAGCTTGCCTTGCCTTAAGGAGATTAAGGAATTAATGTCAAATTACAGACATAACTGCAAATAGTATTTACTGTGTTCAGTGTGCAAGGGGGGCAGACAGTTGATAAACATTAAATATGTTTTTAAAATTCTTCTTTTCTTAGAGGAAGAATCTCAAGTGTTCCAGTTTAATGTTGTGAGTGCGTGAGGGGGAGAGATGCCTTGGCCAGTGAGAGTGTCGTGTTTTGAGAGGGTTTGGCTGAGGATGCGGGCAGAGCTGTTCAGCAGCTGAAGGTGTCAGTTCAGCTCTGCATCAGGCAGTTCCTGTATGTCAGCAGGGTCTGGGAGATCACAGTGCCACAGTCAGTGTTCGTGTGTGCAGGGGGTGAGTTTTGGGTGAGACAATGATAAAATGCCTAAGAAGATTGTCTGTGTTACATAATGCTAATGGAATTATGGTTGGATAAACACATTAATATAAGGGAGGGAGAAAATGCCCAGACTTTAGCTGTGGGAGGCATAAATGTTGCTGCTGAAAGCCATGGCAGAATTTCTGGAAATGGTATTAAATTCAGTGTGGCTGGTTAAAAATAACGCATAATAAGTTTTCGTTTCCCGAGCTGTAAATGGCTTACCTTAATCTTTCTATTTTGGTCAAGTGAAAGGGAAATGAGGTCTGAAGAAATGCTCTTTAGCAAAAGATGCAAGAGCTACCAAGATTCTGGTCTGTCAGTGGAACTGCAGGTAATATTTTTTATGTGCATGGCCGTTGGGTCATTTTCAGAATCAGAGCGGGGGTGGGTTTCCAGAAAGAATGGGTTCTGCTAAAACAGGGGCTGGGCTACTGATCCTTTTTGAGAAGAGAGTCTGTATTGAGGTTTGTAGCTATCAAAGGCTCCAGGTTTGTCCTTCAATAGATGCTATTTTTACCTACAGTTCTTAATTATTTGTTGATGTTCCATGGTAAATAAACATGTAAGAAGGGATGATCTTAAAACTTCATGTTGCTTCTTGCACAGACAAGTGTTACAGAACTCTGTGTGCGCAGCAGGGCAGGGCTGTGAGCAGGAAGTCTGGGAGATACCTTGGCTGGCTGTGACACTTAATTTTGGCCTTAAAAGCTGTGATTCTCTTGCAGCAAATATCTCTGAGGAAGACAATTTGTGATGGAAGTGTGTTACATCCTTTTTGTAGATCAGTGTTTCCTCCTGTTTCTGTTGCCAAGAATTTTTCTGACCTTTTCCAAGTCTTTATTTTCCTGGCAGTGACTTTGTGTTGAAGAGACAGATTATTTTCTTCTGCCTCTTTGGCTTTATGTTGAGCTTGTTTAAATATATAAAAATCACTTTACCTCCTCATTTCCCCTATGATTTACTTTAAAGGAAAGGGTTGTTTGGAGGTAGCCCTGAGTTCTTACAGCCCTCAGAGTTCTGCCTGTGTCCAAAGGAAGGTCCTCAGGAGATCTCTCTGAATCCCCTTAGATGAAGGATGAATGTCCTCGTCAAGGCAGATTAGAAGGATAATCACAGATTTTCTGAAACACAAGACAGGTTTCCAGTATGAGATGTGTGAGTGCAGCTCCAGAGCGTGACCTTGTGTGTTCACCTGCCTTTTTGGGCTAGACCCTGTGGCCCTGGGACTGAGAGTGAAGATGAGGGTGGTGGGATGAAGGAAAAGCCTTCCCCCGTATTTCGGGCTTGCCTGCGCAGCTCCCTGGGAAACGCTGGTGTTGTGTAACTTCTTCTGTGTCCTCAGTCGTCACTTGTGAGTCTGCCTAATTTGGAGGGTAAAACCAAAAAGACATCATTAATTCTACAGTCTGGTTTTCCTGTGATTCTCCTCCTCCTAAGGGCTCGGATTTGGAAGAAATGAATCCCTAATGATTGAATTGATTAATAGTTCCTGTTTAGAGGCTCTCTGCACAGCTCCTTCCTTGTGTCACTGTTATCTTTTGCATGTACCTGCTTTAAGCAAAAAGTTTACAATCAGTGAGTGAGAATTCAGTGACACATTTGCAGATGGCAGTTACCCTCATTTGAGGTTGAAACGGATCTTTTAGTTGTAGTTTGATAACTAAGTGGATTTTAATTAACTGAAATCCTATGCCTTAAAATCTTTCACTTACAAATAATAATTAAGAACTCCGGTTCAAGGATGGCTCCTGCAATCCATACTCAGCCTGACAGAAAAGTCCTGGGAAACAGCAGCTTCCTTGTTCAGCGAAAGGTGCATGTGAAGTCTTGGAAAACAAAGCTTGGTCTTTATTCGGGATGAGATGGTTAATTCTCCTCCAACTGAGAAACAGTGCCTTATTCTTAATAGCTTTGTACTTTAATCAGAGGTAGTGTCTGATTTTGTTATCAGCACGTGGATAGGTTTTAGGGAGAACAGAGATGAATGTACACTGGGTGCAAATTTAGGAAATACATTCATTCCCTGATGTGTGCAAAGAGCTGCTGAGTTCCCCATGTATTAAGGTAAAATATTGCTGATTTCAGAGCTCTGCAGGGAGCGGGGCCCTGGCTGGGGTGGAAGGGGACTCGGGTGTGATGTCAGGGATGAGGAGCTGGCTCTAGAGGGTGCTCTGAACCAAGGCAGCGGCGTCTCCTTCCCCTCTTTAACAGCCGCTGATGACGCTTTGCTGAAGAAAAACAATAAAAGTCTCTCTGCTTCCCTTCTGCCCTTCTCCCCAACCACATGGGCTCTCACGTTATTGGAAACCTGAATATTAGTTTGGCCTGGAGAATGTCTCTGGAAGATGCTGCTGAATTATTTAGCTCTGGGGGGATTCCTGCACTGAGCTCTAACATCCCTCCGTGTGTTTTCATGCTGATTTAAATGATTTGGATGTTTAAGTATCTTTGGAGGTCTTTATAGAGCATAAATAAAAGGATGAATGGTTCAAACTTGATAGCATTTTCTCCCTTTCTTGGACAAGATGTAAATCACTGCATTTTTGCCTCAATATATTAATAGAGAAAGAAGCAGTGTCTTGACCTGCTGTGATTTTTAATATCCCTTTCCAGCAGCTAGTAATAACTGGTAGTAAAACATGTAATAATAGACAAATTCCACAGTGAGATTTCACACAGGGATTATTTTCCTGTTGGCTGTAACTGTCCATGTGACACTTTGATCTTTTCCTTTCATTTCCCAGTCCTGTACCCCTTCCCCAAACGTCCTTGGGAGGGAATTCCGTGGGCACTGTAAAGCCTCAAAGTGCTGATGGTTCTTAGGTGCTTGGGGCTGGGCTACAGCACAGGGTGACTCCCAGATCTCTTTAATTCAGGTAAATTTTCAGTAGATTTTTCCTCTGAGCATGGGAATATTTTCCTTGATGCCAAAAAAAAAAAGTTTAGGGTCTCATCTAAAGCTCAAGTTTTTGGCCAGGGAATATTTACACCTGCAAGCGTCACGTCTGGTCAGATCTCTTGTCTCTTTGCTGGTTTTTTTGGCAGGGCTGTTGCATTTCTTTTCCAGTTTAAAGGAAAGTCTAGAGTGCCTGGAGTGCGTGGCCATTCTGGCATATGCAAAATTAGGGATTGTGATTGTTTGGGCTCCCCTTTTTTTGTTCCACTGACGGGTACTTTGTCTTTTTCCTCTGGAAAAATGTAACCGTTTCTCCCTGAATATGCAATCAGGTAATAGAAATCTCATAACTTTTACCTCTGACTTGAGTGGTTATGAGGATAGTAATTGTTTCAGCCTGATGGAGATTAAAACTTGTCTCCCATGTCAGTTATTAAATGTGGAAATAGCTGCAGGATGTGGAATAAAATATTTGATTTACAGTGCAACTCTGCGAAAGGCTATAATGCAAGAACTGTATGGATTTGTTTGGTATGAAACCTTCATTTGAGAGGAGAAGCAGCAGTCTGCTGGACCATTTCTGGTTGTGATTTCTGTTTTAGTAGGTGGAGGCCCAGTGTGGTGATTTGTGTGGTATAATGATGGTAATTCCGAGCTGGAAGATGAGTTGTCTGTAATTCTGAGCCTCTCTCAGTGCCACAGCTTCTTATCAGCAGAGTTAACCGGAGCTGAACTGTCTGTAATTCATGGAGTTTTCCTCCTTTTCTGGAGTTAAAGGTTAAAGTTATTACAAGCATGTGTGTGAGCTTTTGTTGGCATTGCAGAGTGCTCTGGATGCTTGCACATTATTGCTGTGGACATATTTTTCTACTTAACTTGGTGAGCTGTTGTTTAATTGGAAAAGCTGTTAGTTCTCTTGATCCTGAGTATAGTAAAAATCAATGTCCTCTCTGCAGTCTGAACTAATAGGAATCAAACTCATCGGAGGATGAAAATGGTTTAATCAACAGAGAGATGTCCTAAAGGTTATGTTAAAAAAAACAAACTACCAACAAGCCCCCAAACCAACCAAACAGGGCAGCCCAGGTCTGGAACTAATGAGGAAAGCATGGTGATTCCTACCTTAGCTGGGCTAACGGAGGGAAGGGAGGAAAGTTTCCATCTGCCATGGATGGAGGGATATTCTTGGGAGCCATTTGATTTCAAAGGCTCTTCTTTTAAACACCACTTGTCTGTATCTTCAGCCTTTGTATGAACTGACAAAAAATGAGGTCTAATGATGGGTTTCTTTGTAGTGGAAGCCATGAAAGGGACTTTGTCTTTTCATTCCAAGAACTGAATCTAACGCGATTGTCAGCCTTGTTCTTGACCTCATCTGTCCAGTGAGCTCCGCTTATTTCAAATACATTTCAAATACAGTTTCTGGCTGGTTACTGGTACCCCAAAGGGGAGATTTCCTTGAGAAAGGAGTAGCAAGAGGAATGACAGCTGCATGTTTACCTGAATGTGAGGTTACAAGAGGTGTGTGCTACAGCAGATCCGTGATTTCAGAGTTTTCCTTGTGAAACTTGATGGCTGAAGGTAATAAAGAATAAAATGGATAACCTGGCATGTGTTCTGTGACCGCTTAATGACAATTCTATGAAACTGGAACAAAGTGTAACCTTTAAATTACGTTTTTACCTCTTGATGTGCCGCCCCAGCACGTTCAGATCCTAAAAAGCAAAGCAGCAGATCTCATTTCATGAGGAACTTGCCTGCCAAGCTTTAATACAAGTCTTAGGAATGGATTGTTAATGAGTTCATGATGTGACATGTATACTTCTTTCTGATAAAACATTAGCATGAAAATTGAGCAGTTCCTGTCATCCGCCTCTCAAAACCCAGACAGGGCACTGAGGAAGGGAGGGAGCAGCGCCCAGAGCCGGGAAGGGCTCGCTGTTTGCTCTGGGCACCGCACGTCGGGATCTGCCTGTGCCCCCTGCCTCCGGTGCCCTCTGGGGTCCTGTGCTCTCTGCACGCTGGTTTTGTTGGTCATGGCTTGGTTCATGAGGGAATTGGCAGCTGGAACACTGAAGAGCTTCCCGGGATGCTGCTGAGCTTTGTGGGTTCCCCCTCAGTGCCCCCGGTGGGGCTGTGGGCCGCACTCGAGGGCAGACCCGAACGCACACCATTTTCAATTGCCGGCTCAAGGCTCCTCACTTGGATGTGCAGGGTTTGGGGGGTTCTCCACTCTTTTTTGGAGGCTGACACTAGATGGCAATGCTGCAGCTGGGCCCTGCCACCTCACTGCACGCTGGGCCCAGTCTGGAGCCCTTTTTGTTCAAAGGGGGTTTTGCTGTTTCTGTGTTGGCTTTAAAGCTGTTTGTTGTTACACTGGAAATGTGCCTCACATCCCCTAAACTCCCGCGTTCCTTTTGTCTAGGAGTGTTTGTTTTTCCTGAGAATTTCATGTAGGACATGTAAGGACTTCCTGAAGTGAATGTTTGTTTTGTGGAGTTCACCCTCTGTGTTTCAGGGCTTGGTTTGCAGTCTGCGGGCGTTCTTTCAGCCCAGATGTCACGCCTGGGACACGGCCTAGAGTGGCAGGGAACGGGACTCTGGTATTTTACAGTTTTCTGCAAGTACTTCCAAGAAATTCCATAAATCCCTCTCACACATCCTTACTGTAAGGATGCCTTGGAATTACTTGGTTGCCTAGTTCTGGTGGGGGTTATGGATTTGAAGTTTTTGCTGTTTTCTCTCCATACCACAAGAAGAGACAGCTAAATAGAAGACCTGGGATGCCTTTTGTGTTGAATTCTTTAATAGGCCACTGAAGGAACAGTGTAAGGGACAAACTGATGTGTTGCAGGTTTAGCCTTTCTAAAAATACTGAATTTGAATGTTCCTGTAGTAGCTGCAGTACAGATGAAACCAACATGAACAGAGTTAAGACTATTGTGTGTTTTACTTGAGAATTCGAAGGAAGTTCAGAGTCAGAACACAGCCATGAGAATGGGAGTTTTAAGCCTTTAGTGTGATTCTGTTGTTTTATGTTGAGTACTGACAGGAAAACGTGCATTGTGGTGACAAGCAGCAAGAAGCTGATTTATGTTAAAATATACAGCAGGATCCATTGCTGTGAGTGTTTGCTGAGTTGGTGTAAGCCCTGCTTAACTATTGCCACCTCCTCATCTCCAGCGTGAGAAACATTGTGAAGCTAATTTTGAAAAGCTCTTTTGGCTGTTAATTGGTTGATAGCAGCTATCAAAAATCTGCTGCTTCCTTTCAGTTGACTAAAAGTTCCTGTGTAGGTGGCTGCAGACTGAGTGCTGTGTGAAACACAGCCCTGCTCCAGTAAGTCCCCGTCTGCTGGAGGAAAAACAAATCAAAATGAGTCCAGCAAACTGCTAAAATAGTAATGCTTCCTGTGGGAGTGAAGCTGTCTTGTTTGCTTACTCTTAGAAGCTGTGGAGGGAAAAGAAGAGGGATAAACTGAGAATCTTCATGTTATTCCGTGTTTTAGGGGATTCTGGAGAGGTGTGGTGGAGCAATACCTGAATTAGTTCCATCCACTGAGTATCTTGTCCTATAATTTTGGGAAGTGAAGAGTTTCTTCCTCGTGTAACTGAACTGGAGTCATGCAGTTTCAGACTGTTGATATTTTTTCAAGATTATAGTAGAAACTTCCTGTTTTTAGAGCTTATCTCCCTGTCTGGAGGAAGAGGTTATTATAGGTACGGTCACATCCTGTGGTTGTTGTCACTTGAAAAAAAACTATTCAATTTTCAGCGGCCTTTGAATGTGTGAGTGATTACTGCCCCAAAAACTGAGCTGCAGCCCCAGTTCCCATCTCCTCTGTGATCTCAATAAAAGGCTGTAAATCCACTGCAAATTTTACATCTCTGTTAGTTCAATTTCTGTGTTGAGAAAATCCCTTGGTAAAGGATCTGTCTGGCTCTGGGAGGAAGATTGCAGAGGAAGCATTTGGGAGTCATTTCCTTCAGCGTGAGTATGAGCATGCTTTATGTTATAATAGTTTAAACATTCCACAGGCTCTTGATGGAGGTATCAAGTTTTCCATTCCCAGAGTTTAAACTGGAGACAAGAGCAGGCAAACTCCCATTGTTTTACAGCTGCTCTGATAGAGCTGAAAAAGATGCATTTGCTTAGTTCTTCCTTCCCCCCTTTGGCTTCACCCCTCCCACACACGTTTAACTATTGAGGATTTTATTTTGTTTGGATTTTTTATATTCATCTGAGAACAAAGAGCTTCTTGTTTGTTTTAATCCATTTGTTGCATTTTCAAGTATGTAAATTTTTCCTTTTAAATGACTTTTCTTGACAAATACTTGGATTTCTTTTTTCTGTGTAAAATAATACCTTCTAAAATGAGTTGTGTGCATTCCTTTGTGTTAAATTCAAGAAGCTGCTGAACAGGTTGCTGTCTTGCCGTAAGTACCACAAAATCTGGCAGACACTCTGGATTTTGTTTTAATATTCTTGGCTTACAGTTTACCATTCTGTAATTTGGAGTTTCCTAGGGCAGGGATTTTTTACAAAAACACTTTTGAATTTAAGTGTCGGTCCCTACAGAGAAGAGGAAACAAACCAGAGGAGAAATACCAGAAAAAAAAAAAGTGATTTCTTTTCCCCCCTTCTCTCTTCCCCCCAAAAAGCATCCTGTATTTCTGGCTGAATTTTGCCCTCTTTGAGGTGCAGCTATCTTAGATCATTGCTCTTAAATGAAGTTTTAAGCCTGCTGTGTCCCCTTCTCTGCCTCAGGTTTGCTTTTTCTTGGCCTTTTGTGGAGCACAGCCCCTGGCTCTGGGCTCAGGGGGTTCTGTCCTGGCAGAGTTGGGTGTTCAGGAGGGGAGAACAGGGAGCAGGGCCGGGCTGGCACAGCTGGGAACACTCATTTCAGTGTATGGGCCCTTGGGAGTGAGCTCTGACAGGGCCAGGCTCTTTCTTTTTGGTTTGTGGTTGGTTGGTTGGGGTTTTTCTGGCATTTCTGGTTTGTTTGTTTTCCCCAACACTTCCTAAGCCAGGCCTTCCTGTAAAACCCTGCTTTTCTCACGTGTTAGCATGTGAATTGCCTTCGTCTTCACAGCTCCCTGGGGGAGCCACTGTTGCCTTCTCATTCCTACTGTGACAGAAATGCAGCGGGCATCCAGGATGCTGTGCAGAAACAACCCAGGGGATTTCTCCCAAGCAGAATGGAGTTAAGCAGCCCCTTGGATCCTTGGGGTCCCTGTCCCCGTTCTCCTGAGCCATGCTCTGCCTGTGCCAGTGGCACTTTTGGGCTGTCACAGGTTCCAGGCTGAGGAGGAATCCAAGGCAGCTTTTACCTGCTAACAAGCAATTGTTTTAACAAGCAGGAGAGGCCTCGGGTCCTGGGAACGATCTGGTTTTTATTTCTTTGGGAGGCTTTGGTCTGCGTTGCTGGAGATCCGTGCCTGCGGGGCCGGCTGGGTTGGGCTGAGGGGGACCCTGCAGGGCTGGCACGGGGCAGTTGGTGGCGGTTGCTGGTGGCGGTTACAGAAGGCATCGCCTGCAATTCTCGGGCCCGGGGCTCGTTGAGAAGAGGCTGAGGTTCCTCAGACTGTTCCGTGGTTGTGTTCTGTGCTTGAGAGGGTCCTCTGTCCGCAGAGTTTTGATGTGGTGCTAGAGTTTTATAGTGACCTGAGAGGACGTAGAGCTTGGCCGGAGGTCACCTGGAGTATCCTGAGCACCGTGTAAGTATGGGGAAGGAGTCACAGCTCTTGAACCCATAAAATGTGTGAGAGCGTTGGTAATTTGGTTTATCGGGGAAACTTTACCCTGACAGAACAAAACAAAATCTACCCCAGCAAAAAAACCCCAAACCTCTTAAGGTCTGTGCTCTGTAAAGGGTACAGGTTCCTTTTGGGGATTTGAGAGAGGCAAGGAAATGGCTCATGCCAATTTCAGCAGTTACACTGTAAATTAAAATAATTCTTGGCGCACTCATTTGTAAGAACTGCTGTGTATGTAAATGTGGTGCAGCGGAAGTGGCCGTGGCTGTTAAACTCTGTGCAGGGTTTACAGCCTCCTTAGGCTGGGATTGCAGCACCAAATGGCTTTTGCCCGTGTCGGGGCAGTAACAGCATTGCCCTGAGTTTCCTCTCGCAGGCTGCGTTTCAGCAGTGCGGGGAAGCACCCTGGGGTAGCCGTGGAGCTGAGTCGGTGCTGTGGCTGCTGAAGCTCAGAGCAGGTTTCCTGTGGGTGCTCACAGATCTGCAAGTGCAGACGCGACTTTTCCTGCTGCGAGCGGATTTGAAGAAATTTGTGTGTAGACAGCAGTAACTGTCTTGTCAAGAGCTGGGTATCAGTTCCTCTTGCCGTGTTTGTGCCAAGGAAACAGCGCATTATTTACACAGGAACAGAGCCTCACCTCTCACCTGAGCAAAGGTTTTGTGTTAGATAGAGCCAGGGTGCTTTGATGTCCGAGTGCAAACAGTCTGAAATGGGTTACAGACACCCAGCGCTGCTGCTGGCAGCAGAGGGAGGTGACCTTTGCTGCTGGCAGCCCGGCCAGCGCTTCCTCTCCTCTGCTGAGAGATGTCCAGGTGACCACTGGCCCCGGAGTTCGCCAGCCCACTTTCAGTTCAAGCTGCCTCTGCGTCAGGTTTTTGTTTTACTGGAGGTAGCGCTGGGGTTTTGGGTGGGGTTGCACACACTGACAGAGACGGGGAAACTCGTGATGAGCACTGCAATTGCTGACACACGAGGGAAACAGTGTTGGGACAATATTAAGCTGTTAGTTTGTTCTCCATGAACCTACTCCCTTCCTCTTCCCCCCCTGTGCAAGGCCGGATCCGAGGGGAGAGCTTGATTTACGTGGAACTCTGAAAACAGTGTTAAGTCCCCTTTTAAAAGTAGGTTCAGCTTAGCAGGGGGTTGGTGTGTTAGACTCACTGCTTGCCTAAGCTGGGAAGCTGTGTTGGATTGGCTTTTGGGAAACACTTGTCATGTTCACGTCTCCATGTGTTCTTAAAAGGAGTTTAAGGCTTCTTTGTGTTCAGTCCGTGTGAGCCACCCGTATTCTCCAGCCTGGTGTAAAAACTGACTGGATGGGCGAACTCGGAGTCACAGAGAACTGCTTCCGAGTGTTTGTGGCACCTCTTTGTCGGGAGTGTCTCTTGAAAAAACAACTTACTGTACCCGTTTAATCTGTATAATCTCATTTAGCCTGTTTACGGTTAGTTTGTGCTCCAAGTGTGCGGGTACCTGGGAGAGCCGCAATGGCTCCTTTGGAGCGGTTGTTCCAGCAGGTGAAATGTTTGTGTGCTCGATGGCTGATTCTGTCAGAAGTGAGGAATGTTGCTGATTGATAGGTCTTGTGTCTGGGAGGGATTACATCTTTATTTAATATTCCTCAAATTTGTGTGTCTGTGTTTAATATTCTTCCAATAGGGCCGGACTCGTGTGAAGTTATGAATTATTCGCGTTTGTTATGAGTCGTGTGTCTCGAAAGCAGCACATTTTCCAGCCCTTTGAAGATACACTGTCTGTCACTTCTCAGTGCTCAATCTTTCATGAGCTGAAGTGCGTGGGTACAGGATACAAAGTGTTACAGGATTCAGGGGAAGCGCTGAAAGCCGAAAACTGCAAGTTAACAGGTGCTTCCCAGATTTTAGCTGCGAGAAGAGAAGGTGTGCAGGGGTGGTTGTGCACATGCCTTTGAGCAGTGTCAGGAGTTACTGACAGCAAGTCAAAGCCGTATTTCTTCAGATTTCCAGCTTCTGTTGTTTATTGTCACGACCTTAATGTTTCTTCGGCTAGGTGTTCTATTTAATTATGATGTTTGTAGTAAATATCAGCTCCCTTGGCTGTGTGCTCAGGCCTGTAGCATGCGGAGTGCTTTGCTTGTAACTGCATCCCTTGTCTCAGTTCATTATCTGTTAATGGTACTCGACATGACAGGCTTGTTTTGATAAATGGAGCCTGCCAAGAAAGCTGGGATGGATTTTGCAGGCGCTGGAGCCGAGCTTTATTTCATTGTGCAACACCAGAGGACTGATGCACGCTGGACCAAACCCCACAAAGTGTTCTGAGAGGTCTCTGGGCAGTGGTTCCAACCCTGTCCATTCAGGGAATCTCCACTCAAGGTCTCCTCTTTCCAGTGTATTTTCCTGACCCATGTGAAAAAAGATTTTGCCTAGTCTTGATGGGCTTTGTGAATATGTAACTCGCATTCCCCTCCCCTTTGCAGACATCCAGCTTTCAGAGGGGATACTAAAAGAAATGCTATAGTAAGTTTATAATGCAGTCACTAGCAAAGGTGTATTTCATGACCAAGAAAAGATTTTTATATAGTCCATTTTCAAAAGACAAGATAAAAAGTCCCTATTGCAAAATGGAGCTTGAGGCTGTACTCTGTGCATGTTTTTCATTTTAGTCTCTGAAATGGGGGCAGATCTCCATATCTCCTAGGAAAGCCAATTAGTGAAAGTTGAGTTGTCTCTGATGTCGGTGATGGAGTGCTGTGGCTGTTCTGCTCATTCAAGGATCTCCAGTATGCTGTATACAAACAGATGGGACTTGAGATGATTTCTCTGCCATCTCCCACACTGCTGAATTCGGAAGTTGGTTTGTGTTGGGTTTGCAAGACAGTGTCTGAGATTCAAGAATAGTCTCCAGTTCCGTTGCTGTGCTCAGACTGCCAGATGCTGTGCTCTGCACTGTTTGAACAACTTTCATCCTAATGGGACGCAAAAAATCCATGCATTTAAAAGTTATTATTATAATCTGAGTGCATTTTTCCAATATATACTGACTTTAGGGATTTGTGATCCAAGCTGGCTGGGTCACCTGCCCTAAAGGGATAAGGTGTTTTTGAACAAGAACCATCAAACAGGGTGTTTTTCAAATGATGAAACCTGGCCTGAATTAACTTCCTGCTGGAAAGCTCTTTTGGAAGTCATTAGGAGTAAACACTGCTTTGAATACACTCTGGAGCAGTCAGTTCCCTTCTAGGATCTGCCAGGTGTTGGGCCGCATTTGATTAGAAAATTGAGGAGTGAGGATAAACGCAGTGTGGTTGCTTTGTGCTGACTTGAGGATTGAATTTCAGCTCTGGCAGGTTTGGAGCTATCACACGGCTACTTGGTTACGAAGCTTGGTTTGCGCCAGGTCTGGCCAAGACAGGCTCCAGTTCAGGAGCTGCTGTGCGATGAATATTGCAGGAGTGCAGCTCATGCCTTCACCACCCTCAATTTGTATTGATCACAGCAGTCCCGCGACGCGGCAAGGGCGCATTGGAATTAATCAGCTGCTTTGGCTGGCTGGGTGGTTTTAGGGAGCTATTTCTAGAAAGTACAGAATAAATTTCAAACTTAGATCTTTGTCTCCTGAAGGACTCCTGGGCTCTAGTATGAAAGTGGTAGAAATGTGTATGGATAAATAGTGGGAAGATACACAACTACAAATAATTAGCAGCCTCTGGAAAGATGAAGTTGGCAGGCAGTACTTGAGGGTGTTGCTCTAATTAACCGGGCCTGTGAACCTTAATGATTATCATTTTTTTCTAAATTTTAATTTTTTTTAACTTGTCTTTGTAAAACCGGCTCTGAGGTGGTGTACTCCCATATTTATTTTATAGGTAAAATATTACTGTATGTCTAGGAAATGGATTTGCTCAGCAGGGATAAAGTGTACGTTGCCCCGAGGTAATGGATTACATAGATGACTTGTTTTGCATGTTATTCTGCAAGGGAAATAGCAGAGCTTTGCTCTAAAATTAAGTTGGCACTAACAACTGAAAGGTCGTGGTTGTGGTGTTGAGGAACAACACAAGGCATTGGGAGATGAGTTACAGGTTTGCGTGGAGATGCACGGTAAGATAAATATTCATTCTTTTTCAAAAAGCCAATTAAATACATTTAAAATGAACGTGTTTGGCCGAGCAGATGAATTTCTGCCTCTAATGGGGGGAAGGAAGGCGTCGTAGGAAACATTTTGAACAAAATGGCTCACTAATTGAATGCACTGCAGCCACATCCCTGTGCGAAGGGTCTCTGAACGTGGCCCTGGCCAGGCATCCCTTCCTCGCCCGTGCCGGGGATGAATGCCGCGCGTGGAGGGCTCCTCCGCCCCCCGATTTATCTGCATTTCCCCACCCCCTGTGTTTTGCTCGGCGGCGAGGAGCCGTGCATTGATATTCGCGCTGCACCGCGGGCTGGGAGCGCCGGGCGCCCGGGGGATGCTTCGCCTCCGCGCTCCGCCGCTCGCAGATGCATTTTCTCGCTGACCACGCTCTTCAAGCGCTGCCATCAATCACGGGGCTCCCGGTTCCGGCGGGGCCGAGGGAGGAGGCGGAGCGGGGCCGCGGCGGGTGCCGGTGCCGAGCCGCC
>WEIT01001491.1:441519-464018 GCA_013389985.1 Dryoscopus gambensis
GGGGCCCGGAGCCGCGGTGAGTGCCCCCCGTGCCCGCCGCGGGTCCGGAGCGGGGCCCGCAGCCGCTGCATTGGGTCACTCGGTGCCTTTACAAGTTGTATTCCCACGAGGAGAATTAAGGCAGCTCTTCAAGTTGACTAATTGTTACCTGGCCAAGGATAACTGCCTGGATGGAGGAAAGGCTTGGCTTAATTCTCTTTTCCACTCTGGGTTACTCCAGTTTTTTGTGGTGGTTTTTTTTTTTTTTTTTTTTTCCAGAAAAAGTTGGATCGACTTGGTAGGTGAGGCGTGGGTAGGTTGTTACTGGCCTGGGAAGTTCAGAACGCTCTAAAGGCTGCACGGATTTTTTTTTTTTCCATAACAAATGCTTTACCTCCCTGTTCTAAATATAAACAGTTCGGGTAACCAGACTGCTGTGTTTAATTCTGTTTTTTAAAAAGCAAGTGAGATAAGGAGATAAGGATTGCATTTTCCTTATCCTGGAAGAAAGTACTTTTTCATTACGCTTGGTACAATGGAATGCCTTTGAAGTACTAATTGGGACAGTGTGTGGTGTAACTTTTTAAACGACGTTTAATGGTCTTTTAAGATAGTGACAGGAGACCTGCTCGGCCACTTTGTTTCCTGAAGAAGAAACCAGCTCTGCTTTGTTTTGCAATTGGTTTTAAGCTCGTCTGAGTCCATGTGGCTTTGCCCTGCATGGGGCATTGTGTGGCTGGATGGCTCCTTACAGCCATATGGGGCTGCTTTAATTGTCGGGGAGTGGAACTTGACAGGGCCACTGAATTTCTTTCTTTATTGTTTTAAACTTAACGTTAATGTTGGGCATAAAGTAGAAGAAAGTGGAGAATAGAAACCCAGTGAGGTGTAGTTTCAGATGCTCCACAGATACGTTTCTTCTGGGAACTCAGTTTGAAGTCAACTGGATTTCAGACCCTACAGACATCACTATTCCGATGTAAAGCCGTTAATCTGCAGGCAATTAGTTCCAGACGTGCAACCGACTCCACATTTTTCTCAGTTTTTGTTCCTACAGGCAGTCGCGTTGCTGAATCCTTGTACCCAGTGACTATCACAAGACAGACGTTTGAGATGCCTGACAGCAAGTTGGGAATGGTGTAGGAGCAGCATTTAAGAGCTTTTATTTGTCTTTCCCACCCTGTAATTTAGTAGTGTTTAAACTATTTTATAAAGATCTCTGGGACCAGCGAAAGGTGGTTTTGAGTCCCGAGCACTTGAGTGCTCATTGTGCTCTGGCAGGCTGGGTGCTTGGCAGGCACTTCTCGAAATGTTATTTGATCTGGCAGCACGATAGAATTGACTTGGATTACACAATTTTTTTTCACCCCCCCGGTTGCTGTTTGAAAGTGATGCATCAGCGAGTGTTGTTCGAGAGCGTATTTTAAGACCTAAACTGCGTGTATTGGCTTTAAACAGGATTCCAGAGAGAGGCAGTTCAGAATTTGTCTTGTTTTGTGGTTAGGATTTATGAATTGAGGCGAGGGTTGACGTAATCTATCCGACCACTTCCTTTGTGTGTGTTTTAGAGTTGATAGTGCTTTGTTTTGCTTAAAATAGCCAGGACTGTTTCTTGAATACTTTTCTATCTCCTTTCTGCTGTGGCCTTCAGTGTAAGCAGAGAACTTGTTCCAGTTGTGTGTGATTATGTCCCTTTGAGGAAATGGTTCCTTCCTTTTGTCACTAAGGTTCAGCGAATTGCTTGTATGCTAAGTAGATGAGACTTTAATTTTAATTAACATAATGATGTGTACAGCTGTTCTGTCAGAACGCATCGCCTGTCTTTGCAATTTTACTACAGGTTGTAGAGAATCCCTTGATGTGCCTCTCAAACGCTCTTTTGCTTGTTTTTGTTTGTGTAAAGGTGACAAAGATGGGGCTTTTGTCTCCTGATGTGAGTGGTTAACAGCTCCCTGCCAGAGAGCCTGCGTTTGATTTTGTGTGTGGGGAAGGAAATAAGCTGTTTATCACTGAACTAATCCTAAACCTCCTTGTCTTTGGGTGGCGGGGGCTTATGCTACCTATTGTTTTGCTTCAGAATAGCCAGAAGTAACCTGTTCATTTCTAATTGTTTAATTCTTTAGCGGCTATATAGCTTTGTAGAGCCGGCTCTGAGTGTTAGGTCAGTGTGCCTGTGCTAGTTGTTCCTTGTTCTGGGACTTCTTCGGGAGATACCGAGAGGTTGTGCAGGTACGGTGCATGTTGGATCAGAAGGAACACACTGTTTAGTTTGTAAAAGAGTGCAGAGCAGCACTTTTGTAACTTGTTGATATTTGTGGCTGACAGGATGTTTCTCCTGAGATCCAGTAAAAAAAGCAGCTGCGAAGGCAGGGTGCAGAAATAGGTACAGGGCTTTGAGGTTGTCGTGAAATGCTGGTTTGGCCAAGTGATTTTCAAATGAAGGCTGTGTCTTTGGAGCGCTAGGCGGGGCTCTGGCTGATGGGTGGGTGAGAAGGTGCTGGCTGGAGCTGTTGGAGACCCCAGCTGCTGGCTGTGTCCCTCTGGTCGGTGGCCACTGCCACCCCGGAGTGTCCAAACCCTGAGTGGAACTGGGGTTTGAGCTGCTGTGGTCCCAGCCAGGCACGTTCAGTTACACAGATTCTGATTCTGCTGTGCAGGGATGCAGCAGGCAGGAAACAAAAGCAGTCCAGGAGCTGAGCTGAGAGCTGGCTCTCAGGGGTGTGATGTGGCTCGGGACTTGGCTCCACAGCTGGGAGCCGGAGAATTGGACAGCACCAGCAGCATTTTCTAGGCACTGGGAGCAGAAATTCCGTGTAGCCTGTGGTGCTGGAGGCAGTGCTTAGCACTTTCAGCTGTCTGAAGGCTACAGAGCAGCTCTGACTGCTTTCCTGGGGGTGGCTCACGCATGGGACTGGGTCAACAAGCTGCAGATGAGTTTTTTATTAGCTTTGTGAGCTGTAATGTTTTGGCCAAGATAGCTATTCCTGCTTTAAAGTAACTTTTATTTTCGTTTGAAGTTTGTGTATTTAAAGGGCCAGACTCAGTAAGTGACACATGAGAGCACTGAGCAGTTCAGTTTTGTGTTTGAAAGGTAAATGAAATGAGAAATGGTTTCTAAACCGCGCCAGTCCGGAAGGCGCTCTGATGGCCGTCTCTGATATGGACCGGCAGCTGTGTGAATGGGGCAGGCTTCACCTCGGAGTGCAGGGCGCTGCTGTGGAAATAGCTGGCCAAGGGCCAGCACAGGTGACCTGGTGTGCGAGGGGAGGCTCCTCTGGTTCCTGATCCTGCTGTGCCCCTGAACTGTGTGTGGTGCGGGTGTGAGCCCTCAGGGCGGCGGGAAGGCCTTTACCTGGAGTAAGCCTCAGCCACGAAGGTGCAGATTAACGGGCACATCTTTATTAACACGTATAAAACCCTGTCAGAAGGGGCACCGAGGGAGGGAGGGCTGTGTCAGGGCAGCTGGAATCGCAGCTGGCACGGTTCAAACACGGTCAGCTGGACCTTGCTGAGCCTTGCTCCCTGTTCGGCTGCTTCCCCAGTGTTTCAGAACACAGGACAAGTTTCTCTGGTGCTACAGACTGGGAAAGCCCATAATGATGTAACACTCCCAGTTAAATAAGAAAGAGCACCCATAAAAAACACGCCATCAGATACCTTCATGAAAAATACTGTCAGGCATCTTGAAATGAATCAAAGGGAAATCTGGTTTTTATAGTCCAGCTTTTAGCAGAAATTAAACTCTTTGCAGAAGAGTGAACAAAAATAGTATTTATTCCAAAGTTTGCCTGGGGTAGTGGTTCGAGTTCTGACCTTTGGATACAAAGTGAGAACAAATAGTGTTGAAAAATGTAAATGATTAAAACAAGCTGACCTTTCTTAGGAAACATTTGTGTCAAGTTTAGCCAAGAAAAGGACTTGGTAGTTGGATAAATGTTTTACTACTGGAATAGACAGTATTTGATTGTGATGTGTAGATTTCCTCATAATGTATTTTTGTGTAGTTGGTGCATTTGGAATTCAGGCTTTTTCTAATGTTAGCAAAAGTACGGAAGAAGTGGAAGCTGTAAATTCAGCATTAACGACGTAGCTGTGCTCTTCTCTTGGGAAGGAATGGCAAATTTTGAAAGGAAACTTGGTTTAATTAGTCTATGAAAATGGATATCGCTTTCATTTTCATAAGATGACAATACAGTGTGAAATAACAAATCTGGAATGTAGTAGTATTGGGGCCTAAAAGTTTGATACTTGCAGGTTTTTCATTCCTTATTTTTTCCCTTTTTATAAATGAACTGACTGTAAAAAGCTGTGATAGGTAAACCTTTTACTGAAAGCAACCAATTTTGGTATAGATAACTGCTGCTTCTGTACCACCAGTTGTGTACATGCAGTATATTTTGTCTTAAGTGCTGATTTGAATTTTCTTGAGACTAGCAAGAAGAAATGCCTTGGTTTTGGCAGTGTCTCCTTTGTGAATTTGCTTATTTGTGGAGATAAAAATTACGAATTTTTGAAATAAAACAGAAATTTTGTTGAGGCAGTCAGTGTTCCAGCAGCAGCTGCAGTCTGATAACCTTTTATTCTGTTTAGATGCTTGAAGTTTAAACCACTTTGTAGTTTGAACGTCCTGGTCAGGCTTTGTGTGCTGATCTTGTTTGGGAAGATCAGGGCCTCGGTTTTGGGCTTTGCTGGGAACTGGAGAAAGTACAGAGTTTTGATATTTTAATCCATAGATCTGGCATAGTTTTGTCTCCATGCAGATTCATCTAGTTAGTAAAATGAAGGCAGTCAAACATTCTAACACTGAAAAATGAAGTGGCCTTAGGTTCTTCATTGGGAAGGTTTCAGCATCTCAACTGGATCAGTCCACAAACCCAACATTTACCTGCACCAGGACCAAGGAGTTACATCCTCGGACTGTGGGAAGTTCACTGCATTTCTGTTCTTGCTCAGAGCAGGTTTTTTAACCCAAGCACTAATCGAACCTGGGAACTCAGTTATTTGCGGGTTTTACTGTTGTGAAGTTTCCTGGATTTGCTCAGGCTGATGAGCACAAGCAGCCCCAGTGAGCAGTGAAATCACGAGACAGTGTGGAAATGACTGAGCCATAATATGAGTCAATACAATTCAAGCACTTAAGGTTGGGGACTTTTTTTTCTGAGTTTGACATAGTAACAGATCCCTACAGAATTTATTCTTCCAAGCAGTCAAAACACACGGTATTTGCTCCATTTCCTATTGAAATCTAACAAAGAAGCCAAAAATCAGATTTCCATTTCCTGGTAATAAAGCTATTCCTTCGAGATTAGAGCTGGGAATGGATTTTTTTATATATATATGGCAGTTCCTGCTTAATAATTGAATGTTCTTTGGTGTCTTGTGTGCTGATGTGTGAGAGTATGTGAGGCAGAACTCATCTTCCCTGTGCGTTTAATATCAGACTGCTGTAATTGGCTTGAAGTTGGAGCCCTTGCCTGGGCTTGTAGTTAAAACTGGTATTAAAGAGTTAAGAGCAGCCCAAGGTTATCAGATTGTTGGGAAAGCAATTGCCCTTTCCCAGTGCAATAAAGTAATTACGAGTAGTGTATGAAAATGGGGTGCAGTCTGTTTGAACATTCTAGCTGCCTGTCTTCACCAGAAATTGCTTTGTCCCCTTTTGTGTTGATCTCATCATTTGCATATTCAGAGCATGTTCGATATTTGCCACTTGCAGCTGGAAATGCTAAGCAGCATTTGAAACCCAAATTATGCCATCTGTTTGTGTGGGGTTTCGGTGAGGTTTTTCAGATCTTGACAGTGTTTCACCTTGAGTCTGCTCTGTTCACGCTGGAATGTGTCACTGAGGGAATGGAGGTGTGTTCTGGGTTAAACTGAAGCAATTCTTTCATGGAGGGATGGAGGAGCTGCAGCTGAGCAGGGCTCTTGCAGCTTCATCTCTGGTGGGGTGTTCCTGTGCTGCCCTCACATAAGCAAAGGTGGTGTTTGGAAAAACCAGTCATGGTGCTGTTTTTAACTCAAGTAGCACGTGGTCAAATGCTCCCGTGAAGTTTTTAAGATTAAAAAAATTGAGTTTTAGTCTTTGTGCAAGAATGAGAGCTGTGATTTGAATTATTGTAGTTTGTGACTACAGTAATGTGAAAAATAACTGTAGCTGTGATTTTAAATCAAGCTAGGTCCGATTTGCCTTGGGATTGGTGGTTGCACTGGGATTTAGCTGCATGGGCTGGTTGCAGGCACCACGGGGTGATAGTGAGGGTGGGACCTCGTGTGTCCCGTCAGGTTTGTCTGCTGGTACCTGGAGCCAGAGGCTGCAGTTTGCCCTAGGAAGATGTACAGCCTCCATGGAGTTGGTAAAAGCAGTTCTTGTGGATTTTTAAAGCAAGGAGTCAGCAATGTAAATGGGAATGCAGCTAAACATGTACATGCTGAACTTTAGAGTTCAGCTTTTTTTAACAAACGCTGCTGTATAAAGTTCTATTTTGGCACAAAACTTGATTGAATCCATGCTTTTGGCTGGGTTCTTCTCTTCTGAGGGCTTTCTGTGGCATCTGAGATGCCAAAGGTAAATATAACTCTTGTTCTGTTCACTTGTGGGGGAGTTCACAGTGGTTTAGGATTTCAGGAGCATGACAGAGTTCCTGACAGGGAACTCTTTGCTTAGTGCACATCTCAGCTCAGTGTGAGTGTAGTTGGGGATGAATTATAAGCACTGTGTGTCAGGCGAATAAAATTCTGAGGGCTTTTTCCGCTCTGTGGAACCCACTCTGGGATGTGCAGCATGGAGTTGCTGTGGCTCTCACAGGAGAGCCCTTCCATGGAAGTTTAAATTGTTCTAACTGTTCTTCTTGGGCAGATAAACAAGTGCTTTAGTCCAAGAGATGATGACTAATAAAAACTTCCTCATGGTTGTCTTTAGGAGAGGGTTGAAACTTTTCCTGCCTCTTGCAGCCTAAACAGTGCTCGTGACAACTTCAGTTTATTTTTGGTTTGAAGCATAATGTGTGAGGAAGATAGTGGTTACGTTAGGGTTTTTTTGTCTAGATTTATATAGGGATTTTTTTCTTAGAACTCTTGCTGTGGTTTTTGCTTTGCTTGGGGTTTTGCCTTGCTTTGATGTGTCGTTTTCTGGAGGCTTTAGTTTGGTGGGGGTTTCTTTGTCCCCTCTCCAAAAGGGCTATTAGTTTGTGGGAGGTTTTTTTTTAAACTCTGAGCAGCATGTGTGGAGTTATCCCTGTCTGGGAAGCAGTGGACAAAGAAATAATACAGCACTAGTGGGAAGTAATGGAAGGTTTCTCATGTGGCTAGAGGGCTGAGAGCTTGAGAAATACTCTTCTAGGAGTTTCTTGGTCTTATCAATACCATTAGATACTAAAATGCTCTACATAACTTTTTATTTCATATTTTGAATAAAAAATAGTACATAACTTTGAAAACAGTTTTGAAATGTCACTTCCAGTAAAGTTCATTCTGATTCAAAGGCCAGATCAGCATATGTGAGAAGCAGTCAGCAAGTAATAAATCTCAGCATAGCTGTGTGTGTTATCTCAGGGGAGAGGCTGGAGGACTGGAGGAGAAAACAGCCTAATCCCTCAAGTGCTGGGTAGATTTAATTAGGTCCCAGTTGCTTGGGCAACTGGCACCTAGTGAATTTTCCTGTGTAGTATTTTGAAAGTAGCTCTTAAGTCAGCTCCTGATTAGGTTAGTGTTTCAGGAAAACACTGGGTGACAGGACATCCTTCTCACTCCTGCTTGTTCAGCTGCTGAATGCTCGCGTGCAGTAAATGATGGAAGCTTCACAGTCAAGAGTCTTCAAAGCTGAGCTTTCACAAGGAAAACTTCAGTGCATCGGATCCCTAATAAATCATGTAATTTGTTTTGCAGTCTTTGGTTGCTGAGGGATCACAGGTTTTCATTTGAAAGAACAAGGAGATATGGTAACCCTAGTTTGTTATTGTGGGAATAAAGAAGGTCTTAAAAGACTTTCCTTGGTCAGGGTGGATCAAACACTGCTCTGAGCAGTTTATGGCGCTCTGCTTAGTCTGGTGTCTCATCCACTATAGACTGCAGGTTGCTTTATTAAACATTTAATGTTGTTCCAGAGCTGTTACTGGTGTCTAACCTTAAAGCTTCACCTTGAAAATAGAGTCAGGAGTTTCATATTGCTTCATTTCAGGAAAATAACCTCTGTTTGGAAGGTGTTTTCAGTACGATACATGGCTCGTGTGATCTTCATTTGCCTGTCATGGAGTTATTAGCATGTCATTATGAAAGCTGGGGAAGGTTTTCCTTTTTTTTTTTTTNGAGTTTTTCCTTTTTTTTTTTTTTTTTTTTCCCCCTCTCCTCAATTTTATTTCATGTGTACAAGGCCACAAACCCAAACTGCTGCCATGGTATGTGTGCCACGTCCTGGTTTCTACTGGTGGCAAGTGATGAGCTGTGGTGGTACCGCAGTGTGTACGAGGCCACCATATTTCATGTGTAGCTTAGTGGTTATTTGCATTGGTTATTCTGTGCTTAATGGCTTAAGGTCTTACTCTGCAGCCTTGTTCTCAGCAGCTTACAAGATCAGACCTAAATACAGGGATCCAGCTCTTGCTGCCACAGCAGATCCTGCCTGAGTCACACACGAGTTCAGAGCCTCTGCTGGGAGCCCTGCGAGTAGAAACGATATTAAAGTCTGAAGCGTGACCAAAGCCAGAAGTTATTTCATGCAGTGTTAAAGTATTTCCTCTTGGTGTAGATTAGAAGCAGATTAATCACTTGGAGCATTTCTTAATATTTTCTTTTCCTCTTCTCATGGAAGATGCAGCCAGTGGTGAAGTCTCTTTCAGTTGGGCTCATTAGCAGTGGGCAGCTGGGCACTGATAGGGTCATTCCTGTAGCAGAGAGGTTGCTGTTTGAACTTAATATTCTAGGGTTGGAACACCCAGTATGTGAGAGCTGGTCCTTTTTTTAAAAAATAGAGCTTAAAATCTACTCAGGAGCTCAATTGGTTGTTGCCCAGGAGCAGTGACATGGCTACAAAGGGGTGAATTTTTCAGCTGTCTTTGAAACTATGTGTTTGTTTTTTGTTTTTTTTTTTAGGGAACCTCTCTGACTTCCAGAAAAGTGAACCAGACTTAAGGGAAAAACAAAACCTGTGGAAGTGTGTGCAGTGAGAAGTCATTGGGTGGCCTAGAGCCTCTGAGCACTGTGGTGTTTGTGGAGTTCGGGAACTGGGCAGTGTGGGGGTTCTTTGGGAAGTTCCCCTCGGGCAGTGGGATGTGTGAGAGACACCGAGATGCAGTTCTGGGGTGAAAATATGTTGGAAGTCAAAGGCTGACATTGACAGCTTTGGTTTCTCTCACTTAAGGTCATGCAAGAGCTCATATGATCCCTTGAAACCCAGACCCTCTTTGCAAATACCTTTTGACACGTGTTTGGAGATCTTCAGCAAGAACCCAGAGGGATAACGAGCTGTTGTGTGGGACTGCTGCAGACGAACTTGCTTTAAAGCAGTTCACCTCGCAACTTTGTGCTTATTGTTTCTTGCACAGGACTGTGTCTGTTTGCTTTTCACATCATTTTCCTGCTGCCTCGTGGCAGAACCTGCTCGTGTGGCCGGAGATTAAAGATCAAAGGTCACACTTGCACTAGCGAGGTTTTACTACTTTAAATACTGAGTATTTATTGGTGTTTTCTGCGAGTGCAATAAAGGAAGCGAGGTGTAATTGAATCCATCTCAGTTGTTAGGCATTCGGAGCTGATGAGGAACACGCTGCAGCCGGGCTCTAATGTGAGACAGGGCTCAGGCCTGCATTTCACACATGAATAAGCACACTTAATCTCCTGATTACAACAGCGCTGCTGTGCCGGGCAGGAGGTTGGAGGGAAGGAAACTCTGACGTCTGCTCTGTCATTAACCGAAATAAGCTGCTCCTCAGAGAAAATGAGACCAATGTCTGAAATTAAAGGCAGTTTCTCCAGACAGAAATATCATCTGTCTTCATGCTTATGCATAAAGTGTTTTAAAACAGTGGATAAGAAAAAAATATCCTCTTAAATATCTGTTGCTCATCCTGATAACCTTGTACCATCCTCCACCCTTTGACTGAAGGAGCAGGATTTCTTTGTTTTCACTGTTAAGGAATTTTATGGAGCACTTAAGTGGCACAGCTTTAGTTAGTCTTACAGATAGTCTCTAAATCTCAGGATGCTGCTTTCTTTAGAGAGAAATTGCTTTAATTATAGGCACGTTTCCCTGGGAATGTCTGGTCAGGCAGCTCATGGTGGGAGCCCACCCTGCAGTTACTCTTCTCTTTTGAGAAGCTCAGATGCACAACTGTGTCTGGAGTTAAATAAAACAGCTCATGTGGCTGCAGACCAGAGGTTTTGCCTTTCCTGCTCAAAGGGGTTTTCCAAAAATAACCTGATCTAGTTCTCTTTTGGGTGATTTAAATAACTATAGTTTGAAGTTTTCTGGAGGATGAAAGGATTGCGAGGGGACAGCTGAGTGTTCAGCCATTTAAAAATGAAACATCCAGTGGAGAAAAGCGCAGCCAAATACATGCAGGGAGGGAGAGTTTGGTAGATATTTGTAGACATGTTCCAGAGATGGAGGCACCAAAATAAAATTTAGAATGGAAACTGGAATGAGTTGAGAGTTGGAGATTAGTTACACTTGCAGTTGCCTGCAAAGCAGCAGTGGGCTTGTTCTATAAACACACACAAATGAATGTGTTCAGTGTTGTGCAGAGTTCATTTTTGTCTTAACATAAGTGACCTAGAGACAGGCACAGGGACGTGATGTACTGGTAACTGTGATAGTCAGGCACCCCATAAACCCAGGGCTGTTGTAAGAGGGACACGTGGTTCTGTTCCATGCGAGGATTCTTTCCTGTTACCATTAGCTTGGCTCTTACTGTGTGCCAGGGATTTCTCTTTATGCTTTGATTTCTTTGTTGGTATTTCCCAGATCTGAATTTACAGCACTTTGGAATGTTTTTATTTCACCTATTTTAGTAAATATGCGACAGACTTCTCCTTTTTTGCCACAGACTTGCCTGTCGAGAAATCCATATGCATGCTTTCAGAGTTTGCCCTTTTTGCTCCTCAAAGTCTGTCTATCTGTTCAAAATAAACTGCTGTGTATTACAAGTTTTTATTAAACTTTTTTCCCCCCCGTTTTAAATGTTGTTAAGCAACCTCATAATGCAGATGTTTTTGTGGCTCCAAATGTGACTTCAGGTTCCCCAGATAATTGTTCTTGTTTTAACAGCAGCTTCTGCAGGTCCCGTGGGCCTGTTCTCCCCTAACAGGGGAGTTATCCTACATTATATGGTCATTTTTTAAAGTTCTGGTTTTTTAATGGCGTGATGGGATGACTGCTTTACATTACTCAGTCCTGTATTGTGGTAATCATTCACATTAAGCCTGAATGACTTCAGGGAAGGGTAAATACATGGCTTCATATTTATTGTCTGTTTGCTCCCATGTGTTTTGACTACAGAGGCCATTAAAGCAGCTTTGGAAATGACACGAGGAGCTCTGAGCATCCACCTAATGGCACGGATTGGTGCAGTGGGCTGGGATCTGCAGGGTCGTGCTCCGCTCCGGGGTCTGCAGCTTGGTTGCTCTCTGCTTTTGGGGTCCCCGCCAAAGCACCCAGCCCTGAAGCTCCTTGGGGAGCGTGGTGGGAGGTGGAAAGGGGTTTGGGAGAGGCTGCCCTCGGTGTTCTGTGCATCACAGCGAGGCGAATGAGGGCTGAGCAGTTCGGGTGGTGACCGCAGCAGCAGCCCTGTGTCACGGGGAGCGTGCAGGCAGCTCCCTGCTGTTTCCTACCTTCCTCACCACACAGGCATAGAATAGAAAGTGTAGCTAATTTATCTGCTAATTTTGGTGGTGCAGAAACTTTCTAAGACTGTATTGATTTTATGTTGCTGCTCTTGAACTAGTGTGGGGAGAAAATGTGGCTTATTTGGAATGACATTACTTTTGTGGGAGCCTGTGTGTAAAACTGTCTAAAAGCAGGTGTTCTCACATGCCTGTTGTGAGTGTGGTGCATAAATTCCCCTCCGTTTCTGGAGGAGGTAAGAGCTGATATGTTCACTCCAAATCTTATCCCCAGTCCTGCAGTCTGCTCTGTGGTCAAAGCTGACTCTTGTAGAATTTTGCTCTTAGTCCTTACTGAACTTCTGACCTCTCACAAATAGAAAGTAGTTCTACTTGTCCTCCCTGTGCCCATTAGAATAACACAAAGGGAAACGTTACTTTGCTGTCTTGGGTCCTTACCACACCAATCCGTAAAAATCCTCATGATTGCCTGATATTTCCCCGGCAATTTCCTCTGGAAAATGTGACTCTGAAGATGTGCCAAATAACCTGTCACTTTCCTCTTGATAAACGCACAGATGTTTTTGCCTTGTGAAATCTTGCTTTGCCGCTCTTCCCCTGTTCCTTTGAGTTGTGTAGCATCCAGGTTGTGTTGAAGAGAGGGACTTACGACCTTATCTGAGCTGTCAGCCAGCGTGGCTCGTGTGTCACGCAGGCCCTCGGCCCGGATTTGGGAGCGATGCCGCGCAGTCCCCGGCCGGGTGTGTCGGGGTGGGCGGAATGTGCCGGGGCACTGCCCGGCCGGGAGCCGCGATCTGCCTCAGAAATGTGAGATCTCCTGTTTGCTTTGCTCAGGTCAAGTTGGGTAAATAGCAGGGGGGAAGGAAAGGTCACTGTCTGTCATGGGAGACACCTTGAATTGTCTGCCTGGACGTGACCCCCCCAGCTCGGAGGGGCTGATGGAGCCGGGGCCTGTCTGGGGCTGCCTCTTCCCCCTGCCCTGGATCCGCTGGGGATGACTGGCACAGAGCAGTTCAAAGGGAGCAAACACACTTTAACTTCATGTACTTAGAGGGCTCACAAGGACTGTGGGCTGTGAAAGTGTAACTCACAGTGACCATCGCTGGCCACAGTGTTCCAGGGCTGTGTTTGTGTTGTAGACTTGAAACACCAGGGAAGGAGATAAGGAAGACAACTGATAAGAGGCACATAAATCACTGGAGAGACTCCTAAGAGCTTTTTAAGACTTTCAGCAAATATTCTTCCAGGAGGGTCCCAGACTTGTCCCCTGAGCATTCAAGAATAGGCAGTGGGACCCCTTCAGCACCCACTGGGCACCAGCAGCATTGGCACAGAACAGAGGAGGAAAATTAGCATTTTTGCTGACTGGAGCATTAGTGGTGTGAGGAAAAAGTCCTCTGTGTGTCTGTGTACTACTGGCAGGGAGAGATTTATGTTTTGGCTCTGTGCGTGGTGGTTGGTTGGAAAATTCTGTAGGTGTAAACGCAGCAGGATCTGGATTTTCAAAATTGGGGCGAGTGTCTTTAGTAAAATCTCACCCCAGCAGTGAAATACTGTCCAAGAGTAATGGGGTAAAACTCCTGCTGTATTCTCTTTCCCTTTTTTTTCTTTTTTTCCCTTTTCCTTTCCTTTTTCTCCCCTCCTCGGCTGGTCTCTCACTGAATTTGCCCTCGGTCTGCAGCTGCTGGGTGTGTGTTGTCATGAGCACAGTGCCTGGCAGTTTGAGATGATGAGTGGACCCTGGGAGTGGGCAATATTCTGAGGGATATCCTTCATGAGCTCTTAAAATACTTGGTCCCTCTGAATATCTGCAGCTCATATTTTCCATGGCAAACAGGCGATAGGGAAAGAATGCGGGGGAAAGTTGATAACAGATGTTCCCAGTCTTTTCTGAAAGCTGAAGGTTAAAGGTGTGTGGCTCCCCTGCAGTTAATGAGCTTTATCATGGACCTGGGATCTCGGGGAGTGGGGGCTGTGTGGAAACTCCCCTGCTTGGAGCAGGCGTGTGAGGTTTTGAGCCACAGCTCTTGGATTCCTGGAGTTCAGCTCTTCGTTCTCTCCATGGCAGCTGAGATTTCCTTTCCTTCATGTTTGACTTACTGGTGATCATTTTCACAAATGATCTTGAAGCTTTTCTTAAAGCAGTTCTTAAAACCTTATAAATATATGGGGAAACCTTTATGGGCGGTTTTCTCTTTTCCTTTTTTTTTTTTTTTTTTTAAGTTTTAATCCCTTGCACTTAAACTGAGTTAAAATTCTTCCTTGACATCAAAATTAGAAAAGCTCTGTGTCAGGAACTCTAGCAGTGGCAGCACATAGTTCCTTTAATCTGGCATTTGCTGAAAACAGTGCCTTTTTATCTGGCAATATGAGACTAAAAGCTTATAGAAGAATGGTCCTGTTGTGTTTATTAAGACTGGTAACACATGACCAAACAAATCTTGTTAAAAGATTTATCTGTCTAGCTTAAATAAGAGAAAGGAGCTCTTCTCCATATTTTTAGTTGCCCTGCATTCTTAGATGCCTTCCTGTTACAGTCTCGTAGCATTTCTGGTGGACTTGCTTTCACATTATCTTTAAAACCTGACTCTTTAATTCTGGTTAAGAGGTTTAAGTACTTAATGTGCAGAGAGGTGCTGTATGTGCCTTTTGCTCTGACAGGGGTTTCCAGGTGTATAGCTGAAATAACTGTGGAACAGGTAACTTGTGGGAGTAGCAATATCCTCCTCTCCAGGCTGGGATTGGAGTGTGAGAAGGGTTTTGTGTCTGTAAAAAAGGCTGAAACTTTAATTTGAACTAGATTTAAAATGCTGGGAGAAAAAAATCCTGAACCAGGTCAATATGGCGTAATGACCAGTTGAAAATAATGATTATGAACTTCTACACTTCAGATTATTAGATGAAGTTAAAGGTTAAATCCTGCCTGCTGGACTTCTTCAAAATCCTGCTAGGAGATTCTTGTTTCCTCTGTTTCTTCATCACTGGAGACCTGAGCATTTTAATAGGAATATCAGCAGTTGACTGTGATGGGAAGTTGTCAGTACCTGCATTTTCTGCTATAAAGAGGAGAATTGGAGACTTTAGTGAGTAACTCTGCAAACACAGTTTTGGCTCATGTTTGATCTCTAAACAATTTAAGATAAAAAAGACTTTGCAAGTCTGATAGTAGAGTGGGTGGAGATAAAGAAAGTTATCCCAGAGTGGACATAATCAACTTACTGGGAGAAATGGCTATATCCTGAGGCTCTAGTTAAAAAATAACAACAAAAAGGTCTTAGAGTGTGATTGCAGTGAAGTTAACATTTTTCCTCGGGTTTTTCAACTTGCATTGAGCAGATAATGGATGGGGGCTATTCTCCCCTTTGTATATTCCTTTGTATGCCACACTCGGCTATTGTAAAGTGATTGTTCCCCTTTTAGCTTAAACGACTTCTTCCCGAGATGAATTCCCTGTGGAAGGAGCAGTAAACCAATATCAAAGGTAGTTAATGCCCTTCAGCCTGTGGTGCTGTAACCTGAATGTCTTTGCTGTAGCAGAATGACAGAAGCAGCTGCTTTGGTGGGGTTTGGTACAGAGAGAATGAGCAACTGCCAGTGAAAAATTACTGGAAACCCAAGGCACAGGGCTTGCCAAAACCCGCTCCAGATTTCCAGTACGCTCGCCTCTGCTGCCCTGATCCCCAGTTGAACATCTGTGTGATTGCTGCACGCGTGATGCGTCAGCCCGGTTTGCTTCAGGGAGCAGAAAAAAAGGCTCACGGTGCTTTTGTAGTTTCTGTGATGGGTTTTTGGGTTCTGTGTTCATTCATAATTACACAGAGAGTGGCACAAGTGCTGAGCCCACTCAGCAGCTGTAACTGGTGAGTGGTGTTGAGTCAGCAGAAGAGTTTGCACAGTGCATTTTGGTACAGAGTTATCAGGCAACACGTTGAATTTGTAGCATCTTGCTGTTCCAGGGTGGTTGGTGGGTGACAAAGGAATGTGTGAAATGTGTTTTTTTCCTGTTACAGCTACTCTGAAGGTTATGGAGCTGCTTTATTCTTAGACAGAAGTAGTCAGTGCTTCATGGTGATGCTGGTTTAATCCTGCAAAATCTTTGAAATTGAGTATTTGGAGTGAAATAGTCTTGGAAATGTGATATATTTATGTAAGAAAGCAATGGCTATGAAAATTACTTTTTATAGGATCCCCTGAAATGGGAGCTGGGCGGAAAGTGGCCATTTGAGTGGAAATTTCACAGATGAACAGACTGAGAAAAGTGTGGTACACCCTGATTTTTGCACAGCCCTCCAGTAAATGAAATAATCTGAACATGGTGTTTCTTTATTCAGTGTTATTCCTCTATGCAGAGCTGTGTTGGGCAAAGAAAAGAAACCCAGGAAAAAAAAATCCCCATAACAATTGGACTTGTAATAACAACACGGAAGTACTTTGTTTGGATCTGATCTGAGGGAACACAAGGCCTCAGCCCTGCAGCTCTGTGGGCAGTTCTGGCAGGTGCTGCAGCTCTGGTCCCTGGGTGCTGAAGGGCAGAGCTGGGGTCCAGCGGTGTTTCCAGCACAGAGTGTCACCCCTGGTGCTGGGAGGCTTCTCCTGGCAGGATGGAGATGGCAAAGCAGGGCCAGGGAGGGTGACTTAGGGTGGGACTTTTGTAGAGTGCTTCACCCAGCAGGCACCTGGAGGTCACTGGGTTTGGGGTGGTGTTGGCCTCGGGACAGACTCCAGGGGTGTAAAATGGTTCACTTGAAATTTATTTTCAAATTAAAGTTGAGCAAGGAGCAGCCTGCACTGGAATTGTGGCTTTCTCAGAATTGTTTGCACAGCTCTGGCTCCTTGAGACTGAGACAATACGAGGTGGAGCTCAAAATGTTTCAGATGTAGGTAAAATAAATACGGACGCATTATCTATCAGTTACCAATCAACATTTTTATTTGTCGTTAAGACAGGAACTTTAAAAACCTTTTTCCTTTATGTTTAGAGGTGTGGGGTGGTTGGCACCTTCTTAGCTTTTCATCTTGAGCCTTCAAGGAAAAGCCCTGTAGCTGGCCAGGTTTCAAACCTGCTCTTTCTGTCATTTAGTACCCATCCCCAATAATGAAATACTGTGGTGACTGATGGGGATTTTTTTAATTGGAAGCGATTTAGAGGGGGAAAAAAAGGACATTTTGCACTTGCCAGTCAAAGGAAGGTGCTTGTGCTGCAGTTGGCTGTGCCGGAAGAGGGGTGTGATCCTTTCACTGATCTTTGTATGAACAGCAATAGAAAAAACGCCAAGCTCTGCTGCTGGGGAATTCCCTCCCCTCTGGAAACTGAAGCCCTTTCTTACTGAATCCCTGCAGGCCGTTGCTCTCACCATTCCCTGCAGCTTCCCTGCCAGTTGGCAGGTTCGTGGTGGTGTTCTCCGCTGGAGTCTCATCGGATCCCCCTGTGAGTTGTCAGAGCTGTGGCAGCTGCTATGAGGGGCAAGGAAAACAGCATCATTTCCTGCCTGGCTGATGGGTTCATTCAGGAAATGCCTGAGAGATCCCAGGCACAGCCTCAATTGCAGCAGCAAAAGCAATTTGTCTCTTTTGCTGTTTGCCCTGCTGCGAGGAGCAGTCGACAGGGATGGGAATATTGAGGTCTGAGATTCGTGTAGGACTGAAGGAATTTCCAGTGCACGGGATCAGTGACTTCTCAGCTGACTTCTCAAAAATCAAACCAGCCTTTTTCCTCCTCTGATGTGGTTTCAAAAGTTCAGTGCATGAACAATCAATGTTCTCAGGTTCCTGCCTTTCGGACTGTACATTCTACACCATGGGCTGATTTTGGGTTGCACCACATGGAAACTTAGGAACTGGATGTGGGCATTATTGCTGAATTAGGGAAAAAAAAGATAATTTACCTTTGCGAGTTGAATGCCTCATTTATAAAATATCCTTCTGTCATGAAAGGTCCTATTTTTATATATGGAAAAGCAGATTTTGTTAGTGCAGTTGTAACTACTGTGGTTTGGTTTGGTTTCAATTAATTAATTCCTGTAATCTGTGGATTACAGGTTAGCTCTATTTTTGGAAGAGCAGGGTAGGGGCAGGACTTGCTAACAGATTGCCCTGGAAGTGGCAGATGGCATCCCTTACCCTGCACCAGCTTTGTAGGGCATCGGCTGCGAGCGGTGGTGAGATGTAAAACAATACGGCCATTTGCTGAACTCGGTCATTTGCTTCCAGATAAAAGCTGTGGAGGCTCTTCCTTCTTTGCACTTGGCCCTTTCTGAATGTTTTATGGATTTTGTTTTTTAGGCTTATATGCTCCCTGTTAGCTCCAGGTATAAACTGATAGCTGTTCTCTGTGAGCACTCCCCATCCAAGAAGTTATTACGTGTCTGCGGTGAACAGAAGAATTTTTTTAAGGAGTTGAGGGATCTTTTTTGAGGATGGAGGTAGCTTCAAACATTTACAGACACTGAAGTTACCATTTCTATAAAGTCTCCGAAAGGCTGCTTTGTATTTTACTGTTTGTGCTTTCCCTGCTGAATTGCTTTAGGATGTGGGGTTTTATTTGGTTTTAATTTTCATCTTCAGGAATTGAAAGAATTTTGAATACTAACATGGGTTTTTTCCTTCTTTCTCTCCCCTCACCTCTTCAAGAACCTTTTTAAAACGCTGGGGTTGTTGGAGTGGTTGAATTTTTCCTGGCTTTGAGTGAGAAATTCAGAAGACTGAAGCCCAGGCTCACTGTCTACCTTTCACGGAGGCCCAGCCGTGAGAGGACAGAAGAAGGCACGTGGCGAATCATGACAGCGGACAAGGAGAAAGACAAAGACAAAGAGAAGGACAGGGACAGGGACCGGGACCGGGACAAGGAGCGGGACAAGCGGGACAAGGCGAGGGAGAGCGAGAACTCGCGGCCCCGGCGCAGCTGCACCCTGGAGGGCGGCGCCAAGAACTACGCGGAGAGCGACCACAGCGAGGACGAGGACAACGACAACAACAGTGCCACCACGGAGGAGTCCACCAAGAAGAGCAAAAAGAAACCCCCCAAGAAGAAGTCCCGCTACGAGAGAACCGACAACGGCGAGATCACGTCCTTCATCACCGAGGATGATGTCGTGTACAGGCCTGGAGGTAAGCAAGCCTTCTTCTGTGTTTCCTCTGGAAGGCCTCGTGCCCCAGAGCTGCCAGGCAGGGGCTGCAGCCAGCGCGGAGTGCTCCCTGGTGACTGGGATTATCCCTGTCCTGGGGAGGCTGCAGCCTTTCCCTCGCAGACAAATGTGGGTGTGTGCGAAAAGCTTCTGGCTGTGTCTTGTGATATCTGATTTGTGGGAATGAACTTAGCTCCCCTTTGGAAAAGAGCCACCCTTTTTGCTTTCTACTGCGTTAATTATCTGTGTATCATACGAATCTCTGTCCCTGGGAGTTCGGAAACTAAACTGGATAATGCATTAAATGCTTCACTCCCACTTTGGAGCCAGACCTGCTCTGAGCTAGAGGTCTGACTCGGGGGATGTGGAGAGAACTTCCAACCTTCCTGGCAAGCTTTTCTGGGGATCTGTGATTGCTTTGTAGGGCTCTGCTCCTGTGCTCTGTGAAATATAAACCAGGTGACTGAGGATCTCATACCTGTTATCCCACTGATTTCACCCCTCATTAGTGGCTGTGGCTGTGCCCAGCTGGTGGGCACAACAGTGTTGGCATCAGGGATGTTTGGGGACAGCACCAGGAGCTTGCAGCGTGCTCTGGATGTCTGGGATGTGCCTCTTAATTACTGCCACGTTCACAGGAAGTTTTAAGAGTCTCATGTAAGGTTTCAAGGTCTAACCTGTGGCTGCTGCCAGGGAATATTTTCCTCTAACTGCACTTGAAATGAGATTACTCAGCTCTCATTTTTGAGTACAAACTTCCCTGTCCATCTGCACAGCACTGTAAACGTGCTGCTTGCAGTTTGTTCCCCCAGAGCTGTGTTTATGTTTGGCTGCACTGTTGGCAGCACTGCCTTTAGGGCCTTGGTAGTTTTATATTCCTGTAGTACAGAGATGGATTCAAACTGAAAACAGGGGAACCAGTGAGGCCAGATCCCGTCTGATTTTCCATGAGGTGCTGCACAGCTCAGCTACAAGAATCTCCTGAGGTCAGATGTAAATGTTTTAAGTGCTCCATCCAGTTTTAGTGGCTGTGAGTGCTCCAGAGTGCTTGTGGTGTGTGTGGGGGCATGACCAGCTGCACATCCAGGTGGGAGGTGCTGCATTCCATCCTCCTTCCACGGGAGAGTTGAGCAGTCTGTTTTTCACTTAGCTCTACCAAGATTAGTCAGAGTAGCCTCTCTCTTGAAATGCTTCAGCTTCAGTTTCGACTCATTTCATCAATCACTGCAAAGGAGCTGTTTTTGCTGTGGTGTCAGGGCTTGTGGCTGAGTAATATTTGTTTTTGAGCAGCGGCAACTGGGAGCCTGCGGAAGCGTCAGCTTTGGTGGCAATCTTATTTTCAGTGTCAGAGGATGAAAAATAATTCAGAATCTGTTGAGAACAGCTGTTGTGTGGGCCCAGGAGTACAATGTGATACACTGGCTTTATTGCAAAAAGAGTTTGCTTAAAATGAAGATGGGAAATCAGTTTGTGGTCTCAATTTTATTCTGTAGTAGGATGGAGCAGTGGCTGATCTGGAAGAGGTTGTCCTGTGAAAGAGCAAGGAAAGCCACAGTATAATTGGGGTATTTTATAACTGTTGTGTCATTTAAACCCCTGCTTATTAAATTTGACATTTTGTTAAAAATAATCAGCATAAGAGATGTACTCTGGCATTGAAACTTTTCTGTTCTGTTGGCTTTGTGCTATTGTAAAACTTGTCTTGGAAACTGCTGAGAATGATGAGAACAAACATTAGCTCAGCTCTGGAGAGGCCTGAGCACAGCTGAAACCTTAACTGAATAGTCCCATTTTAAAATTTGATTTTAAAAGGTAATTTCTTTTCAGGAGTGAGATCTTGAATACACATTCCTATGCTGGAGGTATTCTAAACCAAGGTTAGTATCCATTACAGAGGGAGCTCTTACAGCTCCTTACATGCAGGGAGATGTATTTGTAGCTAAGAGTGCAAATTACATAAATTTTAAGAGGGATTAGAGAGTTTAAATTAATGAGACACAGCAAGGATTAGAAAGATGAAAATTAAAGGTGTGTGCAGAAGGGATAGCTGACTTCATCTTACATCTCCCAGGCTTTAAGGAAAGGAAATCCTTTCCAGTCATTTGATTCTTTCTCTTAAATGCTCTCATCTGATATGGATGAAAGTTCAAGGTCTGCATTTCCCTGCTGCGAAGTCCTTTGGTTAAAATCTCATTCTGTGTTTACCCCATTGCTGCAGAGTACTTAATCCAGCACTTAATTCTGCTTTTTTTGCTGTGCTGAGCTCAGCAGCTGTATTGGAGTAATAGCAAATAAACTGTAAATAAACAGATAATCAAGATCAGTGAAATTTTTTCAAGTGAAAGGTTGCACTATATTGTTACCATGTAAGTACTGCTCTTATTAATCTGAATAGATATAATGAATGTGTGCACAGCTTTAAATAATGTATTAAAAAGAATTGAGTAGGGCTTAGACAACACTATGCAATTAATCTTCTCTACTTTGCTGGAAATCACACAGGCCTATCCTAAAAGCTTGTTGGCCCAGTTCCCCATCTGTCCTTGCAGTTTCCACAACTTCCCTCCCATTTCCTTCCAAATCTCATCTCTGGGGTTTTCCTTCTTTTTTTGCCCTCGCAGTTCTCACCTCGCTGTTGCAGTGACAGTAATTTTTGTTGCACAGTGTATATTCAAATTTGCTTTAGGCTTCCTTAGCACAGGGTGATGATAATAGAAGAGAGTTAAGACTGAGAGTTATTTTTTTTCTCCTCTTGGATTTCAGTTAGATTATTTAATGCTGATTTTCCTTCCATTTCCTGTGCAGACTGATTCCCTTCTATGCCACTGGCTTTTGCCAAAATCCACTTCAGGAAGGGCTGTTACTGTATTGAAGCCACAGAACTTGGTGCTGAGGATATTGGTGCTGCTGTGGTGTTGTCGTGGTGGCACCTTGAGTGCTGGGCTGGAAAACCTTTGCTGGGTGAAAGTCTGAGTTGGTTTGGAGCCTGGGGAAAATAGGTGACTATCACCTGGAGATGGGGACAATATTGTTTGCTTTGCCTACGTAGAAACATTTAAAAGGATCTGCAGGAATTAAAAGGATTTATGAGGATCTGTTTCTGCAGTGACATCAGCAGCTATATAAACAGCACATCAGCAGGAGGTAACACAAGGTGAAATGCTGTAATGCACTGCTCTGCCTGCATGGGAACCAGCCAGCAAAATCCTGGGAACAGCTTACAGGAGAGTTCCTTTGTTCTGTGGGGCTCAGGGTGTTGGGTATGGAGAGTTTGTCACAGGATGGAGCAAAGTGAGACCTTACAGTTTCCCCTTGGGTGTGTTCTGGTTTAGAGGATGTGGCCATTTTTCTAATGAGCACTGGATAAGCTGGGGAGCAGTTCCTGTGTGCAGGGCTGGGATGTGGGAGCTGCAGGGGCTGGGATGTGGGACTTGCAGGGACTGGGGAGCAGTTCCTGTGTGCAGGGGCTGGGATGTGGGAGCTGCAGGGGCTGGGATGTGGGAGCTGCAGGGGCTGGGGAGCAGTTCCTGTGTGCAGGGGCTGGGATGTGGGAGCTGCAGGACT
>WEIT01001491.1:464040-537334 GCA_013389985.1 Dryoscopus gambensis
CTTGCAGGGACTGGGGAGCAGTTCCTGTGTGCAGGGCTGGGATGTGGGACTTGCAGGGACTGGGGAGCAGTTCCTGTGTGCAGGGCTGGGATGTGGGACTTGCAGGGACTGGGGAGCAGTTCCTGTGTGCAGGGCTGGGATGTGGGACTTGCAGGGACTGGGGAGCAGTTCCTGTGTGCAGGGCTGGGATGTGGGAGCTGCAGGGGCTGGGGCACCGCTCTGTCACAGTGGGGAAACAGCAGAAGATGCTGGGTCATGTTGGGTGAGAGTCTGCAGGTCTCAAAATCCACTGTCAAGCTGGTTAGCAAGCCAGGGCTTACAAATTCTGAGCTTTAGTTTATGCTGGTGTAATTAATTGTTAATGTTCCCTTTATTGAAACTGCCACTGTCTCGTATTGTTGTAAGTGAGGAAATGGCTGTAATGGTTGTTTTCATCCAGAAACCTTCATGAACTTTATAAAAACATGAAAACACAACCAAACCTAAGCGCTTCCTCCCTGTTTATTGGTTATCTTTGGATCTGGGTTGGACGTTGGTGAAACTGAAGTGTACAAACTGAAATTCTCATTCTCTGACAGGGCTTGGCTTGTGTTTGACACTGCCCCATGTGTTTGTCGTTCTTCTGGATGCTTCTTTATCAGCTGAGAAAAGTGGCCATGCCAGAATTCAATATAAAAATACACATAATACAAACAGGAATTGTTTCTATAAGCTTTGAAGTTCTGGCAAGTGTATTTTGGGTCGCTGAAGCTGGAAGGAAAGAAGTTGATCATTTTCTGGGAAATTTTAGTTCTGTGCTTGGGCAGAAGGAAGAAATGCAAGGAAATGATTCTTTCAGCTGTACATTGTAATTTTAGGAGGTCTTTGGCCAGACTGTTGTGTTCTGTGCACATTGTGTGGGTTGACCGAGTTTGTGATGGAGATGTGTGTTTTTGCATATGTGGTCTTCTCTTCCCTCAGAAGCTCCATAGTTGATATGAGCATGTGTTCTAGAACAGTACACTCTGTATTTTCCTCTCCTTTTGAAAGTCTGTTAGCATTGTGATGGTAGATTGCTGAAATAATTCAGTGACAGACTTTCAGCTGCTGTAAATAGGAGTAACCTTAGGAGCTGTGCTGCTTAGTGTGGTTGTAAAAGTTCCCTTGTTTTTCACACTTCCACCACTGTTTTCAGCTTTTCTGCATATGTGAGTAGTGGTGAGGAAAACTTAGCAGTCTTTTTTAGAAAATACCATCTTCAAAACTTTTGTTTCAATGGAAACAAATGGCATTCTTTACCCATTCCTCCTTTAGTAATTAAAAGAAGGAAAAACATTAGAGAAAAGGCCTGGATTAGTAGGTGAGTCTTAAAACGTGTCAGGAGGGTTAACAAAATGCATGAAAACATCACAGGAGGGTTTCTTTGAAGCCGATTGAAGTGTGCAGAGAACAGAGTGCAGGAACAGCCTGTTCCAGCCTGCAGCTGAAGCTTTTGCTGGCTCTGTTCTGTGCTGGGGACATCCCAGGGCCTGTAATTAGTGATTGAGATTGGGAGAGGGGTGGCCTTTAACGAGCAGGTGAATAACACTGAGCGTGGAAAATAATTCAGGCTACACAAGAGCCCAGATCAGCTCCTGGTGCACAGAGGTAACTTTTGTCCCTGCTGTCAGTACAAACAGAGAGCAGGAGCCAGACTGGATAAAAAAAGACATTTACTGAGTTCACATTTCCTTTTAGCAGGGAAGGCACTGCTGGGTCCAGGGCAGCTGCTGGGGCCTGACAGATGGAGCCTTAAGTGCAGATCAAGGCTGAGCTGGCAAATGGATTCCCCTGGCTTTGTTTGGCTCTGTGGATAAATCACAGAGAGCAGCTCTGAGGGGCCGGGTGTGCCCAGGGCTGTGTGTCTGGCTCTGGGGACGTGGCTGCACCATTAGTTTTCCATACTAACCTCATCATTAGGCTTTGAAATGAAGAAAAAAGGTGCCACACCAGTGCTGAAACAAAGTAAACACACTGCTGCTGTAAGCTCAGCTTCACAGCTGCTGCACTGATTTGTTCTCTGGGAAGGGCTTCTCGGAGCTATTTACAAATTGAAGCCATAGGAAAATATTTTTCCTTTCAGAAAATACATATTGATTTTGAAACACGGAGGCAGTTTTTCAGTGGCTGTTTGCAGGTAGGCAGGGCTCAGGCTGGCAGGCAGTCGGGAGGCACACAGGAGCTCCCTCAGGAGTGGCAGGGTTTGCATCTCCACTGCTGGGAACACAGCATTCTGTGAAAATCCTCCTCACTCAAGTGACACATTTAATTTTCCTCATCTGGACGTGTCTCTGTTCAGGGCTGCACCAACAGCTGATGGAATGGGCTGCTCTGTCTGATCAGGAAGAGGAAGCAATGGGTGAACTAGGAGGGAAATAGGAATGGCTGTAATGTTTTTCTACTTGAGGGCTACACAGATAAAGCCCATCCATATTTTGATGAGGTACTGTGGTGTGTTACACTTCAATTATCAGAAGGACAGCGAAGGGAGAGGAGTTAAGCAACCATTTGGTGTTTGTGATGGGCTTGGGAGCAGCAGAGTATTCCAAGCTCTCTTGGTGTGCTTGAGGCTGTGTGAATCAGGTGAGGTCAGGTAATGCTGTGGTGAGTTTTGGTGCTTTTTGTCCTTTGTGTCTCCCACCTTTAGAAACTAGCGTCCACAAGAGCTTTGGAAGGCAGATGGCTGCGTAGGGATTTGTGAAATACTGGTGAGAAGCACTGGGGGCAAATGGGGCACCTCCAGCAGAAGTTTTCTGTGGCCTTAAAAAGCCAGGAAAAGATGGTTAGAAGTGGCATGTGTGCAGCAAAGCTTATCTGGTGCTAGAGGAGCAGTTTTAGACTAACTGGTTATTTAATTAATTTCTTTTATCAGCCTGGATTCTTATTCCCACCCCTCCTCCCTTTTCATGTGTTTAATTGAAAAAACAAGCCAGGAGGAGCCCCTGGCACGAGGTAGGGGCTGAGCATCCACGGTGTCTTTGCTTGCAGCATTTTTGGTGACACAACTCTCTGTAAAAACGTGTTTGCTTTGTATCAGATCTGCTAACGAAGGACGTGTGAATGCTCCTTACAAGGGGAACTGTGCAGTGTTGTGGACATGCTTGAAAAGTGCAGGAAAATAATTGGTGTGGGAAATGATGTAGCTGGGGGCCTGAGCTGCAGAACAGTTGCTTTTATGAAATTGGGAACTGCAGAGTACAATTAGCTGTCATTAATTTTGTTGAATAGAAATATGTTCCATTTATTGTACAATCAGGAGCCAGGCTTGAATGAGTTTAAATAGATGAAATCTAAATTATACTGACAGTCCATTAAACAGCAGCAAAACCCCTTAAAGAAAATGGATTCACTATGATACCAGTTTATAATAAAATCATTTGCCAAATAAGAACTATAGTCCAGGCACTGGGAATACTCCTGTGAGCTTCAAATGAACACAGTAAATTGGTTGAACCATTTATTGCAGAGCAGGGCTCGAGCTCGTCGTTCCCTGACAAGGAGCCAGCAGTGTTGCTTGAAATCTGCTCAGCAGGAAGTGACACTAAAAGATCAGACTGGCAATTTGTTTGTTGTCAGCCATATGGGGGAAGAGAGGCAAGTGCACAGCTCCCTACCTGTCAGTGGGAATATTGCTCGAGCCCAAAGCACGTGCTTGGCCTTCCCAGGGCCCTCCTTGCTGTGTTTCTGTGTTTGTGGTGCCAAATGTATTGCTGCTGTTGGAGGTTTGTCTCCATTACTGACCTTTGTTTTCAAGGGTTTGGCAATTTTCCTGTGCTTGGAATGCAGGCGAGTTCAGATTTCAGCGTTTAGAGCTCACTGAGTGCTGCAAACATGGATTCGGGTCCTTTGAAAGGTGTTGCTTGCTCATTAATGGTCTGTAACTGCTGCTACCCTGCTCCTCATCACATTTAACTCTTGGGGTGGTGAGGGGTGGTGGCATTTAACTCGGAGCACCTGAGACACTGGGAGGGTCCTGGGCTTCCCACTGGTTTTGGCTCAGGCAGAGCAATTTCTGGAGAAGGATTCAGGATTGCCAGCTCAGGCTTCCTCAGGGGCTGGCACAGGGCACTGGGACCACTGAGCCTTTTAATTTCAGGCACCAGGATGGAGGAATGTAAATATTCCTTAATTCTGGAGTGTAAATATCCTTCAGTTGCTGGTCCCACAGCTTGAATTCAGGGTTTATACATGTTGGTACACACATGCGAAGAGCGAGCTTGTGGCTGGTGAAACCTGATGGGGAGGGATTGTAGATAATTCCTTGACAAAGGCTTTCAAGGAATATCTTCCCTATGGAAGTGTGGTGCTGTGCAGAGAGCCTACGGCTTTGTTTCTTGGATGATGCAAGTGTTGACTCATTAGGTAAAACATAAAAGGATTCTGATTGTGAAGGTGGTTCTACAGAAACTGCAGCGTTTAAGCTGCTGAAGGTTCAGAAAATGGAGGTGGTTGGGGTGTTTTTCCAGAAGATTTTTTCATGTCCATGCATTGAAGCTCTAATTTTAAAAGCAGCTTTTAGTGTGGGAATATTAATGTAACCCTTCAGAACTAGGGCACATCTGGTGAATATCACGAGCCCAAAGGCAGAATGACTCTGTACCATGTGTTGGGGAAATGCTTCATCTCCAGTGGGACGCTTTACACGGAATCGGGAAGTGAGCAATGCACTCGTGGCTGGAGACAGGCAGGGACTCCAGAGTGCAGGGAACTCGGCATTTCCTTCCTCCGTTTTGCAAAGGTTATGGAAAGCCCCTTTATTTTTATTTTTGTTTATTAATTTTCTTTGCTGCCGGAGCATTTGCTGGTTTGTCACTGCTGAACTGTGTGATTGAACACACTGGGTGCTGAACTTGTCCGAGGTGGTCACTGGAAGCTGACACAGGGACGTTACCTGTGGAGGAAGCCAGAGGGGCAATTTGTAGCCTGCCCATTTCCCTTGTGCTTGCTGGCTTCATCCTTGCTTTGTTTCCTGGTAAATGAGGAACATGTGAGGCTCTCCTTCAGTAAAAGAAATTTTAATTACACACTTAACGTTGTGTAAGCCTATGCAGAAGCTCTGTGCAGCCAGAGAGAGCTGCAGTTGTTCCAGAAATGTGTGGTCAGTGGAGAAAAGGGCGCAGTGGCAAATTCCAGCGTGCTGAGGATGAGGAAGGGGCTATTCTGCAGTTTTCAGTGGCATAAATCTTACCTATGCAGGTTTTTTGCATATTAGGGAAATGATGCAGTTTTCCTTTTCTTGGGCTCCCCTGGAAGCTGTTTGGATTTCTGGTAAATGGAAGGAATTGCTCTTGATGGTGAGTTTTGAGTGGCTGATACGAGTGCATCCATAAATATTCTCCTTTTCTGGGGGGCATCTTTCCAGTTTCTGTCATCCATAACATTGCTGTGCACCTGGATAAACTTGTTTTCTTATCTGTGTGGCCTCTCTTGCTGTGGGGACTCGTAACTGGATGTCATCATTGTTTTAGGGCTTGGCAGGCAGCCAGCAGCGCTTCCCTTAAATGCAATCCGGAGTGCGTCAACTCGTTTGCTTTATCCATAGGAGATGCCACATCCTCTCACTCTGTGTGCCAGCCATTTCACAGGGATGCTCGGCTGTTTGTTCTGCCTGCTGCCTGATAAAACTCTGGAAAATGAGGCTTGCACGACTGAGATACCGAGGGGGAAAAAAAAACGATCTTGCAAGTTGTGGTGCTTTCTGTCTCTGAAATCTTGCAGCTTCTCACACACGTTCCGCAGTGAATCTGCCAGAGTTCCTGCAGAGGAGTGGTGGGACGGGATGTGGATGGATGATTCAGCTGGGACCCTGAGCAGCTGGTGGAGTGAGTGCAGGCCTGCCTAAGTAGGATGCTTTGCCAAGGAAATCTGGGATAACCGGGGCTGCAGGAACACTTGGATGTGCTGAAATGGCTGGAGTTCCAAATAAACTGGATAGAATCAAACTGCTTTGAGATGTGTCTTATGAAACCTGAGATTTTGGAGGTTTTTTGTAGAAATATAAAAAAGTTCATGGACAGTCCGTCCTAGGACAGTGGTGTTTTTTGTCTCTCCTGTGTTTTGAGCAGCAGTTCCTTATCTGTGTGTGAGAGGGGACACAAGGACTGTCCTTTAAATATTTGCTTGGCTTTGGGGCTGGCATCTCTCTGTTTAGCAAGCTGTGTGTGAGTTTGCTGAGTTCCAAGGTCAGGATCATTAATCAGGCACTTCTCTCCCATCCCTGCAGTGTTTTCATTCCGAGGGCACTGCTTTTGTTGTAGTTATTGCCAAGACTGTTTTGAGTACAACAGACCTTATGTTACAGCAGCCTTGGAGAGCCCGGTTGTCAAAAGCAAACAAAAATAATTACTGTGTTTCTGTCTTGTCAAGTGTAATTCGAGAAAGCCCAGGCCTTCCCTGAGGTAAATCTAATTTAAGTTTGCTGTGTTTCATCTATGATTGGTTGCCTTGGTTTTCTTCACAATTAGAAGAGAAAATATGTTAGTGCTCGGTTCTTAATGGCAAGCTGACCACGAAAAATCTGATTACTCTCCTCTCTTATTTTGGTCTGGTTCATAGGCTGTGACCTGGTCATTGTTATTAACTCGATCCATGGTGGTCTTTAAATTGCTTTCTTTTTGTTTTTCTAGCAAAATGTCTGTTCAAATCAAAGTTAATTTTTATGCAGTTAATTCCCTTATTTATCATCATAAATAGTTCCTATTTTTAGATCACATTCAGAATAAATTACACGTTATGCAAATGAAATGGTGGTTCTTTCAAATTTTAGGCTGTATTTGAATTTACCCTGTTTTTATGTTCTTTCTTGGAGGCACAGAAGTTAATGCCCATTATTTTAAAATCTTGTGTTTTTAAAGATTGCGTTTATATCGAAAGTCGCCGGCCGAACACGCCCTATTTCATCTGCAGCATTCAAGACTTCAAACTGGTAAGGAACATTTTCACATCTCCTCCTCCCTTCCCCTGCCCCAGTCTCTAGAGGGGGTGATATTTCTTAGCCTGGATCCCTTCCTGTTGCTCCTCGTGAGTGAATCTTCACCCTCTGAAACAGGAGCTGGTTTTTATTAAACCTCAGCTCTGTCTTTGGTGCAGCTGCAGTTTGCTGGGGGAGTTCAAACTGTGATCCCTGTTGCTCTTAGCTGAACAGGAACATGAACTTTGCGTTGAGTGTTTTCGGGAAATTGTGGCTCAGGAAGTTAAATTTTTCCTGGGAAGTTAAATTTGTCTGTGCCTTTACCTCTGGCCTTCTCCAGCACAGCTCTGAGATGAGGGCTGGCTTGTGGCAGCCTCTTCATCTCAGCTGACACCAGACCAAGGTGACCGGTTTAATCGGGAGAAATAGAAAATAACGTTTAGGAACCCATTAGCACTTCATCCTTTAACAATGAAAAGTCAGGGGCCTGTGCAAGAACAAATCAGAGCTGTGTTTGCCCCTGTCTGTCTGACTGTGCCCTCCTAAAGGTTCAGTCTGTTCCTGCCACCTGCTGAGCAGGAGCTGCTGCCGGGCCCCAGGCAGGGCTCAGGGCTCGCCTGGGCCTGGCAGGGTTCTGGGAGCAGGAGACTGGGGAACTTCTGGGAGTTTGGTACTGCTGCTCGTCCTGCTGTTGGTTATTGCTTTATCGAAGTCCTGAGTACATAATAAACTCTCCTTATCAATGTATTGTCTACAGACATGGATCAGCATGGGCTGCTGCTATCGGAATAAACCTTCCTTCCTTCCTTCCAAGCTTTTCCAGTTGTTCTGTGAGCTGCAGGAGAACACGGAGATTCTCCTCAGTGCTCATGTCCCTGCTGGTGCTTGGCACTTGTGGGCTTGCTCCCTCTTTCCTCCCCTTCTTCCTCACCCCCTTTTTTAGAGAGTCACTGGATTTGTAGTTTGCAGGTTCTGGCAATGAGTTCAGCCCCAGCTGGGCCATGAGCAGGTGCTTTTGGGTCCAACTGGAGTGCCAGTGGCATGGCTCTGGGCAGTAAGTTCCTGCCGAGTTGCATTAATTGCTCAGGAGATGAGCAAAAAAGCTGAAGCCTCTTGTCAGTTGGACTGGAGCACACGTTTAAGCTCTTTGCAAGATGTGGGAAGTTTATTGCAGCTTTAGTACCTTTAGATGTTTTTGGAGTGGTTTCTCTTCACTCATGTTTTCAATAGCAAAGGACTTGGCACGAGGGCTGCTGGCAATTTTGCATAATTTTTGACATGGGAACAGTGTCTCTGTTCTATGTTTACTTTTGCCTGCTCGGAGTTCTCGACTTTCTCTGTTAATTTTATTTTTCTTACTGACATAAAGCATAAAAGGAACTTGTACAAACGACAAAACTTAAAACCTCTCGATGCTGATTATACCAGCAAAAATAAATCCCCAGTGTGTGTGTGTCTGTTGATTTTCCTGTTGGGGGAAAGGGAGGACGAGCAGTGGAAAGGACACTTGATTTCTCTTCTAGTGCGAGATACCAACAGGAAAACAGCCTTGTTTTGCCTTCAGCTAAATATGTCAAGTGAAGCAGGGAAGTTAAAGTCAACAGCTTTGAAATGTCGCCTACTAATTAAATACATTATCATGTTGGTTGTCACAAAATAAAAGTTTTTGGCTGAGTGTGTGAGCCTTACCTTATGCTTCCACTGGTTCTAGGTGCAGTCTGGGGACAGGAGTTGATGGGGGTGTTTTACTGATAAAACAAGAATGTAAACTTATATTTTAGAAAAATGAGAGGGAGTTAAACGTGACACAGCCAGTGCTGTGATCCACACGTGCCTCATCCTGCAGGGTGAGAGGTGCTGAGGGTCATTCTAGGGTGACACTGAAGTCCCACTCAGTTTCATTCTTATGGTAAACTGAGGTTTATCTTGCTGTTTCCAGTAAGACCTGAAATCACAATGGGATGGTTTTACATTTATTGCTGAAGTAGAAACTGGTTCTAAGAAGCCTGGCGGTTTGTCTGGTTTAGCATTCCAGATCACTCCCAGCCTGATGAAGTCCCACTGCTGCAGGAGCAGGTGTTAAATATCATTTCAGAGCAGCTTTGTGCTGCAGTGTCTCAGCACTGTGACTTGGAGAAAGCAGCAGTTGTTTTGCTCTGCCTGCTCTCTGTAGCTCAGCAGTTCTGGCAGGTGAAGTGCTGTGCTGTGATGCATTCGTTTATCCTTCCATCACAACTTTCTCTTGACATTAGGATGAATCAGTCCTACTAAAAATTATATGAGAGGAGCAGCTCTTTTCCCGTCCTGAAGAACAACTGCACTTCACCCACAGCCATCCAGGCCTTGTGAGGAAGCTTTGCTCGCTGCCGATGTCTCTGTGAAATGTCTCTGCTGCCATCCTGCCCTCGCGTGAGGCAGAGATGGGTCCTTCCCTCTGAGCTGTGATTGTTGTTGGGATGAGCTGAGCCGGGCAGGCGGAGCAGCAGATGTGGTTCCCAAGCACCTGAGGGCAGCTGGAGGAGCTCTCTGGTGCATTTCCTCAGTCAAAAAAACAAATGATGCCTTAGGGGAGGCCATGTGAGGAGCTTTGGTTTGGTTTGATCAATCCAGGTTACCTGTGTTGGAAGCTGCCATGGATAACATTTTATCCTCTTGTCCTTTACCATTTTTGTGGTCCCGGATCCCTTTGAGCTTTCAGGGATTCATGGAAGTACCTTTGTGGAATTGAGAAGTGGAATGTGATTGATGTTTTAGGGAAGCTGTCAGCAAGAGGGGCACTTTAATTGTTGTGTCCTTTCTGCTCTGCCATTGCTCCAGAACTTCCTGGCCATGGCTTTCACTGCAGGATCAATAACATCCCTCAAGATCACTTCCAGCAAGGTGCTGATGGTCTCAGATGTTTTTGGGGAAGGAGCTAAAGAACAGCAGCACCAGGGGTGTGACAGGAGAACTGCTCTGCCATGTGGGTTGAGAAATGCTCTGAGTGTTCCTGCAGCTGGAAAACCACTTGGAAAAAGGCGGATTTCAGGCGTGTGTGAGCCTCCTGGAGCTCTGCTGCTGTCCCCTGACCTGCTGAGGTCACCCATCTGTGCTGCAGGGGAACGGCAGCAATTGGTGGGAAAGGGTTGAGAGATGTAATGGAGAGTGATTCCCGTGCGTCCTGTCGTGCTCAGAGAAGGATCATTTTTTCCCCCCAGCTGCCTACAGAGACAAGTTGCTTAAATAAAAATGTCATGGCAGGAGAGCAGCCGTGTTCTCCAAAAGGAGAGGGATGTGTGGTGCTTGAAGGGAGCATCACTTTTCTCTGCAGTGGAATGTTGAGCTGCCTGCCCTGTGCAGCGTGGGCTTGTTCCACCCCTGGGCTTGTTCCATCCCTGGGCTTGTTCCACCCCCGGGTTTGCTCCCACTGGAAAAGCAGGATGCCCTTGCTGGGCCTGGATCGCTGGGGGTACCTGCTCCTCCGCAGTGCTTCAGGTGCTCCCTCAGGGCAGCTCTGCTGGGAGGGGAGGAATCAAAGGTGTAAAAACACAGAATAACGTTCTAGTAGCTCTTGTGCTATCTTGTTGGTTGTGATGGTTTGGGTTTTGTTTGGAATTTTGCAGAACTTTGAGGAGTTCTTCAGGAATCTACTGGTTTATTTTTGTGCTCAAATACTGAAATATTTGAATGTTGGCTGTTAAAAGTGCAGCTTCTTTTTCTTCTCCTCATGGAAAATGACGGGGTGGCAGGTCAGTGAGAAGGTGTGATATCCATAAACGCTTTTCTTTGTTTGCTTCACTTCACCAGTTTGAATTATTGAACTTAAAACATTTTAAAAGTGAAATTGCTGTTGTCTCTCAGATAGCTGTCTGTATTTAAAAAAAAGGCACTAGATGATTTTTTCCCTGATTGGGTTATTTTGTGCTGTCTGTGCCCCTGAACATTTCATTAATCTCTTTGTGGTGCTAATTCCTTTTCTCTGGATTAATACTATCCTCTTTCAGGATTCAAGGCCAGATTATTTTTAAGGACTTTGATTACGAACATACTGTGGTGAAGCAATGAGTTTGCTTTATTGCCTTACATGTTTTTATTGGTTATCAGCTCCTTCTCCTTCATTGCTCATACTCAATATTTGCTCTCCCTCCTGTGCTGGGGCAGCTGAGCCAGATCTTGGGTTCAAGTGATCTCCTGCAAATCTGGATTATGCAAGGTCATGATTGGCTTTAAAGCAACTTTTCTAACCTTGTTTTTCCCTTGGGGAGCACTTCCTTCCCCAGTTTAAGCCTGTGCTATCCAGCTTGCAAAGCCAGTTACTTTAAAAACGTTGTTTTTTAAAAAAAGGAAACAGCAAAATAGAGCTGGGAAGCTGGAAGGTGCATGAAGCCTGTAAAAGGGCAGAGTAACGTGGCTTTAATACTTTCTTGGCACTGACTGTTGGACAGCTTTAAGGAGGAGGAGAATGGTGTTTCACAGAACAGTAGAAGTGCGATCATTAACATGGGATTCAGGGTTTGCTTACTGTGGATTTTTTTGTTCCAGAACAATCTTACAGCTTGGGGTTTAAATTACACAGGCAAGTCAATAAAATGGAAGCAGTTAATGCTTCGGTGCATTAAAAAAACATAAGTTTCTCTGATTATTTTTTTTCTGTGAGAAAACGTTCATGTTGTTTACATCAGGAGTTGTCTCCTGGATGTCAATCAGCTGCTTTTCCCTTCACTCTGCAATAGCACCAGTGCATTTTTAACAATGCAGTTGTTCCCACAGCAGCCTGCTGCTGTCAGAAATACACATTTCCTATTCATCAGGAAGTTAGGGAAGCATACTTCTCCTTCATTTTAATTTGGCACGAGTCAAACATTTTAAAAATCTACAGGCTTGACGAAGTATTCCTTAAATACTCTTTGGTGCTACAAATACCTTGATCAAAGCACAGCCAGCAGAGCAGGGATGACTGAGCCGTGTTTTAGTTGGCAGGGGAGGGGAAGAGAACTGGGAATTGTCTGCAGCCCTGCAGTTCTGAGCTTGCACAGCTCTGGAACGAAGAGCTGGGAGTCAAATGTTGCTTCACCCCCTCGGTGTTGATTCTTCCCGAATTGATCCTATCTTCACTCATTCCGTGTCCTTCAGCAGCCAGCCTGGCTGCAGTTGCTTATCCTGTTATTGTGGGCTCCGAGCTGCAGCCTGAGCTCTGCTAAGAATTAATCAAACCTGGCCAAAATCACTTTGATCTCCTGAGTTCCTGGCACAAGAACGGCATCTGGAATTTCTGGAGGAAATGGCAAAGGATCTGCTCAGCCAGGCCTGTTTATCGTTCACGCCCCAGCACTTTCTGCTGCTTCGTTCCACCCACCACCCCACTGCCCCCAAAAAGGAAGCAAGTCCTTTTTGTAAAAATTCTCTTTTAATTGAAGAGTGCTGTGTTTTGAAAGTGGAAATTCTCACTGATTTTCTTTGCAGATCAGGCCATTTGAAGAAACAGATTTATATTTTCTTCTGACTGAGGGTATGGCTTCAGAGCTAAAGGGTTTTTTTATTAAATAGTAATATTTAATGGTTTTCTTTTGTAGTTTAAGCCTTACACTGATTGTAATACGAAGAATTAAAAACAGTGAGATTTCCTTTTATCTCTTTGTTTATGGTTAGCAAGTCCTAAAATTCCGTCCATTCTCTTTATCTTAATTAAAATGTTGATTGTGATTACTTCTGGCTGATGAAAACACACGATTAAAACTTAGCAGAGTGACTTGTGTGAGAAAATCCAATAAATGTGCAGGGATTCAGTTCCTGTGTGTTCCCAGTGGGTTAAGGGACATTTTATAACCCCACACCCCCCAGTTATATAAATTAAACCTGCTTTAGGGAGAGCTCTGACATGATGTGATGGGAAATCTAACAGGAATATCCTTGTGAATCCATCAGAATCTCAGCAAAGCTCTCTCTGCAGAGAGCTCGGACCCTCTCAGACTCAGGGGAACCTTGTCCCAAGCTCTTGGGGTGTCCCTGGTGAAGCTGCCTCCTCAGGAGTGGTTGTGAGCAGAAAAACCCCTGCAGTGTTGGTTACAAGATTGTTTTATCCCAGCAAAAGCGTGTTCCTCACCTTAAATAGCCAGCTGTTGGCTTAAATGTGTGATGCAACAGTAGTAATTACATTTCAGATATGAATATATTAATTATGTAGTGCATCTAAACCCAGGCGTATCCAGCTTTGATTAAGGCTCAATTTAAATATCAAAAGTAGTGCAGAGCTGTCTGTGGGAAAGGGTTTATCTGCATGCAGAGATCAGAAGTGGAAGAAATTGACTGAATATTGGTGTTTGGGAGAAAGGCACAAAGCACAAGGTGGGGCTTACCTGGGTCCCCAACTCGTCCCAGGGAAGGTTGTACTGGTTTGAAAATGTGATCCTGGCACATCACACGTGAGTTCTGATTAATCTGCTGAAACCCAGGCAGCTCCAGCTCAGCTTCTGACTGAAAGGGAGAGGAGACACCTGCAGAAGGAGAGAAACAGTGGAACTCTCATCCGAGAAGTTGATTTGCGTTTTTCTGTGGGACCGCAAGTGAAGCGGAGAGCGGCAGAGCCGGGGCTGAGGGGTGGCGGCGCAGGGAGCCCGGCTGCTGTGGGCTCGTTTGTGCAAACACAGCGAGCCTGCAAACCTGCCCTGAGTCCTGGCGCTGGGACCTTCCTGGGACCGAGCTCCAGCGTGGAGAAACAAGCCCAAATTGCCTTTTTAAGGTTTTCCTGTGTTCCGGAGGGACCCACAAGCCGACCAGCAGATGGATTTCGGCCGCCTGTTTGTGCTTTCTCATGTCCTGACTTAATTTGATGTCACATTTAAAATGCTAATGGCCACACTCTGAATCGAGCATCAGAGGGAAACTTTAAACCAGAAAAACGCTGAATTTGCCATACAAAAGGAAACATTATTAATTGTGATGCAGTTGCCCTTTGTGCCTGTGTGTTTACTTGATTGAAGCATCTTGACTGTGGAGCTTTCTCCTTGAAGCCTGATTTGAATGGAGTATACAGCTGGATTGCCCCAGGGCCTTGTAACAATTTATAGTCTGGATGGAAAGGCAGAAGTGCATAAAAAGACAGTTGTGAAATGCTGCTAGTGCCCCGTAATAGAAAATCTGTGTATGATGACCTTGGCTGCATGGGCCTCTGGGATCACTTTACTCTGATCCAAAGGATTATAAAAGGGAAAGTATTGCATCTCACCTGGAATAAAGGAGGGAAAAAATCAAAAGAAATTTGTTTTTCTAAATTATGCAGTTTGTGCTTCCTCTCCTTTGCATTCCTCCTGCATATGGCCTTGCATTTTAGCAAACATGTTAAATTTACATCTGTTATTCTCTGCACTGTTACAGGAGCTGGGGTTTTTGCATGCAAATATCTGGGTGAGGTTTCTGTAGCCACAAGCATTTATGTATTTAAAAGCCTCATTCTGTTTGCAGATGAATTGATGTTCTGTTCCTGAACTGCAGCTGAATTAATTTGTGGCAAATTTTTCCTGGCCGGTTCCGAGGCAGTGTGACCTTTCCTTTTTGGTGTGGAAAAAATGCTGATTAATATAGATTTTTCTTCTGCCTCTCCAGATTCGTCTCTCCTACAGCCAAGAAAAGGCAAAAAGATATTCTTCTTCCTCCAAATCATTGCTAAACCTTTCCAAGGCCAGGTTGGATGGGGCTTGGAGTAGCAGAAGGTGCCTGCCCGTGGCAGGGGTGGAGCTGGATGGACTTTAAGGTCCTTCCAGCCCAAGACAGGCTATGATTCCATGGTTCTGGAAGTGCTGGCACGTGGCTGCTCGGTTCTGCCTCAGCACAGCTCAGTTTGCCATTAAGGGACAGAGCAGCCTTGCTAATAAGAGCCAGATGAATGAGACGTTTGAAGGAGCACTGAATTATTTAAAATAAAAAATTTAGCCTGCAAATGAGATTGGCTTTTATGTCTAATGTGCAGCAGATTGAAGTGCTGCTGTGATTACAGTGGGGCACGTGTGGGGTGGGAGATTAGTATGAAAATGTGGGTGCAGGGCTTGGAAGGAAGTGGCAGCAATGATGGAGAATCAGAGGTGACAGTTTAAGGATTGCATGGCAGGAGCTGCACAGTGATTAAATCCACTGATGCTGTCACTGAGCCGTAAGGCTGCAGATAACATTCTCTCCCTGTGCTGAAAACAAGAATCAATACAAACTCCTTGACAGGGGCTAAATTATTAAATAGAGCCTTCCTTACAATGTTTCATTATCTGGGATTTACCTCAGCTGGTGATTTGTCAGCAGCGCAGGGAGGTTTGCTGGGCATTTTGTATTAAAATAATTCCAGATGCATATGAATCCATTTTGATAATTCCCCTCCTTTTTACAATGCTTCTCTGTGTATTTTTTTTTTTGGTTGCTATTACCCAGATGCCACTTTGAATTCTCACACAGATACTAAGCTGTGCTGCACAGTGAGGTTTGGGCTTGTCACATCTGCGTAAGAATAAATTCTTTTTGTATGGCAGACTGTTCTCTAAGTGCTGCTTTCAGGCTGTTAAATTAGCAGGGGATTTGCAGTGTCTCTCAGGTGAGGGTTCAGAACTGAGGGAAGAGGCATGAGGCTGCTCTGCGGATTTATGGGTACTGGAGTTTCGCTGGACTTGGCTGAAATATAGAGCAACATTCCTTTTATTTTGTTGTACATCTTCTGAAGGAAGGCAGGAGCAGGAACCATCCATTCTGAGGCAGCCAAAGCAGCATATTTTGCATTCCCACAGGGCTCAGGGCTGTGTGGAGATGCTGTATTCAGACCTGGCTGAGATCTGTAATTTCATCAGTGCCACTATTTTGTCAGTTAATGAATGTTTAACATTTTTGTGGGATTTTGTTTTTGTTTTTTTTTTTTTCTGAGTAGCCCTGATAGCGTAATGCACCAATGCAACTGAATTAATTTCTGCAGAGCTGCAATGTTATGTCACAATTACATCATGGTCTTTTGGAGAGGGAGAGGGTGTTCACATTTGGAGGTTTAAAGCAGATGGCAGCATTGTTCAGAGTGAGGATTAAACAGCTGGAAGTTAAGGCTATGTGTGTGTGTTATGTGTGTTTTTTAGGGCTCGAATCCAGCTCTGCCTCCATTCCTCCCATATGGCCTGGGTCTTTGCAGTTGGAATCCAGGCCTTACAACTTAGGGGCTACATTAAAAAAAAACGCAAACAAACAAAGCACCAAAACAAAGGAAACCCCCCCCAGAATAATCCACAGGGGGGTTGTTTTGATTATTTTTTCCTTTTTAATGTGATTGCCCTGTTTGTTTTTGCCCCACTTGGCATTCAGCAGTTGGAATTTTTGTGGCTGGCTTGTTGGCACAGGAGCACTGGGGGCGATCTGGAGGCTTTTGGGGATTATTCTCCCCCAGCAAAGGCTCCTGGGCTCTTTCCCTGGGCTGCGGGGCTGTGGAGCATCCTGTGGTGCCCCGAGTGCCCCCTGCACGGGGAGGGCACAGCAGCAGCCCTGATCCGAGCTGACGCTGCCTGTCAGCCCCTGTCACATCAGCAACTGCCCCCATTCACTGCGGAGCTGCTTTATCTGCACAGCCAGCTCCGGGTGAAGCAGCAGAGAGGGTTTGAGGAGTTGCAGGGGGACAGGAATGGGGCTGGCTGGGAAATCCCACGCTCCTTTGGCAGAATTGCCGTTTTTGTGGTGTTTTTGCTGATTTTATAAGGAAGAGGGCGGGAAGCACAACTGGTACAAATTTCATCCCCAGAACAGCCACCCCCGGTGTGAGTGTGAGTCAGGTACTGGGCAAACAGGAGGAACAGGAATGCTCCAGGAGATGTGGGGAATGGTCTGGGTTGCTTTCCCCTTGCTGCGTTATCTGCAGAGACCTGTGGCTGATAAGGGCTAGATAAGAACATTTTCAGTGGCAGTGGATTGAATGTAGGTACATTCATTGACACCCCCTGTACGTTTGACTTGCCCATATTTGTAATTTCACTAAGCCCTTTGTCCTGGCAGTGTGGTCTTCACCACCTTTGGCTTTTTATGTTATATTTCTCCTTCCTTGTTCTCTCCTCCTTACCCGAAGTAAACCTGTTTCCTACACCTGTGCTGAGATAATTGAGTGCTAAATAAATCATTATGTGCCAGCTGGAAAATATGGAGGAAAAAAAATGTTATCTCTAGCTTTTAGGAAAAAAAAGTATCAAATTGTACATTAGCTGCGTTTTATGTAGCAAGAGAAAATGGAGTTAGAATAAATTTAGCCATGTCCTCTGGTGTTGAATAGTGAGAGCATCTGTCATGTTTAATAATGCTTCTGACCTTTAGGATTATTGAAGTCGAAATTTTCTCTCTGGTCATTTGGGGGTACTTGAGCACTGTCAGATTTCTTGTGTCTGCTCAGCCTCCAAAGACACATTGTTATGCTTCGTGAGCTGCTGAAGACAATTCATTAAAGAAATTTGTTTTCCTGCTTTCGGAAGGGTTTCCTTGAGGAATGTGAAATGTCACTGTGGCCACTGAATTCCAGTGTGTGTCCCATCCCTCAGCGGTGTGCTTGGCATTGCTCTTTAGGGTGGAGGTGATGCTTTTAATGCTCCTGTGGCAATAAAGTGCTCAGTGAAGGCTTTGGGGGTGTGGGACACCCTAAATGTCCCAGTGGCCCTGGCCTTCCAGGGTGGCCTGTGCAGAGCAGGGGTGTCCTGGCAGGGGAGGGATGATTGGGTGAGTCTCAGGTTTGTGACCACACTGTGCCAGGAGGGGTTGATTTGTGTAGGGACTCAAAAGTGCTGGGAGAGGTGTGTGTGCCAGCAGGCTGAGAGGGACAGAGCAGCTGGCACGGGGATGCTCTCAAAACCTGTTCTGTGCCTGAGTGGCAGCAAAGGCAAAAATCCCCTTTTATTCAGCAGGGGCTGATGGAGCCACTTAGGAAAACGCTTCAAGTCAGCTCCACCTTGTGCCTGTCTGACAGAGCTTCAGATGCTCTCCCCGCGGGTTTGGTTTCCCCCGGCTGGGCTGCTCCCTGCAGGAGCTGGCATCACCTCTGGGCACGGGTCCGTGCTGGTCCTTGCCCGGCCCTCGCAGCCAGGGGTGGGATGGATCTGCATTTTTGACACCGCACTCGCTGAGCACTAATCCATGGAGAATTTGAACTTGTAATTTTGATTAAAGTGATTGATTTTAAAGCAGCCTCAGTTCGTTTTGGGCCATTAGAGGGTATTTGAAAGGAAAATAACTCTTTAATTAAATTAGTAGCGCGTAAGCATCCTGCTCTGCTTTCTAAGCAGAACTTCTGGGGGTTTTTAAATCATATTCCCTTCAGTTATCTGTTGGCACATTTTAAGGTTAGAAGTGATGCAAAATTATTAAAACCAACAAACTTGTGCTAAGCAACTCTTACACTTCAAATAAAGTTTTTCCTTTGGGAAAATATCGAGGTTACATTGTTGTGCAGAGCAATTCTTGTCCATCCACCTGCGTGTGATATTAATATACCTCATGGAAGGAATACTGTGTAAACAACAGAGTGCTTTCCTTTTATTTGTAAAACATCATTTTTAGACTACAAACACGTCTAAAACATTCAGTTTACAGAGAGAATCAAATAAGTAAGATAAAAGAATATATATGTTTCACTGCTGTGGAATAGAAAGACATAATTTATGCTCTGTATCTCCCGTCGTTGTGATTAGTGACCTGAGGCTGTTGAACTTCCTCTTTATGGATTGGGAAAATGCTGTGACAGTTTTCAAGGGAATTGCTCTCTTTGAGTTTAAAGAGATGAAAATGGGTCTGCTAACAAGGACCAGCTTCAGTGTGTGCTTTCATATTCCTCGTGTTTAAAAAAAAAGAAGGCAAAAAAAGAAAAGGCAATTGGGTGCTTTGATATGTGTGAACCCCAGGACCCTGCGAGGCAGAAGCTGCAGAATGTGGAATATCAGACAGGGCTGCAGAGGATGGCAGGGAATCTGCAGGAAGGTATTCCCTGGGATGCTTTCTGCAATGTCTGGGGCTGAAAAGATTGAGAATGGTGTATTCCAGAAGGGGAGCTGCCATTTGGTGTCGGTTTTCCCGTTCTGATGTGCTGTAGTGCTTCACGTGTTGGTATTCCAGAGCAGATCACAGCCCCGGGAATTCGCACTCCCTGTGCTGGGCTCTGGATCCAGGGTGATGATCACCAGCCTGGACTGGAAATTAGAGCTCCCGTCCCTCAGCTGGGGCAGATTTGTGAGGAAATACCTGCAAACTGCATCCTGATTTCAGGTGTGCCTTTGTGGGCTTTGCTGCACCCTCAGAACATGAACTGTTGGAGTTTAGAGCTGGTTTGGGCCTTTAAACTGAAAACTTCACACTCTAAAGTACAAAATTCCATTAACATGGTGAAATATCATCATGAATCTCTGATCTGGAGACTGGAGGTGATTAAACCAACGGGCTGTTTGTTACTAAAGACACTGGGCCAGGAAAACAAACAGCTGGGAACACATCTGGAGCATGGCTGCTTTTGCAACGGGCTCGGTAAATATTGAAATTCGAGCTAATACTGCGTTATATTACAGATTAATTTATTATGTGCTTGTTGGGAAGCACTTGAAGGACAAGTGCTGCAGTTTACACCAGTTCAAGTGCTAGGAAATGGTTTTGGATTTGTCAGTGTTGCCTGTGCCAGTGCATGAATATTTGATTTCACTTTTCCAAGGTACTGAAGGCTCAGTGAGCTCCGGGCCTTTTCGGGTCAGGTTCCCAGGGAGATGGCACAGCCAGAAGTGCAGACAAGTGCACAGGCAGCTGAAATATGGGCTTCAGTATTGATCTAAACAGGCTTCTCCCTTTAACTCCTGTGTCACAGAGAGGCAGAGCTCCTCATTTTATTACATAATCTCTAACACTTCCATTTTCCCAAAGACAGACTCCTGCTCAGCAGTTTGAAAAACCAAGTCCATGGAAATCTTAAAAACAATTTTCTGAGAAGATGGTACTTGGTAAAAGGAAGCTGATCTAAATCATGAGCTCTCTCTAAACCGGTCAAACCAGCTTTTATACAGATTTCCTGAATAACTTTTAGTCATTTTTCTTTTTTGTGAGGTTCCCTGCCAGTTTCTGCATTTATGGGTGATGGCAGCACACTGAATCCTCCTGTTTCCAATGAGCCTGTGAGGAGCTGGCTGTGCTGAGTCGCTTGGGGTAAAACTTTGTGCCCAGGACAAGGGGAGGGGCACCAACCCTCGCTCCCATTGCAGGAGGATTTCAGAGCCAGAGCCTTTGAATCTGGCACTGATGGGTTCCATCCAGTGCCTCCAGTAATAGAGGAAATTAATTGGAGTTCTGCATGAGGACTGAGGGGTTCATGGAACTGCTGGTTGCTCTCAAAGCTTTCTGCTGCTGGACCTGGGAGTGAATTAACACCTTGACTTCTTTAATAGAATTATTAGTGGCTTCATTTGTTAAAGTTGTAATGCTGTGGTGATTATATGGCCCAAGACAAATGATTAACTTTGGAATTGTGTGTTAGCTTGGCTGGCTGTGTTCACTGTAATTCAAACCAGAGAGCACACGGTGTCCATGGTGTGTGCTAGAGGTTCAAAAACCACATTTCTTGATTTCAGAACTGCTTTTCTTGTGGCCCATCTCAGTTGTGTGTACGTTCACACTTTCAGCACCTGAGGAAAGGGGCTTTTTTTGTTTGTATCTCTCTTCCAACTTTTCCCTTGAGATTTTTTCTCTTCTAGAAGGTGAATGCATCCCTTTTATTCTCAGTGTAGTTATTTCTGATTTTAGTCTTTTCAGTATTTGGCTATTTCCAGATGAATGGAGACCATCTTTCCAATCTTTGGCTTTAGATTAGATTGCAGCCTGTGGAGCTGGTTTGGAGTATGTTTATTTAGTACTGATTTACATATAAATACAAAGAAAAAATCTAAAGCCTGGTGTTGCTAATTTAGCTATTGATATCAGGGCAGACAGCACCAATCTGTATGAGAAATTCCCTGTGTGGTGAGATACAGTCGTGTCTTCTGCAAATTGACATTTTTTTAAGATTGCTGCTTTGTTTCCTTGCTGAGCTGCTCTGGGTGTTGCACATTAATTACTGGCAGGGATTTTGTTGAGGCCGTGTCACGGCCCTGTTTGTCAGGCAGTGCCTCAGCCCCCTCGTGTGAAGCCTGTGTGAAAAGCTGATTTTGCTCTGCTTGGAAACTGCAGCTCGGTCAGCAACACACACTTTGGGGCAGTTTCTGAGAGGATGTAAACATTTCAGTAACCGACCATTTCGTAAGGAAATTACATCCTCTGGGGAGCTGCACAAGGAAACATTCACTTTCCAGGCATTTATTTTCCAAACACACTTTGTTTCCTCATAGGAGCAGCGTTTGCTTTTGTGGTGAGACAGCCAAGTCACAGGGTCTGGCTGGTTGGTGTATTTTCTTTCCTTTTCTTTTTATAATTCCAAACCCCAGCTGGTTGGCAAAGGTGCTTTAATTTTTCCTGTTGTAAAATTCCCCTGCCCATGAGGCAATATTTTAACAGGCAGGGACTGTTCAAACTCTGGGCTGGGTTTGCAGAGCAAACTGTCTCCTGATTGTTTTATCCTTCAGCTCTTGGTGTGTCTTTGTTCAAAGGTAAACCCCTCAGTGAGATGGTAAAGAAAATCCGGCCTCTTGATATTTAAAAGGTGAGAAATCTATTTAAACTGTGTATGATGGCTTCGAATAGCCCCACTGCTGAGTGCTGCTTGTTTTAATAGAAGTGATAAATACTGTGGCTGGTGCTGCTCTGCAATTAGATCTGAGCTATGTGCTATAAATGACATTTAATGGCAAATGTCAGGCGGGGCCCGAATGGTATCTTCATTTCAGTGTTGCACTTCTTTGCCATAATGCTAAAAAAACCTTAATGGAATTTAATTACCGGCGCATCTATTCAGTGATTAGTTAAATGCATTTGTGATACCATTAGTTGGTGGTGGCTGCTGGCTCCTGGTGCCTGTGCTGAGCCCGGGTGGTGTGAGCACAGCAGGAGATGCTCAGGAGGGTCCCTGTCAATTCTGGGTCAGCAGCTCGCTCCGAACCTGCTTTTGTGGAAAGGCAGAATCTGTAATCAGAGCGGGGCTGGGAGAGGCAGCGAACGTGAGCAGGGATGCTGTGATCAGAAATAGTGCTTATTGCCTCCTCTCACAGTGATTTTAATTACAGCCCATTAATGACTCTCCCCCTGCATGTGTGTGTGTGTGTCTAGTTTTGGGATATTTGTACAATACCAGCAGAGATGTGGCATCTCCAGGGCCTCACCTGGGATTTTTGCCCAGCTGGGTGCAGTGTGATACCCTCGAGAGGCACTGATGGAGGGGCGGCAGCTCTGTGTGCTGGCAGGACCTTCAACACGAGCACAGGGCAGCATCCCCTGGAATTCCACATAACATGGAGGTGTGGGTGGGAAAATAAACCCGGGGAGCCTGGATGGGCCCAGCGGAGCGTGCACAGCTCCTGCCTGCACCCCGGCTCTGTTCCCCTCCGGGGAGGGGTGAGGCCAGCCCCGGCTTTGCCTGCTCTGGGTCTCCGAGCCAGACCCCAGCGGGTGTGGGTCCCACAGCTGCCGGTGTTCCTGGGAGGGGAGCAGGCAGCGGGGTAGCTTTCTGTGCCACGGGGGCCTGGAGGGGGAGCAGGGGATGCACACGCTGTCCCCGAGCCCCGGCAGCCGTAATTGTAATTAAACAGCCCTGTCCTGGTGCTGCACACGGGGCTGCCCTGGTGGCTTTGTACCTCACCCACGCCGGGAACCACAGATGGGATTCAGGGAACATAAAAGGGAAACGGAGCAGAAAGAGACCACAAAGGGATTAAATGAGGTAGTAAGCAATGACCCATAACCTTCATGGAAGATCTTATCATAGTTTTATTTAAAGCCAGTCAGGTTTTAAGCATAACTGCTTTTTTTTTTTAACAAGATGAAATTATCTTTTGTCATTTAGGATCGCACTGAAATTTTAAGGGTATTTTGTACTAAAGTGTAGTTCACTTAAAAGAAAACAGGTGACTTACTGGTTCTTGGCACAGGGAGCAGCTTTGTTTCTGGTAAAACTGGAAAGTTGATGGATAAATAATACAGTTTATTTTAAATACAGACATCTCTTACGGTCATTACCTGAAATGAATAATGTTCTTTTTCTCTTTTAAAACCCTGGATGAGGCTGTGTTCAAGGTGAGACATATGAGTGACACTAAATAAAATTAAGGGCTGTTAGTGACACGTGTTCCATTATCAGTCAGTTTTTGTCAAAATGTGCTGGATTTGTTGAACTTTGCCTTACAAGCGCAGTGTAGTTAAACCACAACGAAATTCACTGCTGACTCCTGGTGAGGGGGATTTCACTGCTGAGTTCACTGAGGCTCAGGCAGCGTTTTAGTGCCGTTTACTGCAGTTCCTGACGGATCCCTCCCCGACTCTCAGCTGCCATAATTATTCTTTGTCTGCCACACGTGCAGTCCCTGCCTTGCGAGCGCGCCCTCCGTCCCAGCAGAGCTCCCCATGCTCGCAGAGCACGAGCGGTGCCGGAGCAGCTCTGCTGAGCTGAGCCAGGCCTGTGTTTTTGAGGCAGTCTGGCAGCTCTCATGCCAAACCACCCACACTGGGAGACAGCATATGGCAGCTCCTCGGCATTAGCACGCGGATAAGTCGGGTACCACCTTCGTGTTTTTGAGAATGCTCGAGCCTTGGTAGCTGGGATTTGGGGCTGGGGCTGCCTGGCCACCTCCTCACATGCACAAAGCAACCCTGCAGATTATGTGGTGTGGTGGAAAACTGATTCTGGCCACGTTTTGCAGTTTTTAAAGGTGTAGGCAGGCAGGCTGCTGTTTCATACTTTGGTGTGGGTATCAGTGTGTGCCTGTAGGCCGAGGTTTGCGGGTGTGTTCATGGGGTTCTGTGCCTTCCCCTGTCCTTCCATAAGGAACAAGGCCACAAATGACCTGTTCGTGGTGTTTGGTGCTGTTTGCACACTGTGTTGCTTCGAATTTTGTAGAAACTACAGTAGAGATCTAGAGCAAGCAATACTCTGAACAGAGTGCCTCTGAGCAGAAGGACTGTGCATCCCGTGGGGTCTGGGGCCAGGTGTGTCCCTGCAGGTGCGCAGTGCTCTGTGCACCTGTGAGAGGCAGAAATTCAGGGCAAGGTGAGTGTGAGGAGTGTTTGGCATCTCAGAGTTACTCCTACGCGAGGCTGAATTAATTTCCAACATGCTGAGGTGACTTGATGAATTCCAAAAGGAGTTTTATTTGTGAATAAAAAGGACACAAGAAAGATTCTTGCTGTAAACAGTCAGAAAATGTCAGGCACAAGCCATTGTGAAAAAATCCGATATTGTTTTGTCAATAAATTATGCTCTCCCCTGCATAGATCACAGAAATGGGCCTTTGCCCTGGAAACAGCAATATTTGATACCCCAGGCAGCTTATTCCCAGCTCAGCTCACACTTGAGTGAATCCACTGATCGATTATCCGAGGCTTTCCCAAGGCTTCTCATTTCCTGCCTCCCATTACTGCGCTCAATCAGCCCTGCTTTGTGCCCTGCCTTGTGTGCCCAGATAAGCCATCAAGGCATGTTTCTATTAGAAAAGCTCTTGTAGATGGAGCAGTCATTAGATAACAGTAACAGGTTTAAAGGTTGCAGGCTTTGTGTTGGCTCAGGGTAAGAGGACAGCCCTGCCCGGGCTGCTCTGGGCAGGGGCACAGAGGATTAATCTGCATGTGGCCACATTATTGCTTTTATTTCACATTTGTATTTCTTGCTGAACACTGACAATGCTTCTCTGTTTGCAAGGAGTAATTACGTGTTGCTATGCAGGCATCTGAATTAAATAATCAAGCTGCAAAAATAACATTCATTTGTAGTAATAACCTCTGCATTTCCAGGCTGGGTTTGCTTGGCTTACAAACAGCTGATCAGTTTTCTTAATTAATTAGCAAACAGCCTACAAAAAGATACCCTGAGAACGTGAAATTACACGTGCAGTTGTGGAGAGGGAAGAGAAATAATTCTTGCAGTATCTCTTTAGCTCCTGATTTCCAGATTGGTTCATTTGTGTCCCCCCTCTGCTTTTTTTTTTCCCCCCCCTCACAGAGAATCTGATATGAGTGGTCTTTATTTTTCTTTCTCTCTCCTATGACTATTAGTAAATGTCAGAACTGATTGAGTGTAAAAAACAGTTCTACAGCAGGAGTGGGATTTCATGGTGGAAAACACGTTGGAAAGGGAAGATGTTCTTTTCCTGGTCCCTGTTTTGCTGTTTGTTTCTCTGGAATTGCCGCTATTCCCTGACTTCCAGCGTGCCCATCTGTCATCTCCAGCATTTGGCACATTGTTTCCAAAGCTAGCTGAGATTTAGCATGGGTCTAAATAGGGCAAGTAGTGAAGTGCAGTGATTAAATCCCTCTGGGAGAATCTGCAGGACCTCTGTGGTCGTTTGGTTCGTCACCACCCTGGAAAGAGAACGTGGAACCTCTGAAGATCTGGCTTGGGTGTGCAGTAACTGTTCTGAAGCGTGTTCTGGGGAAAACAAGCACCTTGGAACTGTCACAAATGCTGTGGAAATCAGGACGTTCCTGCTTTTAAAGAAAACTTGCAACATTATTTATTCCCCTGTAAGGCAGAGGCTCATTTCAAGTACAAGTTGACCAGATGCTTGTGAGCTGAGATGCTTTGATGCATTTACAGATTCCATCTAATTCTTGTTCAATGTCCAAAACCGATTCATGCTGTTTAAAAGGAACAAAGCCCAAAATGTCAGCAAGAACAAAACCCCCAAATGAGCACTTTGTGAGTGCTGCAGTAAAAGACAATATTTTCATTTAAGGGGAGAATGTGGTTTTGTAGCACAGGGAATCGTTTTGAGCTGACAGAAAGACACTTGGAATTTAAAGCTCTTGCCATGGCTGCAATTTCTGCAAGCCTGGATTTGGCATGTGACTGTCTGCAGCTTTTCAGATGTAAAGGTGTAAAAAAGAAAAAAAAATCACACTTTAGGAAGTAGGGGACACTTCTTTTGTGTGCACATGGTTTGAAAATAAATAGTCTGCCACAGGAGTTGGCGCCTTGACACCTCTGAGTGTAGTCTGCTTCATAAATGACATACGTATTTAGAAAGCTGGCTGGCAAAACAGCATGTCTAGGAATTTCTGTGCAATGAGGGATGTAAATGTGAAAAGGGAGACTCTGACAGACGTTTTGTATCTTTAGCAAGATTGAAGCTTCAGGTTAAACCCCACAAAATCATCCATGTTGGACAGTCGGTACAGAAAGGAGTTGTCAGGCTGGAGCTTTTAAATGAATTGGACAAAAATGACCAGTGGTGGTAAAAAGAGATATTTAGGAAGGAGATCAGCACACAACCCCCAAAGAAAACCTCAAAGAAACCCAGAACCCACAACCTAACCAACACAACCCCAAACGCATCATTGTCACAGGCTTCTCTGTAAACAGTTCCTTGCACATCTCACTGTAAATGATATTTGTGTTGCTGCTTTGCCTGTGTATGGAAGCACTGAGCCATTCCACAGGCAGCATTCCATGATTCAAACGGGAAGTCTGATGATTGCTCTGATTTGGCCCCGTTTGCCTTCTCATTTCTAAATAACTTCAAACGCCTCTCTAATAGAATTTAGGGTTTAGGAGTGAAAAGCCTGGGCAGTGGGTGCAGACCATGGCTTCTCCCCTGTGCTCAGCCACACGTTTGGGTTGGTTGTGTTTTGGTTTTATCACCTGTTTGCTTCTAATTCTAACATTATGTTTTTTCTCCATAGTTTTGAAAGACACATTATTTTTGTTTTCTGAGGTGTAGTGAAAGAAAAGCCACTTCTGGGTGTTAGGAAACCCCTGTAATTTCCTTTGCTTTGCTGTCTTGCCCTGTCAGTGCCATCAGTCCCACCCTGATGGCAGCCTTGGCAATTCATCACTTCCCTGGAAACTCGTTCGATCCAGCCCCGCCTCCTGAAATCCAATCTCCCCCCGTGCCTCCGGACTGTGAATCTGATTTCAGGGGAGGAATTGTTGTTGTTGCCTTTCATGTGCAGAGTGGCTGGAACAAAGCGCAGTGAGGCAACAGGCGAGGTGTGCTGAGGAGTTCCCATCCCAATGGGAATCAGTCTCCCCATCAAAGTAAAGGCTTGAACTGGCAGAGAGCTCCAGCCTGCACGGAGGGGTCGTGCTTTCCTGAAGTGTGGGATTTCTGAGTGATGAGCTGATAAAATACTGCAGAACACAGTAAATGCTCTGGCTGCCTGCATTGTGTTCACTGTGAATATTCCTGATAAGCTCTTGTGTAATCCCTGCTATTCCAGTTTTTAGTGCTTATTGGGTGTTTGCAGTGGGGCTTCCAGGAGTTGTGGCAATCAGCAGAAACTTCTCTGCTTTGACTGAAGGACCAAAAAGGGTGTTTTGGGAGGTGGCAGAGTGGTGATCCCTTACTGCAGCTGGGGGGAAACCTCACTTTGAACCGCTGATTTCTTCCCTCTAGTGTCAGAATGCTTTTTAAGTGCTGCCCTTGGCCTTGTCCCCGCTGCTGAGAGCCCTGCGCTGTTCTGTGACAGAAATGAGAGGGACGCAAGGTGGTGGCATCACCGTGCCCCCCCTCAGCCTTGGCCTGAAGCTGCGACTCCCAGCCCTGTGTGGTGGCAGGGCAGTGAAACGCTGGCAGTGCTGATCCCTCCCTCTCTGTGCAATCGCCTCGGTGGATGCAGATGTCAAGGATCACCTGCACACAGAGTTCGGGCACTCCCAGAGTTCCTCCTGCAAAGCTGCCCCCTCCGAGCTCTGTAAGGTTACGCAGGAGGTTGTAGCCACTCCTTCACATTGCCTGCCTTTCTCCTCCTCTTTTTCCAAGGGGTAGCAAGTCCCTCTTTCTCGGATTTCCCCTTGTCTGTGGGTGCTCGTTCGTACTTGGAATGATTTGGTTTGTAGGGAGCCCTTTGGCAGCACCTTCTGTAGCAGAGCACAGTGCAGATTTCCAGTCCTCCTCCCCCGGTGTCATTTGCTATTCCAAACCACCACCACCACCAAATTCTACGCTGCATTTTGTAGTCCTCCCTCGTGGTTCCATGCGCACGTGTGCCTGAGCCTCCTTTGCAGTGCTCCTTGGAGTTGTATTATTTGGAAGACACCCGACTCCAGAGGCATAAACTCTGAAAATCAGAGCATTGATGCTTGTTGTAAACTGTCCTTATGTATGTGAATGGTTTTCGTGCCAGAGTGAAGCTTTCTGAGCATCCTCTCAGGGTTTGTGTAACAAAAGAGTGGGGTTTTTGTCCTCTCAGCTAACAAATACAAAGAGAATTTGCAGAGAAATGCTGGGTTGATGTTTTCCCATCAGTGCTGCAAGCTCCACTAATAGAATTTATGAACTCTTAGTGAGAGGGTAACAGATTATTTACTTGGACTTTTTTGTCTTCAGAATTCAGAGAGACTGTTCATAAAAGCTGTGATGCACAGAGCATTATTTCAGGAGAACAGACAAGTCTGCAACCCCAATTTCTGAACAGCAGGCAGCAGAAATCAGAGCCGCCTCTCACTCGTTGTCCTTTTGATTTTTTTCATGCATTAGGCAAGCTTTGATTGCAAATGTGTTATTTAAAAAGCCACCACAGCAGGCTCGGGTTCCTCGTGCACAGCCCAGGGATGCTCAGTGAGCGGTTTGGGGATGGGGATGTGGAAGTGGCGGCTCAGCCCCAGCTTTCCTGGCACAATGCTGCCACTGGCAGTGGTTCGCTGGTATTACACGGGCTCTGCTCAGGAAATGCTTTGACTGGGAGGGTTTGGATGTTGTTTATTCAGCAGAAAAGCTGCAACACCCAGGCTGGTGCAGGGGAGAGACAATAGAACCTCCCGGCCCAGTAACCTGCGATTTAACTCAGAACTGGAAATGTTTTAGGAGCAGTTTTTGAAGGGTCTAGAGGATTGCAGTCCGGAGGAAAACAAGCTTGCGGTTGCCTCATGCCAAAAGAATGTTACTTTCCCTTCAGGCCTTTGTTTCTTCAAGTGTTTTGGAGCAGCAGGAAGAATTGCAGACCAAGGGGTTCAGAGATAAACTGAGCAGAGTCTGTAGTGACTTGATCTAAAAATTCTCTGTTTAAGTGGTGTTTATGGTTCAGTTTCCTTCTAAGAAGGAACAAATTGGTGGCTGGAGCCTCGATGAAAAAAGAGCATTTGGGGAAGACAGTTTTGTGTAAATTTTGCTGTGAGGTTGATGAGCAGTCAGAGCCTGTAATTATTGTGATTGAAGTGCAGTATCCTATTCTTTTGTGCAATAGAGAAGGTCTATGATTATGTCTGGATCCATCTGTCCTTGGGGGAAGAAAATCTATTATCTCTTGGTTTCCACTGTTAAGAATGGTTGCACTGAATGGTGTTACTGTGGGTATTCTTTTTTTGCATGTTTGGCCATAAATACTTCTTATTTGTGGAAATTAGCAGAGTAAGACCATGCTGCATGAGGCCAAAAATTGCAGTCCTTTTCTGATGCCTGCCCCTTTCCTTGGGTTACCTAACATGAATCGGTGGATTGGGGTTTGCTGGTCACATGCACAGAGAGAGACAACTGCACGGTTAGCAGGAGGTTCTCGTTGCCTTTGTCTGGGCTGAAAATCAATTTGTCACCAGCACAGGCTGGAGAAATGCCTTCTTCCCTTTGAGTGTGACCTCAGGGGCTTTTCCCAGTGAGGACTGAGTGGGATCTGGTCTGGTTTCCCTGTCAGTAATGCCCCAGGGTTGTTTTTCAGAGCAAGAGGGACCATCTGCTGATGAACGTGAAGTGGTACTACCGCCAGTCCGAGGTGCCCGACTCCGTGTACCAGCACCTGGTGCAGGACAGGCACAACGAGAACGGTGAGTGGGCTCTGCAGAGCCAGCCCTGCTCTGCTTCTGCTCTCTATCCAAGTTCTAACAAAGCCAGAATAGTTGTGCACAGGGGTATGGAACCAGGACGTGCTGAGAACTGTGTGTTAGAAAAGGGGTGATGGTCTCTCACATGCCTGGTGTCACTGGTGTGTGTCCTGTCCCTGTAATCAGGGGCATTCCAGGTGTGGTGGAAGTGTATTGTTAATAATAATAATAACAATATTAATAATAGTGTGATAATTATTATTATTATTATTTTTCTCTCCTTGAGAGAGGATAGACAAGCAGAATAACCCTGAATCCTTGGTAGGCCTCCTGGACACTGTGCCGATAACTAACTGAGCACCACATCATCTGCAAAAATTGTGGATCTCTTCTGTTTTTTGTGGTTCTGCCACAGTGTCATGAGAACTGTGTCTTTTTCATTCATGCTCCCTTACACACATGAATATTCACTGTGATTAATATTGGAGTGAGGATTGGAGCTGAAGCACTCGGAGCTGAGTTTCTCCTTTTCTCTCTGCAAAAACAAGTGTGATCTTGGGTTTAATAGAAGCAGAAGAAACTTTAGTACATATCCCAGTGTCATTTATCTCTTGCCTCCAGGGAAGACATAACATTTGCTTCTGTTCTTACCAGGAAATTTCCTTGAGGCAACTGTTAAAAATTCTGAAGATACTCCAAGGTGAACCGTGATGATAAAAGTTGATGATTGAAATATGGAATGCAGCAACTTTCTGGTGCCTGTCAGAACAAAGTTGAGCACACATTCCCCTTTTTAAGGACGTTTTGTGTGGGCTTTTAGCAAAAGCTCCACAAATCCAACGTTTCTCTTACTAATTTATTTGAAACTTCTAACAATGAGATTACAGGCACAGTGTCAAAAAGTATTTTTGATAGCATGGCTGCTCTTTTATGCAGTCTTGTGTGTGTGGAGAAGTATTTTTGTGTCTTCCCCAAAGGTATTAGAAAGAAGTCATGGAAAAAGTTGTCTTCCAGTTCTTTGTTAACGCTCAGAATTTTCGGTGTTTGAACATGAATATCAATATTTACCTCAAAGCCAGAGCACTACACAGTTCCTACTGTCAGGATTTTGTTGAAGATCTGACATTAAATATGCACAACAACCAAAACCTTACCCTGGAAACCAGAACAAATTAATTTCCTTGGTTCCTTTCAGCTGGGAGTGGGTGCTCCCAGTGGTCCAGATGTGTCACCCAGTGCCCCTGAGAGCTCTTGCCCTTCAGAAGTTCTGGGAGAATTGAAGTGTAAGAATGGCTGTGATGTTCTTACACATTAGTTCTTACATCCCCTTCCTTACTGGCCACACGAACGGCGTTTGTCACCTCAGAGAGGGTGTCTGAGGAACTCCTGGAGCTGTGACCTGCCAGGGATGCTGCACGGGGGCAGTGGTGGCCCGGCCGCCGTGTCAGGGCTTGTTTGTGCTTGCTCCCTGCAGACTCTGGCCGCGAGCTGGTGATCACAGACCCGGTGATCAAGAACCGAGAGCTCTTCATCTCTGACTACGTGGACACCTACCACGCCGCCGCCCTCAGGTCAGTCACGGGCTGGGGGCCCAGCCTGCCTGGGGCACAGGGTCCTGGGGCTGGGGGTCACCGACAGCCGGCTCAGCTGCGTCCTCCTCTCCTGCAGGGATTCACGGTGTTCTGTGCTCTGCTTCCGCAGGGAGCTGCAGTTCTGCAGTCTCCGTTCAGTCCCAGTCACTCAGTGGTGCTCAGATGTTGGTTCCCATCGCTGCCAGTTCAGGTCATTGCTGGTTCCTGCAGAAGCACTGCCCTTCCCTCAGTGCCTGATTTGCAGCACTGACTCTCGGGGTAAATTGCATTAAAGGCGTTTTCCGAGTGCTTTCCATGGTCACAGCCCAGAGGAAAAATCTGCCTGCCCAGGAGGGAATGGCCCAGGTGTGGGCCCTGCACTCTGCCCTTCCCCAGGGCTGCTTCTCTTCCTCTCTCCAGGCTTTTGGCTGAACTGCCCAGCCTTGACAGGGCTGAGGGAGACACCCTCACTTCAAATGTTTTCAGATCCCAACAGCAAGGCATTATTTTTCAGCTGATTTTCAGCATGCCAAACATGCATGGATATTGTCAAAATGCAAATTGAATAATCTCCCTGATAATAGTGCTCAGATGGTGTTTCACCAGAGCCATCTGGAGACATTTTTTTGTTCAGAGTCACTTTGCTGAAGCCACTTACTTCGAGACAAACTGGCTTCTGTTCTGGTGGGGGGGGAAGTCTTTGATTTACATATTAGACTTTTTTAATAAGCTCAGAGCATTCCAGTGGTGTGCTAGGAGCCCATGGAATTCCACAGTGCCTCTGCTGAGTCGCCTTCCAGTTTCAAATCAGCATTCCTGGAGCCCAGCTCGCAGGAGCTTGGCTGTCCTGATGGAACCGGGCTGGAAATCTGCTCAGACACAGAGAAACTCAACTGTGTGTCTGGAATTTTCCCTGGGAGTGCATTAACTTCTCTTCTACATCCATTCAGTTCTTTTTTTCCCTTTAAAGAAAAGATAGAAATGGAAAGATAAAAATGGAATATACGTGTGTGCCAAACAAACTTGAAAAATAACCTCTGAGTGTACAAGATAAGGATAATTGCACGTGGTGTTCTTGCAGAGAACATGGAGGAGGCAGAATGTGTCATGATGCATGAAAGGTTAACACGAAATTCTAATTTATTATAATATGAGATTATTTCTCTGCACTCTGCAAACAAATGGCTCTGGACACACAATGAATTGATGACCAACTGGGAAATAAAACCAGTGATTGTAACTACCAATCTTCTGCTCTAACTAGTGGAAAAAATTAACTAGAGGGTAGCTGTAGATCTCTGTGGAAGTGTGTAATAAAAGTTATGTGCTTTTTACCTCTCTGGTAAATCTTCCCGGTGAAATGCAGAACTCCTGGTCTGAAATGCTGTGAACAGGATGTGCTGCTGCCACCGATAAGAGATAATGCAGCGTATCTGGAAAATGCTTATTAGTTGGCAGGTGAATTATTGAAAGGAAGCTAAACCTCTTTCCCCAAAATACTTTTAAAATGTGAATTTAATGTGAAATACCAAAACAAATCCCCCTGCTAATTTTCTGTCTTTCTAAATGACTAAACTTGGAAACCAGCGTCAGCCTCCAGGGAGAAAATCAGTGAGCAAGCCTGGTGTTCAGGGTGTGTGATGCCTGTCACAGACATTGCTGCTGGTCCTTTGCAACCTGCCAGGCCCTGGGCAGTGGCCAGGGCTGCTTTTGGTCTGCCCGGAGGGCCGTGGGCTGGGAACTGGGCACTCACAGGGGCAGCTCTGCAGCCTCCGCTCCCAGGAGCGATATGGCCTCAAACCAGCCCCGACTTTGTTCATCCCTCATCCCCCGGGGCGTTCCCCTGCCCCGCAGCAGCTGTTCCTTGAGAGCTCCTGGTCCGGGGCGGAGCTCTGAGAGGCTGCTGGAGCCTTTCCGAAGTGCTTTACCCTGAAAAGATGAGGAAGGGGAGGGAGCTGAGTGTTCCAGCTTCCCCAGGGCACTCGTTTGTGCTGAGGGATGCAGAGTTTGCAGGGGCGGTGCTCGCCAGCCCTGCGTCCCTGTGCCCAGGCTGCTCAGCAGGATCACTGCAGGAAAACAAGGATTCCTCTGCGTGTCCTGGTGGCTACAGCACCTTTTATTCCATGTTAGCCAGCACTGGCAAACCTTTACCGTGTTCAGTAAGCTCCTTAGCAGCCTATTTATAACAGTGAGCACTGTTCAGGAGACACCGGTGAGGCGAGGTGAGATCTGTTAGAGCCTGACAGTCTGAGAAAAAGAAATCTCTTGTGTTTGTGCTCGTTGCACTGACTCAGGTTTAGCTAAAAAGGCCCAGCCCTGTCTGCCTGGCCCATTTCTCTGCCTGCTTCTGATCTGATTCATTCCGGAGCAGCAAACTGGGCTGTGACTGACAGAGCAACATCAGCAGCCCAACAAACCCCCCAGGAAATAAAAAGCAACTTCTTATAGTCAGTCTTGAAGCTCAACTTAAGGATAATGACTTCATCAGCAAGCTGTGTCAAAAAATTATTAGCAATCTGGGGTAGAACAAGCTAATAAATCCTCAAGAATCTTTTTTTCCTCCTTTTTTTTAATAAGTCTTTGTGTGTTTTACTCTCTCAGGTATGAAAATAGAAGGAAGAAACTTCTGTCTGCTTGGAATTTGGATTGCAGACTTGCTAAAAGCATCACAGCTCTGCTTTTTATTTGGGGTTCTTGTTAAACTGAAGTTTTATTCAGCCTCCTAAATAGAAAGCTGACTTCAGCAACGTGGATAATAGAATTTTGGAAGATGTTACTGTAATAGGACTGTAAAAACTTTGCAAATTAGACATTGTCAGGATTGCATTTCTAGCTATTGTTCATTGGGCTGATTAAATTTGGGCTCCTCGGGACTGTGCTAGCTGAAGGAGAATTAATGTTTGTAGAGCACCGTCTGAGCCACTGTAACTGCATTTCCTTCCCTTTCCACCCTAGGAAGAACCTACGTGGATTTTTCTTACAATAGCCTCGTATTTATGATGTTTTGGACATTTATGAGAGCAAGGATGCCCGTGGCTCATACCCAGATTGCAGTGGCACTTAATTAAAGTAGCTGTTACTCAAGCTAGAATTCTAATGCCATTTTCTCCTGTTTCTTTCTTTCAGAGGGAAGTGCAACATCTCCCATTTCTCTGACATATTTGCTGCTAGAGAGTTCAAGGCACGAGTGGATTCATTTTTCTACATCCTGGGCTATAATCCAGAGACAAGGTAAGTGAGAATGGCTTTTAAACTCCACCACTGACCTGAGCTGGCGTTCACTCAAAAGTTGGACTTGATGATCTTGGATGTCTTTTTCAACCTTAATTCTATGAAAACTACTCAAGGGAAGAAAGGTTAAAATCCAGCTGGTAGGAGGGTGGGGTGGGAGGGATGTGAGGGAGAAGCTGCATCTTTCTGAGCGTGTGTTTGTACAAGAGAAAACTCAGAGCACAGAACGATATTCTGCAGTGAGTCCTCACATCTCTGGGTAAATAATGTGCTGCTGCTAAACAGCTTCTTGGAAATATGGAAGTTTTTTAAAGGCTGCAGATTTTTTCAGGAATTCTTGGCTGTCTTGTTGGTTGAATGTACACCCCTGAAAATACTTTTAAGAATCATTTGCATCTTCTAGTCAGCAAAGTGGAAATTTAGACACTTCTAAGAAATCAAATTGGAAGTGTTTTATTGAAAATGGAAATTCCTGCTTTCATGTGTAAATAGTCATTCCAGAGTCCCATAGCAGGAATTCTTGGTTTATGCTTTGCTGGCCTAGAACAAATGAGAGGTATAGAAAGAACTTTTTTGGGAATCGGTTCATATTTCAGGAAGGTGTGTCCAGCATGCTCTTCAGTCTGCGTGGGGTTTGTTCAGCCAGCCTTGGTCAGCTGTGTTGGGAAAGCACAGCTCAGACCAGGCTGTAGCTTTGTTATTTTCCGGGTCCAAACACAACACTTTCTCCATGTATGGGATTTCCTAAACACAGAAAATGCCTCACAAATGCCAGCCTTGAGGAGTTTGTTGTTCAGGGGGGATATTTCCATGAGCACTCCAGTGGAAGGTGAATAAATTGGCCCAGGTGTGTGTCCATGGGAAGGTGATTGCTCCTTTCAGTGCAGAACACAATCAGCTGTGGACCTTGATTTCCAGAGATATTGTGGAGAAAAGTCTCATTTGAAGTGGGGATTAGATAAGCATATAAGTAATAAATATTTGAATGGTTACATGGTAGATTTACTGTTTCTCATGCAGATCTGAATCTCTGTGCTTCAGGGCATTGTCAGCCACTAACTGCCTGCAGTTAGGAAGGAGCTCCCTGTGTGGGTATTTATTATGTAATTGCCTGTTTATGAGGCTTCCTGTACCTTATTCTGAAGTGTTTTAATCTGTCTTTGTGGCTGAGAGGGGACTGGACTGTTGAAGTTCCCTGGCTTGGGAGGAGGGAACTCCTTCACTGTGAGTCTCTGGGAGCCAGTCTCGCTGGTGGTGGATGGTGCTGAGCCCTGGGAATATCCCAAACTCCAACACCGTGTGTTAAATGCTTTTGGAACATTGCTGGTGTATTTTCTTTGGAGCAGTCCACCAAGGCAAGGCATTTACGAGGTTTTCATGGTGCCCCTCTCTGATACTGAGTGCTCCCCTTGACCCCTGTGTCTGTCACTATACTTCAACACATTTGGGTTTGAGTGTCTGTACTGGTGGCTAATGGATGGTTTCTCATGTGAAATGCCATTTTTGTTGCTGTCAGGGAGGTTTTAAACCCACTTTCTGTGTAGAAGTAGCTGTTAATTCTTCCAGCTATTAGAGAATGACTGAGCCCTTAAAGATCAATGAAATGACAAAGCAGAGCACGCAGTGATCAGCTAATTACTCAGACTAGCCAGCTCTGAAAAGCAGGTTTTTCTTCATTTGGTTGCAGCCAGGTTTTTTTCCTAATTCCAAATTCCAGCTAATTTTCCTAATTTCCAAATTCCAGCTCTTCAACCTGTATTTTCTCTTGGAATGGGGAAGGTTCAGAGAGAGGAGCTAAGTGAAGGCTGACACTGACATCTCAAAGTATACATAGATTAAAAAGCTGCTGGATTTTTGCTTGGAGCTAGAAATAACCAGGAATTATTCTACAAAGAGTTTAATGGCCATGGATCAAAATTCCTCCTCCCAAACATTGTTTGGTGTCGTAGAAGAAAATAATGCCAAGGCTTGGGTGAATTTCAGAATGGAGGTTTTGGGAAGTGTTTTGTCTGTTTTAGCTGCACAACATTTGCTTTTCCTTTATTTTTAATCTTCTGGAGTGTTCTTGCTGGGGGATGTTGTGAGCTAAGTGATTTTTGGGGTGTCCTGTATCTTAGGGAATGGCTTTAGATCGTTTCAGCAGAGCCATGGGAGCTGAAACACTCAGTTTACTGAACAATTAATTAACTTATTATGGTAGCTCATTGAAGGAGCCAGGCTGTTGGTGAAGGTTCCCAAGCAGGGGGTGGAGGTAACAGAGAATAAGCAACAAGGAAATTGTATATCCATCTATGCTACAGTGAAAACTTCTCACTGGATTATTGTGCGAGAAAATCAGGGTTCGTTTTGTGGCCTGATCTGCTTTGCTTACTCTGTCTTTCAAAATGCAAAATTTGGGAAACTTTTTATCCTTCTTTAGCCTCACGGTAGATTGAGGCATCTCAGATGCTGGGAAATAGGGGGATGTATCCCAATAAAGCCTTGTGTGCTGCCGGGGAAGAGATGTTATCTTCATGCAAATGGTACCTAAGAGCATGTTTGAGAATTACCTAATAATTAGGGAGGCCAGGGATGAAGGCCGGTGCAGGAAGTTCAGGCAGTGAGTCAAGCCTGGCTCCTCGGGGGTTCACACTGTGTTCACACGTGCTGGTTGTGAGAATTAATATTGCTTAAATGCTCTGGTACGCTGCAGCACCGGCAGGAGAACGCGAGTGTTCTGCGGCTCAGCTTCCTGCCGCGCTTGCCAGCACATAACTGTGCGTTCAAACGCGGAGCTTTAGCGCCCGAAACCCTCCGAGCCTGGGAATGAAGGCGATTTTCAGCGGCGGCAGTAGCAAAGCTTCGGGGCTGGTGCTTGGACCGCAGCTGGAGCAGCGCAGGGGCCGCGCCGGGCTCAGCGCGTTGGCCGTGAGGGACCCCCCAGCCGCGGCCCCTCAGCCCTCCCTCAGCCCTCCCTCAGCCCTCCCTCAGCCCTCCCTCAGCCCTNGCTCGGCTGCTCCCGCCTGCGCTTGCGGAGCCCCGGCCGGGGCTGACTGCTGTATTTACAGAGCAGGGATTGCCTGCCAGCCCGGCTGCATTCGCGGAATCCCGGCTGGGATTGATGGCGTGGGGAGCCCGGCTGCGTTCGCGGATGCCCGCCCGGGGTTGATGGCTGTATGTGCGGACCCCGGCTGTGTTTATCAGCGGACCCCCGCTGTATGTGCGGATGCCGGCTGTGTTTATCGCCGGGGCAGGGCTCACGCGGAGCCCGCGGTGCCGCTCCGGAGGCAGGGCTGAGGGAGGCAGGGCCGAGGGAGGGCTGAGGGAGGGTCACAGCACATGCTCAGTGCCGCCGGTCCGAGGGCGAAGTTTCTGCGTTCTGCGTGCGGGCTTAGGTCACAGCACAAGCTCAGTGCAGGCTCGGCGAGGTCTCCCAGCCCGCATGTGCCTCCATTTTGAGTTGGTAGAGTGGAAAAGGCAGAGTTTGAGCTGGTAATAGAGGGCTCAGCAATCCATCCCAACCCACAAGCGCCTGTCATAGTCATGGATGATCCATTCAGCCCCTGCAGGTAGGCTACATCACTCCGGCCTCCCCGAAACCATGGTGATTTTCGCTGTTGTTCGTGACTTCTGCAATGTTTATGAGATCATTTCATTGCTGTTGCATGTTCCTCAGAGCTGTGCCAGCACGGCAGCGGCTGCTCCCGCAGCAGGAGGGCACTGCCAGGGGCTCTGCCTGCCGAGGGGGGCACGGGGAGAAACGCTGCAGCGGGGTGGGTCTGGGGGGTGTTTGGGATTTCAGTGGAGCTGTGTGCATGCAGGTGTGGGCAGCTGCAGAGCCTCCCTGCAGGCGCTGCAGGAGCGCGATCAGGGAACGCTTGGGCCTGTTTGGGTGATGCGAGAGGAGGGTCGTGCATCAGCAGCCATTGGTTGCTCCGAGGATGGGTGGTTCTCCCGGTGATGGAGGGCACTGATCCCGCTGGCACTCCGGCAGGTGTGAGGGAGAAGGAGCTGCTGTGGCTGTTTGCTGTCAGCCACACGCAGATAACGCTGGTGCATCCGAACCGCAGCAGTGCTGCCGTGTGCAGGAGAGCAGCTCAGGGAGAGCTGTGCAGGCAGCACCAGAGGCTCGTCAGGCTGGCAAACACGGGGTTGGGCTGATGGAATGAAGTGCAGGGCTTGGGCTCTGAGGTCCCTGTAGGACAGCCAGCAGTGTCACTGCTAAATATAAATGGGTGTGAGAGGACTGGGGTGTGCTGACGGAGTAAACACAGTCGTGCAGGCTGTTCTCATTCACAGAGGTCTGTCCTTGGGCAGAGCGGGGCTTTCCTGCCGTGGTCCTGCAGAGCTGACACCTCGCCCTGGGCTCTGGGGCTGGGGAGATGCTTCAGTCAGGGGAACTTGTGTGGGAGTTCCTGCAGTGTTTGGACTGAAAGGGGACAGGACTGTGTGTGCTGCTCACAGTGACATCTCTGGAACTCGAGAGCAGGAGGTTGGCCCTTAGCCCTGCACACATTGTCACTCACCTGGCAGTGGCTGTGTCCCTGCGGCTTGGAGATGGGAGGGACAGCGGCTTCTCACATGGGCACAGAGTGACAGGACAAGGGGGAGCAGCTTCAGACCAAAAGAGCACAGATTGAGATGAGAAATTAGGAAGAAATCCTTTATTGTGAAGCTAATGAGGCCCTGGCACAGGTTGCCCAGAGCAGCTGTGGCTGCCCGTGGATCCCTGGCAGTGTCCAAGGCCAGGCTGGATGGGGCTTGGAGCACCCTGGGATAGTAGAAGGTGTCCCTGCCTGTGGCAGTGGGTGGAACAAGATGGTCTTTAATGTCCGTTTGAACCCAACCCAGCCTGAAATTCTTGTCAGAAGCTGAGGAATGAGTGGTGAATAAACCCGCAGAATTCTGCCCATGTCAGTGTCATGTCCATGTCTGTGTCCTACCCCAAGTGTCATTCCCTTACCCATTTCCTTTTACACCTCTAGAGCACCTATTTCATGTGGATCACTGGTCACTTTTGCCATTGGCTGAAGCAAAGTCCTGCTAATGATGACAGAGCTTAGTTCCCTTGAACTTCAGTCTGGCTGGATCCCCTCTTAGTTTAGAGAGGAGTCTCCACAGGCCTGAGCTTTGGGCACATTCTTATTCCTAATAAAGGAGCTACTTGAATATGTGCAGGAATCCGTCAGTGCTCTGCAGGAACACGGGGATATGGCAGCTTAGCTTGTGCTCTTAACATCGGTTTTAAATGTTCACTTCTAGACAGAAGAGAAGGGGTTGGGCAGCCAGTTCAGAGCCAAGCAGCTCCTCAGATTTGTGTGTAGGTGCAAAGGGCTGTACACTTGGGTTTTAAAAAAAAGAGCAACAATGCAAAGAGAAACCCAACCTCTCTGCTCCCCCCAGCCGGGGAAAACCCCTAAAACCCACAGCCCTCCCCCAGAAAAAACAACCCAAGAAAAGCCTGGGTGGCCATAGGATGAGGCTGTGAGGTGTCTTCATGCTGGCAGGATCTGCCATGCTCTGAACTGCCCCGTCCTCCTCGGTCAGCCTGGAGCTGTGCTCCTGCAGTTATTCCATTCCTCATGGAGAGTTTTGTCCTGGCTGGGTGCCCAGCAGATTCTCCCAGTTCAGGGACTGCTGGTAGGTGGTCTGGTGAGTTAATGCCATTCCAAACAGCTGTTAGAAATTGCAGATATATCATAGGAAGTGCTTGAATATTGTCCTTTAGATGAAGAATAGTCTCTTCCCTTTGTTCTGCCTTCATTTCAGCTTTTTTTCCAGGCATAAATCAGTAAGATTACCTCTTTCCCCTTCCTTCCAATTCTTTGGGATGTAATTTGTTTTAATTAGAGCTTGTTTCCAGGGGTATGGTGGAACTAGGGATACCTTCCAGCTCCTTTCATGCTTCCCATTCTTCATGCTTATCACCTCTGACATGAGCTGTTGCTTCTCCCTGTGTTTGCTGTTGAGGGAAGCTGGAGATTTGTGCTGTCAAGCAAGTTCAGAGCCCCAGAGGTTGATCATCGCCTCTGATCTGATGAAGCTTTATGGAAGAGTACCCTGCTGTGCTGCTGCCCAGTTCCACTGTCCTGCACAGGAACTGGGGCTGTGCTGAAGGAGTGGTGCTGCTGTGAATGGTTTAACAGTGAATATTTGCTCTGGGAAGTGCAAAGGCACTGCCTGGCCAGTTTAGAAACGGTACAGGACAAACACTTAAACAGCATTGTTCCATGCTGGGTTCATTTACACATTTACTCATCAGTGTAAATGCTGCTTGTAAACAGCACTCTGGTTCTATTAAAGTCACATGTAACTAGATAAAAAGCTTTGCATTATGCAATGGTTCCCAGTAATTCATTTTCCTGAACTTACGATGAAAATGCTGGTGTCTTCCTTATCTGGAGGTAAACAAGTGTTAGAGAGGTGCTCCAGGGCACCTGCCAGCAAAATGTTCCCCGCACAGGTAATTCCTGTGTGGAGAGAACACTTCCTTCCTTCGCAGTAACCTGAGTGAATTACTGCCACCTCCATCCCACATTTAGGGTAGGGGACAGCACTGGGGACTCTCTATAGGGTTTTTTCTTTTCCCTCTTCTACAAACATGATGAAAAAATAACATTATCTTGAAAAAGCTTTTCCTGTCTGACTCGAACTTGTGCAAGTACTTCCTTCTGCAGACGGCAGCAGCGTGCAGAGCAGCCTCCACGTCCTTCCCGTGGTGCCCCTGCAGTCAGGAGCAGGCTGGAGCTTGCTCTGGAGGTGCAGGAGTTGGTACATGTTTATTCATTCCTGCTTTGGAGTGAGCAAGCACTGAGAACCTTCCCTTATAAGTTTATTTGCCTGAAATACAAGTTGGATTTTTCTCCCAGAACACAAAATCACTTCTGCTTTTTTTTCTAAATTATAACACACTGTTAAAAAAGGTTTTAAATTAAGCTTAAACTTACAAGGGGAAAGAATATTTTCTCAGCATTAGGATACTATTTCTATAAAATGAATTTTAAAATCTTGCTTAAAGAATGAAGATTTAAGACACAGGTGAAATCAAGGAACTTGTTCCTCTGAGGTATTTAACTCAGGTTTGTGGTAGTTGTGGGATTTTTTTGTTTAAAGGTTGAGTAGCCCGAACGTGTTTGTCCCTTTTACATTTTGAAGTGTAGGAACATGACATGCATAAGATAATTCTGGGTTAAAATTAAGGATCCGCTTGGCTCAATATCCTGCCTGCCAACAATGACCATAAACAGATACTCTTGGCTGCAGTGCCAGTCACTTTCAGGCCCTGATAAACTGGTTTTTAATCTGCTGAAGTTGGAGTGGAGTAATTTTGTTCTATCCCGTTTTGTCCCTCTAGAAATGGAACAAAATGATCCTTGCCAGATGTTTTTAGAACTGCCTCTGAATAGCAGGGGTCTTTCATCTTGGGTATTGGACTATTTGAAGTAAAGGATTTTTTTAAAAAAACCCTTTTCTTGGGACTTTCTTGGGAGTTTCTGTTAATTTTGCAGAAATCACAAGTATCTAGGATACTCTTAGTGGATGCAGCTGATTATCTGGCCATTAATAATGACTGGTTAATCAGTGTTAAGTGTACGATTGCAGTTTATAATCTGTTTTATAATGCGTATATCTAACATGGGCTTGGTTTTATTTAGTAAAGCTACTGATGTTGATACTAGGCTTCATAAATAACCCCAAATCTCATGAGGTTCCTTGTTCACTGCTTCAGCTTGTTATTGCTTTTTGAAAACAAACCTACAACCCAAACCCCTCTGTATCCTGGCTTTAAGATGTCTTTCCTCTTTTTATTTCCTCCTTCTATTATATAGAAATAATGACCTTCTGCAGCTGTTTTTGGACACTTCCTTAACCAACGGCCTGTCCTCACATGGGGATGGCTGAAGCAGGGGAACCCCGGTCCTGGTGCCAGCTCTGGTGCCAGTTCCACAGCCCTGACCCTGCTCCAGCTGCACTCCAGGCTGCTGGGAGCTGGCCAGGCTGAGGGCACCTCAGTGGGATGGTTGAAACTTCCTCTGCGTATGAAGTTTGTGTCCCTGACGTGCCCATGCCACACCAGGCTGTGGGTTTTAGCAAGTTGACTTTGAAAACCTTTTCTGGAGAGCTCCAAAGAGAATCAGAAGCACTGTTTGAGAGGAGGTTTGTGGCTGAGTGAACTGGCTGGTTTAAAAACCTTCTTCTGTTGAAGCATCCCTCTAATTTAATTAGGGATCGCCTCAATCTGCAGAAGCAGGCATGATGGTGCCCGGGGTGGTTACATGGGTAGCACGCACAGAATGTTGTCCTGTGTGTGATGTTTGGGTTCTGGTTTTGTTTTGGGGTTTTGTTGTGGGTTGTTGTTTTAAATTTAATGGTAGCACTGAGTTATTTCCGTGGGGTTTGAGCTGTTGCTGGCTGGCAGGAGCTATCTGAGAGCCAGTGGGAATGCCGCATGTGGGGAGAGCACTGAGGGCACGGTGACCACAGCAGAACAAATAAACCTGGACTGCTGCTGTGTGCGAGGAGCTGCTCAAGAGCAGAGCTGGTTCCGTGGAGCTGCAGCAGTGCCACCTCCCTCAGCCCCGTGCCAACCAGTGTGAAAAATGTACCATTACTGCAGAGCAAGTCTGGTGCTGAGCTCTGGCAGTAAAAAGGGAGGCAGCATCACAGGAGAAGTTGCACCATTTCTGAGATTCCACCTTGTCAGGTGATCCCGGACCCTGAAGGGCCACCGGGGCATCCAGCCCGTGTAGTTCCATCAGAAGCCTGTCAGCCTCCTGGCAAAGGCTTTCCCTGGGCATGCTGGGCAAGGAACTGGCTGGGATTCACATCAAGGACAGGGCAGAGCTGTGCAGAAATCCCCAAATCCCTCTTGCCATTGCCTCCAGCCTCGGGAGAGCTTTGCTGTGAATTCCCAGCCTTGGATCCTGCCTGGCTCTGGGCATTCTGTACCAGCGGGTCCTGAGCCCACGTTATCCCCAGAGCTGTTCTGCTGTGCTCTGGGGCAGCTCTGGCTGCCACGTTCCAGTCCTTCGTGCGCTGTGTCCACGGACAAAGCTGCCAGCTGTGCCAGCCTTGCTGTAACCAGTGATTGACAAACAGAGGGTGAAGCTCGTTTCTGTACTGGAAATCATGCGGGAACTGCTGTGCCAGCCTTCATCCCTCTCTCCTTCCTGGAGCTGGGAAATGAGAGCCCTGCAGCAGCCTGTACTGCCTCAGTCCCTGCTCGTCCTCACCTCTGAACTGCTTTGTCTCAGTGGTGCTGCCTTTGGCCTTGAACCTCCAACCTCCCCTGTTGCTTCAGAACGGGGAGGACAAAGCTGCGTTGAGCTGAACATCCTCTCTCCTCTCCTGGAGCTGTGTGGAACAAGGCTGCGTGGATCAGAGCGTGCTGCTTTGCCCTGCTCTGCCACAGAAGCCTCCTGCCTTTTTGATATTCCGGCGCTGGCTCCCAGCTCCTTTCTGACCAGCCCCTGTTTACTTTGCAGAACACAACGTTGCCATGGCAACAGGTTACTTTTCAAAGGGAACATCTTGTCATTATATTTAATCCACTGCAGCTGAGGAGGACTGAAATATTAAGTTGTTGTTGCTATGGATACTGCTTTGTTACAGCAGTTTCTTTTGTGTCACATTTCATATACAGTGTTGGCTCCTTTTTTCCCCTTCCCATCGAATAAACACAGGATGCCATTCCGTTCTCATTGTAATTGCTCTCACCAATATGATTTAGCTTCAAATCTGCAGTGCATTTTAGTTTCCATAGCAAGAATTTTTCTTTCCATTTGAAACTCATTCCTGGGGATGTGGAAACAGTAAAAATTATGGAGCAGATCATGTGCCCTTGAGGAGCCAGGGGCTTTGTGCCCTTTTAAAATCCCAGTGGGATGTCGAGCAGCCTGCCAGAGCTTCCTGCACAGCAGCTCAACTCAGCCCAGCCCTCACCTTCTGGGCAGGGGAGGGAGCACCTTGAGGTGTGAATATGCTCAGGAAATGGTGATTGGCTGAGGGAAAGACACAAATATTTCTGTCCGTGCCTCATGAGGAATGGTTGGAGAGCCCCACTGAGTTCCCACAGAAAGAGTTGGGAGCAGAAGTCCCATCCCAAACTTTGCTTTTAACTTTGCCATTACAGGAGGCTCCAGCCTTGATTCTTAAATGCCTCATTTATCATATTCATTGTGGTGCAGCTGAAGAAATTGGGAGCTGGGGGATATTTGGTTCTTCCCATCTGAGCTGAAACCAGCCCAGTGTTCAGTGTGGGTACAGACCCTGCTGGTGCAGCTGCAGGCGCTGCACAGGGATGTTGTCAGCTTCACTTACACTGATGAGTAGGGATGTGCATGGCCTTAAAATGAATTCTGGGAGGAAAGGAAGAGCATCAGCATTTTCTGTTGTCAGCTTTCCCTTTGCTCCTCACAGGGAAGAATTCTGACACCTTGTAGCTGAAAAAATGTACCCTGGTATTTAATGTATAACTTTGTAAATAGAAAATTGATTTCCTAGTTCAGTCATTTCCCTGCGTAACCTGAAAACAAGAAAACAGTGTCAGGTTGTCTTGCAAAAATATGCATTGGGGGAAACATTTGATGTGGTCTCATTGTTTTCTGAAGGCTTTTGGCTCATATTTGGAGTGGATTTGTTTCCTACGAGAGTAGCACTGTCCCAGCCCCTGCCAAGGGACACCTTCCACAGACCAGATTCTCAACACATCTGAGAGATGTTTTCTTAATAATGTGTTCTTTTTGCTTCTGTTCCATTTGCGTTGGGAGCGCAATGACAAAAACCACAGAATATGACCCAGAATTCCATTAATTGCAATTCTTTCCCATTGCTGTTTTTCCTTTGTATCTTAGGAGGCTAAACAGTACCCAAGGTGAAATCAGAGTTGGACCCAGCCACCAGGTAAGGAGTTTTGTTTGTATTCCAGTATCCAGAGATGCTTTTGCCTCTTGCTCTGTTCAGATGACAGTTGTTTAGAATTGCATGTGTTCAGATAGAGTGGGGTTTTTAAGAATCTTTAGATGACTCACTTTAATGAGTTCTTTTGAATTCCTTAGCTCACTTACTGAGATTTTTCTGTGTCAGATGTTGATATGTTAATGATTTTTAGTAGCAGAAGTGCTATTGGGTTAATTCTTGAATAAGATTGGAGGAATATGAGTAACTGCTGGAAGTTAAAGAAGTGCTTTAAGTCGTTTGGATTGTTAAAATAGAAATTGAGAAAGCTGCTGAGTGTGTTCACACACTGGAAAGCAGAATAAGGTTAAGACTCTAGATGTTCCTGGTATGTTAATTCTAATTTGAGAGAAATCCTTCATAAGCATTGGAAATAATCTGTTCTTAAAGGGTATTAACATACAACTTGCTCTGGTTCATAGGGCCAGATCTGTCACTGGGAACTGAGGCCTCTCCTTTTCCTGATGAATTGACTTTGTAGTGTCCAAGTGCTGGATTTTTGCATCCAAGTGATGAATATTCATTCAGACCCTCTTCAAAATCTTGTTTAAGAACTAGTGAAAGTAAATATTTATGGAACCCGATGTCACATTCTTAAGGATGTTTTGCCTTCAGAGGAAAAAAGTCCTTGGCAATTAAACCTGTAGTGTTCTTTTCAGTCAGTCATAACAAGAGTGCTGTAAATGATACCTTCAAAACAACTTTCATCTCAAATTGTCATCTAATATTTTGGCAGGCATTAGTCACCCTGCTCTAAGGTATAATTACCACATGCATTTATGGATGGGGAGAAAAAGGAGGAAGAAGGTCCACTAATTTAGAATACTGTTAATTCTTGCTTGCTTCATGCTTCAGACTTCCATTGTTCTCTCACTCATCCTTGTTTCTGACAAATGTCATCACTGAGAGGATTTTCCCAGCCTGTTAATTAGTGTGAGGTGTTGTGTTTGGGCACAGAGGGGTTGGCTGTAGCCGTGGCAGGAGTCAGACTGAGGGTGGTGTTTGCTGCTCCGTGTTCTCTCTGTCCCAGCCGGGGAAGGTGTGAGAGGCTCTCTGCCCGCGGGGCTGTGCTGCTCCGGGAATGGCTGTGCTGCTCCGGGAATGGCTGTGCTGCTCCGGGAATGGCTGTGCTGCTCCGGGAATGGCTGTGCTGCTCCGGGAATGGCTGTGCTGCTCCGGGAATGGCTGTGCACACGCCTCACCCTCAGCCAGCACAGGGTGAAAGCAGCAGAATCCAGAGCCTGAGCTCCCAGCAGTGGTTTCTAATGACTCTGGTGCCTTCATTTTCCCTCAGCTGTGCGCAGTACAGGTGGCAGAGGCTGCTGGGTTGGGTTTTCCTCAGTGCACAGATCTGCCGCGCTTCTGCCTGTGTGATTCACAGCAAGAGGGACACGAGTGGACACAAATGTTCTGTGGGACTGCAGAATTCTCAGAGTTCACCTCCCAGGGGGAGCGTAGTGGGTCTCTGCTGAGCGTTCTCCTGGGACAGCTTCTGGCTACAGATAACAACCAGGGAGGTTTGGAGTCCCCACCCCTGGACGTGGCACTCAGTGCTCTGGGCTGGGCACAAGGTGGGGATGGGTCACAGCTTGGACTTGATCATCTTGGAGATCTTCTCCAGCCTCAGTGATTCTGTGATGAAGAGGAAGCTGCTCCTGGGAGTAACTGCAGTAATGAAGCATTTTCCAAGGGTACAGGAGGCTGAACATGGGCTTGTGCAGCCCCCTGGTTGCTGGAGTGCCTCGCTCTCACAGAAATCCCAATTCTGGCTTATCCCTTTCCAGAAGAGAAGTTCAATGACATATCCATTTTCCCAGGCAAGAAGTAAAATAAAGTACAGATTAAAGAGCAGAACATGAAAGACATCTGAACCTGTGACTTGTAATTACTGGTTATGTATAAATGTTGCCTCTCAAATACGTTTAGCGTTGTAAGTATAGGAGGTAATTATAGGGCTTAAAGGCTGTTTCTGAAGAGGCTCTCAGCTATCTCATCTCAGAGCAGTAGATGACTAAAGATGCTAATTGGGTCTCTGGATAGAGTGTAATACTTATTTGGAGGCAGTGTTCATTTCGCTGAGCTATCTCCCTTTCAGGAAATGTCTTTGTTTCTCTTTAGAGTTCTAATGATTTACCGAGCATTTAATTTTAAACTTAGTGTCAAATGTGTAGCACTTCTTGCTGATTTAAACTTCGACACATATGGTAACTACCTTTTGCCTCCCTTCGTATGAGTGTGTTCTGTGAGGGTTTCAGGCTGGCAGGCAGCAGTGGGACCACCACCCTTGTAACAAATGCTGTGTCTCAGGGGGAACTGTCCATCAGCTCTGGGCTTCCAAACCACAGGGGCTCTGCAGTGCAAAACACTTTCCTTTCGAGCTCTGCTGTTTCTGTGTACAGAAAGGCTTCACAGGCATTGGGCTGAGGTGGTGTTAGCCCTGAATAATTGTCAGGAAAAGCACTGGCCTTCTGAAGAAGAAATGCTGGATAAAGGGAATGGGTTGGGATGTGATGCTTCAGTGTCCTCAGAGTTCTGAAACTTGGAACAAATCCCTTCACTACCTGTTGTCTCAACATCTTCCATCTACCAGATCATGCTATTCCAGAGAACTTATGAACCTGTGTATCCTCCTGACATTAGGAACAACTGCGTTGTCTGTATGAACTTGTTTTCCAGGCCAAGCTCCCTGACCTGCAGCCGTTCCCTTCCCCGGACGGGGACACGGTGACACAGCACGAGGAACTTGTGTGGATGCCAGGAGTCAACGACTGTGACTTGCTGATGTACCTCAGGGCAGCCAGGTGAGTTCAGCCACCATCCTGTGTGCCTGTGGCCTGCTGGGCTGGGAACGTGCTGGGGTGTTCAGTTTGAGACAAGAATGCTCAGATTTGGGCCAGCACAGCATCTTCCCATCAGCTGTGGCTCTGGAGCTCAATGCAAAGCCAGCCGAGTGTGCTGGCATGGAGTGCTGTGGAGTGGGTGGCAAGGGAGGAGCTGCTCCGGGTGCAGCAGCTGGGACAGCAGAGGATCCCTTCAGAGAATCCCATTGGCAGCTCCAGTTTGCATTTCAGTTCTTCCTTGGTTTGCCTGGTGGGTTCAGCAAACCCACTGGTGGGCTTCACAGTAATTCAGGGTCTCAGTAAATTACTTGTAGCTTGCAAGAATTCAGAGACTGGGGAATCTGCAATTTCAGTCCGTTTTCTGACATAATAAAACCAAGATGACAGCACAAATTTTGCTGTCTTTGCTGAGACTCCATTCTCCTGTCTGCACATTTCAGCTTCTCTAATCCAGATCAGGCTCTGCTCCTGTGGCAGTGCAGACTTTTAACTGATGAAAGCAAATTAGATTGGATTTTAGTGCTGGATTTATTCAATGTGCTGAGGTGACTCAGCTCTGCAGTTTTGTGGTACTTTGCTGTCCTTGTTCTATAGTGTTGCAAAGCCCTAAAATTCATGATTTAAGGTGTAAATGCAGTATTTGTGTATTGCACGATGCGTGCCTCCAGCTGCAGCTGAGGAATTGACCCCTCTCCCCTCACCCTGCAGGAGCATGGCAGCCTTTGCAGGGATGTGTGACGGGGGATCCACAGAGGATGGATGTGTGGCTGCCTCCCGGGATGACACGACCCTCAACGCCCTCAACACAGTAAGTGATCCCTGTGGGCAAGAACAGCCTTCCTGCCATTGCTGCGCCACCTAAAGCAGGGAGTGCATCGAATATTTAGCATGTAGGCCAGATTTTGGGATCACAGTTTTTGGTAGTAACTTCCTTTCAAATCCCAACTGATTTTCTTGATTCTAGAGCTGCAGAAGTTCAGTGATGAACTCGTGGGTGGTGCCTTGAAGGTGACCCCAGTGAGTGTTTTTGGGAGGCTGCTCAGGTCAGGGCCACCAGCTGGAATTGAGACTTACTCAGCTGCCCCCGAGCTGGCTCTTGGGCCTTCCATTCAGCCCAGCTAGTCTGGAGTTCTAACTGGAGTTAAAATGCCTGCATTCTTCACAGGGAAAATGTTCCTCGTGCTCCTTTCCCTTGGGGTGGAGGCCACCTGATGCTGGTGCCTCACCACTCTGCAGTTGGCTGAGCTGTTCCCTGACATCCTTCTCAGAGACTCAAAGTTCTGTTAAGGTCAATAATGACTAAAGAGGTTTTGGAATTGGAATTTCTTTCTGCTTATCTATAATAAAAGCCTAATGCAGAAAATTCATTTAACTTCACTGCTTCTCTATCTACTTTAATTATTCCCTTTAATCGCTTGGCAGCCTGAGGAATCTGCAGTTGCACTTGCAGAGTTCTTGCTTCTGAAATTAGATTAGTCCCAAAATATTTTGGTTTTGTTCTTCTGGTTCTTTTCTCTTTCTGTTTCTAGTGCATGTCTATTTTAGAAAATGCTTTCCTTGTCCACTTCGAATTTTTCTAGAAAAGAGTTTCCTTATAAATAATAGTTCTGTCAGGGGTATTTTAAGAAACTTTGACTTATTTCTGAGACCCTGCTTGTTTGACTTTAAACAGTTTAGAAAGGTCACTTGTTGTCCTGACAAAATGGTACCTTTTTTATCTTTCAGTTCACCACCTATTTAAAACAGATCAGATTTATCTGATAAATGATTTGTGAGCCTCTTAACCTGCACTAAGTTGTGTCTTTGTTTAGAAATTATCATATGCAACCCAGAAGATTAATGTAAAAGAAAATGGTGTGGTATGATTTCTTATTATGGAAATCCAATAAACTTCAGAATAGCACTTCACATAAATCAGTCTTGACAAGCTCCTTTGCTGCTGTTTTATTTATGTAATAACAGGTGCTGTAAGCCCCCAGAATGATTTATTGTTAATTATGCCAGACAGAAATGAAGATCATGGAAGGCACAGTGCAACATACAGACATCACATACGTGTATTTATTTATATCTCAGCTCAGTGAAATGATTATTCACTCAGCATTCCAGGTGAACTCCAGCTCCTGTTCCTTTGTTTGGCTGTTGGGGTTTGCTGCCACATTTGTCATTGTAACCCTTAGGAAGGAAATAAAGTTTTCATTTGGAGTTTGCTGCCCTCCAGATGGGTGCTGGTGTTGGACTGGGAGGGCTGGAGGAGGACACAGCAGCTCCTGCAGGTCTTTCACCATAATAATGGTGAAAAACTTGTCCCAGAAAGCTCATCCTGCTCTGTGGGGGGAAGGTGATGCTGGATCTGACAATCCAGGGAAGAATGGAACAAGGTGAATATTGAGCACAGACCTTGTAGCTGCTGCTGGCAGTGCTGAGGGGGGAGAGCTGGGGGAAATCCTGGAGTAGTTCCTTCCCCTCCCTCCTTCCCTCCTCTTTGCCCTCCAGACTCTGATTTAGCATCAGATGTGGTTTAAGGTCCTTTCTGTGTCCATACCAGTGCAAAGCCAGAAACTCATGACCTCCTTTATCCTTTTGACCTGTGCCTGCTGGTCAGAGCTTCTGCAGTGCTGTTCCCAGAGATCCCAGGTCAAGCAAGAGTTAATTCACTGCTTTGTGCTCAGATTTGACAGAGTTGCAGGGGAATAATTCATTCCCAGTGGTCAGCCTTGCCTGGTGTTCTGTGAAACAGCAAACCCTGGAACAGACACTGGGGCTGGCAGGGTGCAAACTCAGTGTGGAACACGAAATTTCTGAGGTTTTGGTCACGTTTTTGCTGGGGAAATCAGAGCCAGCCACTCCTATTTATCCTCATAAGGTAGAAAAATTGCACCACTTAAACTGGTGTAGTAGTACATGAAGGAGAGACCAAACAATGGTATGCTAATATTGTGTAAATGTCTCTTTACTAATAGTGGTGTTGTGCCTTCTCATAACTCTGCTGCATGGGAACGTGTCATTATGAGTGACAAACATGACAGTGTAATCTCAGTGCAAGGAAATTCGGTTCTAACTAAGATGTCACCCAGACAAATTACTCCCTGTTTTAACTTGCCCTTAGACCAGATTTTCTTGTTCATTAACTACAGACAAGGTTGAAAGCATAAAAAAAATTATTTAAATATATGTTAGCATTTCTTCTTATTACTAGTTTTGCTTGTGGATGAGCGTTAATGAGCAGCTGCTGTGCTGGTTCACACGAGGCAGGGCAGCACTGCGGGCCGGGCTCCCTGCCCGGGCCTGTCGGGGGCTGCAGCCACCTCAGTGCAGGACACAGCCCTGCCACCTGGGACTTTCGCTCCTCCTCATCCTCGCTCCTAGGCAAGGAACTTCAGCACTTTGTTTGTAAGATGAGTCAGGAAGTCTTTTTTACAGAAACTCTTGAAACAGGCGGATAAAAAAGGGCCAAAACTGACTGCTGTGATTGCTTCTGCAGTTTTTGGGGAACATGCAAAATACTCCTGTTTTTTGAAAGCTGTCTTTAAAGTGCTGTTTTAAGTTTTGCGGGTGATTGGCAAGTTCTTGCCCTGGCTGTGTGTGGAGCACTGGCCATGCCTGCGTTGCCCCACACCTGTTTTGCAGCTGCATTTTGGGCTGTTTGGCAGCTCCCAGGCAGTGCCAGTGCAAAGTGGCTGCATCACAAATATCAGGCTTTTTAATCTTCAGCATCAGCTATTTAGATGCTTAAAATAGATTAGCACTGGGGGGAAGAGATGGAAGTTGGGGGGGTTTTTTGTTTGATTTTGTCTGATACCCAAATAATACCCTAAAGGGCACCTGGGGCTCTTGTCTTGCTGGGCTTTAGAAATGGTTGATAAAAATTAAAAGGAGCATTTTCCATTTTCATGGTAGGGCAAGGATGTCCGTACCTGTGAAGAATATCCACAGCCCACTGAAATTTGTCAGCTCTGCTACTGAAAGAAGTGGCCTGAATTACATTTTGTATTACATTGGGTGTTGGGTTGGAGTTATTACACCCAAAGATGGAGCTGCTCAAGCCACATGGCAGTAATCCCCAGCCTGCTGCTCATTTCCCTTGTATTTTTCCTTCTCCCTCATCTTGAGATGTGATTTGTCCAGAACAAGTCATCATCCCATGGAAGAGCCAGCTCTGGAACCTGGAGAGCTCTGAAATTCCAGTGCTGTCCTACCAGTGCTGGACATGCTGCAGCCCCATAAAAGTGGGTTTGGCTGAACAATCCCTTCTGCTTTAAGGTCCAACCCAAGCCAGGCTGGGATTCGGTGATACTGAAGCAGTTCAGTAAAACTCTCATGAGACAGAAGCAATTTTTCCTTGGAGAAAAAGGCTCTGGGATCTCACTGTTCTTAATGGACTGCAATTATTTAATCCTGAGTCCGGGATGCAGCCTCACTGAGCTGGGCTTTTCAAGGGAGATCATAATGGCTGTAATTGCCAAAGGAAGCCTTGCTGGAGCAGGAGCTGCCAGATGCAATGCCACCCTGCTCTAAAAAGGTCACAGGAAAGGGACATTTAAATTAAGTTATAAATTACAATTGAAGAACAATATTTTGATGAGCAAGCCCAGAGATGTCAGAGCTGCAAGATGTAATTCATGGGTTCATTACAGACTGGAGGTGCCTGACAGCTGAGCCATGCCAAAGGAGAATTTATTTGCAGCATCACCCAGACAGAAATGGCAGCTCTGCTCAGGGGCTGGAGTAGGAGCTGGGAACCTTGTGGGAATGTGCAGACTTGATGGCAGAATCCCTTCCCTGGGACCTGGCTTTCTTTACTAGCAATGTAAAGGAGGCTTTTGGACATGGCACGTTCAGACTTTTTCTTTAATCCTGCCCAGTGATGCAGAAGTTGCTGTATTTTCTGTTTTAAGGTACATTTGTGGTGGTTCCCTTTGTTGCAGTTGTTCACAGATAAAATGTCACGGTGGTGCCAAATTTGGATGGCAGAATTAATTCTAAAAATGGTGATTCTCTGGCTGGCTGGACAATGATCCAGTGTTCATAGAAGTACCTGGAGAAGTTTGAGCAGAAGTTAATGAAACTAGAGGCAGCCATCATTAGCTGTTATTTATATCTTTGAATCTTGCCAGTAGAGTACTCAGATATATTAAATGACTGAAAGTAAAAAGCGGAGAATGAGCCAGGCTGGAACATGTAAATTTAACTCCAGCACTCAGAGAAAATATTTTTCCCTTCTGCTGCATTATCCTACTCCTGGCATTTATAAAACATTTTTTTCCCCTCCCACCTGCTAAAAGTAACATTTTTCAGGAGACTATAAGCCTGTATCATGTTTTCTCACGGGTCTTCTCTGTTCCATGGCTCTTCTGTCACGTCTATGCTGATGGGGTTTGGGATTGGTATTAATGTCAAATTAACTTGGTCAAAAGTTAATGCTCATATTTTCTGTTGCTGATCTGGGACAGTCTTGCTGGCCTGTAAACTTTTATTTTTCTGAAGTAGTTGCCTGTCAGACCAGGCTGTTCTTTCTGGGCTTGTCTGGTTTATTTTTTCTGCAGATTGAGCTGCTGGGGCAATGGGGCTGCCAGGGAAAAACACGTGTTGTCCTTGAGGCAAAATAAAGATGCCCTCCAATTTACAAAGAGGCTTTGGCATTCCTCATGTTCTGGGAGGGAGCAGACGGGCAGAGAAACAGAAGCACCATTCTCCTCAGCACTGTCACATTTCCTAAGTGAAAAATCTTCTAGGTAGTGGCATGCACAGAAAAGAGGCATTTGCAAGGTGAGCTGGCAAAACAAACAGTGCTTTTTTCTTTGAGATGGATTTGTTCCCAGTGCTGGAGTGCAAACAAGGAGGAAAATTAATGTGTACCCAGCAGAAAAGGCAACATCTTATTTTCATGCCTGTAAGTAGGCACTGCATGCCGCAGGAGCCTTAGAACTAATTTTTTTTTAGTTGGTTTTATTTTCAGGCAGTTTTGGTGTTTGAGCAGAGCAGTGAGGGCTGGCAGTGCGGGCTGAGCTCTGGGCAGGGCTCAGCTGAGCGGGGCTGAGGTCCCTGCTCCCCTTCAGGCCGGGCTTACACCCATCCCCTGGTGTGCCCAGGGAATTGCAGGGCTGGAAGCAGGAGCTGTGCCCGGGGCATGCTCCCGTGCCAGGCAGGGCTGCTGGTGCCCCTGCTGGTGCCCCTGCTGGTGGCTCTGCTGGTGGCTCTGCTGGTGGCTCTGCTGGTGCCCCTGCTGGTGCCCCTGCTCGTGCCTCTGCTGGTGGCCCTGCTGGTGCCTCTGCTCGTGCCTCTGCTGGGCTGGCACCTCCCACAGCCGGGGCTCACAGCCGGGACCAGCAGGAAATGAACTTGTGGGAGTCGAAGCATTGTTGGTCTTGGTTACCCTGCATCACTGCAGGGAATTCATGACTGCACCCAGTGCCTGTAACCTCCCCGAGGTGCCAAATAAACGTTGAAAATTAATAGAAAACCACTCTGGCTTAGTTTTCTTTCTTGTCCACGTTCTGTTATTCAAGCGCTCATTTCAGTGCAGAAACACCCTGCTTGTATTGTTGTTATCGTTTGTTGGTGAGGAAAAAAGAAGTTCAGGCTGCCAGTTAAGGAACATTTGGGTTTGTTCTGGAAACACACTGCAGGTAACAGCAGAGGTCTGTGGCCAGGAGTGACCTTTTCTTTTTAGAAGTACTTTTTCTTTCCTTTAAAACTCCCGTAAGTATTCAAAACTAATGAATGCCCAGTAGCTTGGTGGAGGGGGAAGAGCACCTTCAGCAGTTCAGATCTGTTCCTGCTGACGGCAGGAGATTTGAGCCAATTTGTGTGAAGTATAACCCATAATGTATTAATTTTTATTTTACCATGGCTGACATCACATTGAGCCCTGTGAGTAGAAGGGAGCAGTGTGACTTTGGCTTGAACATTACCTGGGACAGGGTTAGGAAGGAAGGGGAATGCCTGCTTGGTTTAGTGCTGCTGCTTCTGCTGATGAAACCTCAGTTACCTTTCAGGTTGGTTAAATTTCACTTCATACATCAACAGTAAAAATAATTAGGCAGAAAACATCTCATGTGGCTCCCTATAGTGGTTTTTTTCCCTCCAATATCAGATCACTGCTAATTCCTTTGAATGATCTATTTGTCTTCTTTATTTTTCAGCTACATGAAAGTAACTACGATGCTGGAAAAGCCCTGCAGCGCTTGGTGAAGAAACCTGTGCCAAAGCTGATTGAGAAGTGTTGGACTGAAGATGAAGTGGTAGGAAATGATTTATCTCCTCCAGCCTTTAGAGTTCCCGTTGTTTCTCTTGCTTTTTTATGGTTTGTTGTTTTTTTTTCCTTAGGAGGTTATCTTTATGAGCAAGAAGAGGGAGGTTGTGTAAATAAAAATGCACATACATGGGTATATAAATGAAAATACATGGGTACATAAATGAAAAAATCTGATCCAGTGCAAGACAGAACTGCTTATGGAAAAGTGACAGGAGAAAAGTTTGGTTGATTTTTTTTTTTTTTTTTTTGCCTTGAGTGGGTCAATTTTTAAGCTGGTTAATTGGTGAAGTGTTTAAGGAAGTAAACAAAAATAAAAATGTGATCTTGTTAAGCTACTAATAAAGCTGGCATTGGTGTTAGAAAATAGAACTGATTAATGGAGGAAACTTTCACGGTCTCTTAGTGGTTTTAATTATTCATGCAATGGCTGGAGAGATTTTTCTAAGCTGTAGGTTCTCTGCAAGGCTTTCAGGGAGTTCTTGCAGTGAGTGACGTGTGCTCTGCTCTCTCCTTATTTAAACCTTCCTGCAGGAGCTCGAGGAGGGCTGGGCCAGCCCAGAGCCCCGCTCGGGGCTGGTTCCAGGCCCAACAAAGACCCTTTGTGGCTGCCTGGAGCCAGGGAGGGAGGGAGGAGGGAGGATCCTGGCCGGGTGTGAGCACAGAGCCCGGGACACGCTTTCCTGATAAGTTCTGCCCTTAACTTGCCACAGAAGGGAGGTTTGTGTAGGGAACTGACTGCTGGAACAAATCCTTGGAGTGCTCTGCCCTGGGTTTGGTAACTTTGGGTTGAGATTGTTCCAGCCTGTGCTCTCTGCATACATCCAGGGGTAAATTGTGCCAGCACCCCTCTTTTTTTCCCTTTGTAGCTTTTTACCCCTTTCCTTCTTTTCTTCCATTAGCTGCCCTGAGCTGTGAGTGCTGGAGCTGCTGCACTCGGGGGTTTTGGTGATCAACCCCTGTTAAATGAGAGAGGATCGAGCCTTACCAATGGAAAAAACAAAGTTTATTGAAAAGTGAAGCGTGACTGCAAAAGTGCAGCCTGTGAGCACAGAGTAATGATCACTGACTCTATAAATCATTGTCAGCCCCAGCTCATTTTATCATATTTGTTCTTGTTCTGCTCCATCCAAGTTTCCAGAAACATTTGGCAGCCCTCCAGCCTGGGCAGAGCCAAAGATCAAACTGTGCTCTTATTTATAGACAGCAGAGCTCCACCTGCACAGCCTCAGAGCCTGTTGGTCCCTGCAGCCAGGAGACAGCTCCCGCCTAAAGCAGCTGGGCTGCATTTTGGAGACTTGAAAGGGAGGTTTCCTTATTGCTGGCTCTGTGAAACTGAGAACTCTGCCTGATCTGCAGGGTGCTAAAGCTGCCATAGGAATTCTGCAGTGAAGTGTTTGTCAGAGAGTTCTGACGTGTCAAACCCCAAGTCTGGCCAAAACAATTAAATTGTGGTGACAGCCTTAACTGAGTGTGCCCCCTTCCTCTCAGGGTGGCAAGTGCTGGAGCCTGCAGTGATGTGGTGGGCTGAGACTGCCAGAGAGCCAGTTCTGAGGGAAATGAAGACCCAGGTCCAATCCCTGTCCTTATTTGGGCTAGACTTGTAATTAATCTCTTCTTGCAGCCCAGCAAATGTCTACTGAAGTTTTGCAATTGGATAAATAAGCAGATCCCACACCAGATACAGAGCTTTGGTCAGTTAACCTGAATAATAATAATAATAATAATAGTAGTAGTAGTGGTAGTAGTAGTAGCATGTTTTAAACGTTTTTTGTGGACTCTCAGCTGCCCAAAGACAAAGCCTTTGCTTTTCATTAGAACAGCTCTGCTGCCTGTGACCAAACTGTGAGGTAGGAGCTGCTTGGCAGCATCAGACCTGATTAAAGCAAAGGAGGAGTTGTTATTTTTACTGCTGCTGCTGTGGTTGCAGATGTTTAGATGGAATTAAACAGAGGGTAAAATTGGCCGCTGATTGAATTACACGAGGGCTGTGTAAATACGAAGACGGAGGTTTGTTGTCTCCCTTGTTCTCTGAACCCGTGGCTATTTTTAAACATTTTTTTATCCCAGTATGTAAATTCAGAGGCACAGGGTGAGACCCAGCCTTGCACACTGCCTGCGAGAGTGGCTGAAGAGCCTCCTGCACCGCTGTGTGCACGAGCAGCTCTGAGCAGCTGCTTCCTGTTTGTAAAGGTTCCTTCCCCACCTGACAACATCAATTTCCAGCAGAGATTTGATGGGCAGGGTTTGGTTTCCCTTGTAGTGCTCATGAATTCACTTCTGTGGGCAGGTTGGAGCAATTGTGACATTTAATGCCTGGCTGAGGCCCGTTCTGAGCACACACCAACATCACCTGGTGCTGAGGGGCTGCAGTTTCCGTGGAAAGCAGGATGGAGGAGAGGGATTATTTGGGGAGAAGCCAGGAGCAAAGTTGTCTTGTTTTGATACAACTGATGGCTCTTAGAGGTTTAAATCTCCACTCAAACCCAGCACAGGATGTCAGAGCAGTGACAGTGCTCTGCACCTCGTGGTCACCTGAAAAAATGTCCCTTTGCCAGGTGTGGCATTTTGGATGCAGGCAGTCAGGAATCCTCTCTAGGGATGGAATGGTGCTGCTCTGTTCTTTTCCACCTGGAAATACTTCAGAACTGCTGTGGGAGTGGAGTTTGGGACCATGAGCTGAATTTGACTGTGCCTCTGTTTCCTCTGGTGCCTGCCCTGATAACAGAATTGGGTCCTTTCCCCAGATCCCAGAGCTGGAACCAGGATCACGAACTTCAGCTGAGGTTAAACTGAACATCCACATTCCTTGCTGTGGTTTCAGTGGGAGCATCTCCCAAGACAAATTGTCCTTATAAAATTTCCCCATCTTGGGACAAAATCTTCTCTGCAAAATTGCTTTTATACTTCAGTGATGTTCAGTACAGTTGTGACCCTGCACTTGCTCCAGGTCCAAGAATGAGCTCCCATTTCAGATCAATAACCTGTCAAAGAGCTGTAATTTATACAGGGTACAGTGGACATCTTTGTTTTGGTAACCCAGTGAAAAGGCTTTCTGTTCTGGAGTGCTTCATGCACTGGAAGTGTGGAAGGAGAGGAGCTGGTTCTGACTGTTCCTCACCCAGCAGCCCCGATTCCACCTCACCTTTTATCTCTTCATTCAGAATGTGCTTTTTCCTCTCTCTTTATCAAAAGTTCTGACGAAATCAATAGGGCTTACAGGAGAGAGAAATAGGAATCAGAACTAAAGGAACCTGCAGTTTATTAGGTTTTTAATTAAACATGATGAGCACATTTTAAATACCACAAAGGCCTGGGGCTGAGCTGCATCTAATCGAAACAGATTAAGTCACCCGTCCACACTTGGGTAGTTATTAATTCTGTTTACTTATGCATGCTTGCTACAGGCAGAGTTTGCTGCTGCTCTGCTGCAGTTTATTGCACAGGGATGCTCTCCTGCATGGAACTGTGCTCCTGATTAGCATTCAGACGTTGATTAGGAACAACACTGGTGAGGCTTAATTGAAGCACCTTTAGAACTCGGGGCTGTGTCTTCCAAAGTTAAAGGAGATCTGGGTGAAGCAGTACTTCAACATTCTTTATTGGGCAGTTCCTCTCTTTTCCTCTATACTCTGTTCCATCCACGTTAAATTCTCTAAAAGAAGTTGCCAAGTGTTCCTTAGGAAGGGTTTTCACCGTGTGCATCTCTGTGCAGAACTGTCAATGCCACCCCGTGACATCCCTGATAACTGCCTTTTATCTTGAAATATTCTGCCTTTTAAATATTTTACATCGCTCTTGATGTCGAGTAGTTGAGGTAAACAACCTCCACTCAAACAACCTCCTCAATTTATGTGCAGGGGTAGTTAATCCTTGCTGGTGCTAAACCGTAATTGGCCGTGTACATTGATTTACAAGTTCATAAATTTTAAAATATCCACACCTGGCTTCAGCTTAAACTCATTTATCATAAAATACAAGTGGAGATCCTTCTGCCAAAAAGGACAAGATTCAGCAAACTACTTTCCTAATGTGTTTGCAAGTGTTTGTAATCCAGCGTGGCAGGTCAAGGAATTACTTATGCAAAACCCACAGACTTATTTGCTTGGCTTCTTCGCCTGGAATCATCCTCAGATGTCTCCCATCCGCCCTTTTTGGACTGTGTGCTCATGAAAACATTGTTCTCATGGCTCCCTCCTTTGAAGCCAGGGCTCTTCAGATATGCTGGGAGACAGAGCTGCTTACTGGGGCAAAAATACCATGAATTTTATTTACTGATTATGTGGCAGCTATAGAAAATGAAATTCAGAGCCAGATTGAAACAGAGCCTCTGGAATAGTCGAGTGGAAAAAAATCATCAAGGGATATTGGAAAAGCTGAGCAGCATTGCAGGGCAGACTCCTGGAGTGGGCTTGGAAGGTTAAGACACCAGTTACTGCTTAGTTTTATTGTTTTACCCACAAAAAATAAACATTGCAGCTTCCCAGAGGAGTGACAGTCCCACTAAGCGAACATTTTCTGGAATTTAGCAGGCCAGCCACATTTGCAAGCGTGTTAATCAGTAACAGTTGAAACTTAGCTGAGCACTGAGATAAAAAGCTCCGAACTCAAATTGCCATGACCTTGTAGGACTTGTGTTTTAAGAATAAATAAGGTTTTAGTTTAGGCACGTGTGGGAAGGTCTTGTCTGTGTCTTATTCTAAGAACTCAAGAGTGGAAAAGAACCATCAGCCCTCACAGTCAAAAGTGACCAATGAAGGATGAAATTATTCTGCTTGGGGGAAAAGGTTGTTACTTAAAGGTGCATAAAATTATAGTTACTGAGTAGCTGGCAGGTTTACAAAATGCTAAGGTGCTGTACAGCTAGAAAATACAAGGTGTATTACAGCTCAAAAAGGGGAATTTAGTTTAAACACAGGTTCCTAGATGAAAGATAACAATCTTTTGTTTGTGATTAACTTGCATCAGTCTTTGATCCAAGCCCTCGTTGAAAGGGATCAATACTGCACATACAGCACCGAGTTTATTGTCAAGTCCTTTTGGAAATAAGGCAGTGAATTAAAAATCAATTATATGTGCAGAAAAGTTTGTGTAGGGCAATCAATTCTGTCCTTTTAGTTTGCCAAAAGATTCCATTGTTTAACCAGCTGTGAAAAGGAATGAATTTTAAAAGCCTCCAGCAAATGAGGGAGCCCAAAGGGGTGGGGGGAGAGATTAAAAAAAAATTATTTCAGCATTTCATGTTCAGCAAAGGCTCTTCAGGGATAAATCTATAAATCCTGTCAGTGACCTTGGCTCCAAAATGGGTGATTTCACTGTTCTCCCTGATGCTGATCTTTGCCCAGCTGCCAGAGCAGTTGCCATTTCCTTAATATCATTTTGGGGTTTGTTGACCTGCCATACGCTTCTTGATTCGCCGTGTCTCTGCCTTCATGTGGAATGTTTTTATCTATTAAGCACTTACCATGCTGCTGATCCCAAAAAATAACACCACAACTCTTTGCCCTGGCCGGGAGCCACGGCTCCGGAGCTATTTCTGCGTGGGACGGAAGTGAAACTCCACACTCCAGCTCCAGCACAACCCAAACCATCCGCAGGTGCCTTCAGGAGCTGCTGTTTTGTTTTCCAGAGCCAGGTCTGCAATCCAGCAGCACATCCCCTCAGCTCCCTGTTGCCAAGGGGAAGGAGTTTGCTGCTTGGAAGATTAATAAATCCGACAGCGGTTGATTGTCGGAACCGTGTTTTTCATCTCATTTTCAAGGGCATCTTAAAAATGGAGCTCACTTGCACTTCCTGGCGCTCTCCATCATCTCTGTGTGTTCATTTAAACACAGGAACGGGCGCTGGGGGGTGTCAGGGGTTGCATTTGTCCTCCCAGAGGGCAGAGTGGTGATTTTTTGAATGGAGCGGGCCAAAGGAGCGGTCCCTCGATGTGCCTTAGCAGCAGGACTCAGTTCCGTGTCTGTGGGCAGAGCAGGAGCGGGGCAGCTGGGCAGGGCCGGGCCCCTGCCTGCACCCGGGGCTGCTGTCCCGTCACTGACACAGCTCCTGCCTGCGACGCCCTGACCTTTTATCCAGATTTCATCTGCTCAGGGATCCGCAATCTGGGTTAAATATAACCTCCTGCTGCATCCTGTTCTTCTCCAAAAGGAAACTGAGTCATGACATTCTGAAGAGCAGCTGGGAGTACAGGGATCATCAAAATTGGGGATTGTCTGAGCTTAAAGCTTTTGTCATAGCGAGAGAACCGAGGGAGGGATTGTAATTCCCCTCTGGTGGTTGTGGTGGAACCTCTTTGCCCTGTGTCTGAATTGTGGGGGTGGGAGGTTACATCTTGATTTAATTGTAAAACTGACTTATTTACTCCCCATTTCTTTGTACATAACTTAATTTCCAAATTCTACATTGAATTTATTAAGATAATCTACACTCGTTAATGCTGTGGTTGACTTTTGAAAGGCTGATAGTGTCCATAAGATCCATTTCACAGTTTGCTGCCTGTTCTGAATCAAATACAATAAATTGCCTGAGAGGGATTTCTGTCTGATGCTCGTTGGTGTGCATCACCCCAGCTTCTAGGATTGTATGAGTTTCTTCATGCTTTTGAAAATGATTTTATAATTTAAATAGAAGAAATGCTGGTTACCTGTCTGTTTTCAGGTATTTTTTGTTGGTGGTGTTTTGGAAGTGCTATAAATAGTGTGTTTTAAATTTAAGTTCACCTTTTCTAATAGTTAATGAGGGGTGACTGGTTTGTTGGCTTTTATTAATGGCACCATCCAAAGCTCCTGGGTTGATTTAAGGTTATTTCAGAGCTGTCATTTCAGTAGTTTGGTTGAGTTTATCTGTCTTGCAGGGGTTAAGAAATTTAATTTATCTACAGGATCTTTACCTCCTCAACACCTGAAAGTGCAATTGGACTATCGTAACAAATAAGGAAGTGCTTTGATATTTTTCTGTGTAACGTGTATGATAGAAATCTGCAGCTTCTTTCCAAGTGATTTTGGTTTAGTCCAGGTTGATACAGGTACAAGTGTTTCCTTTTCAAATGCTTATGGTGGAATTACACTTTATTAAACTCACAGAGCCCGGGAATGGATCACTTGACATGGCAAATGTCTGTTTTATTTTGGAGGAGTTGTTTGCTATCTGAACGGCAGTTTGCTGTTCCTAACAAGATTGCTTTACAAACACAAAACCTCAACCCCTAAAACAAAGCAAGTGCAGACAGATGACAGCGTTGTCTGCAACTTGACAAGATGATATTTGATTTTTGGAATTTTTTTCCCTGGTAGTTTGGGTCTCTGAGTCTTGACTTTGATTCTCTGTTTGAACACAGAGGCTGACAGCCCCAAACCCCCAAACTTCCTGAATGTCACTGCATTCTCTGTTCTGCCCAACAGCTTAGCTGAGAATTATTTAGTCTGGCCCGGTGGCCATTGCAGCAACAAATGACAAAATGCTCTTCAAATGGGTGTAGTGACATAATTCCTATTGAAGAAATGTTGATTACTGTCACAGTGTGGATGCTCTGTGTGCTTTAGTGCTCAGGGCTTATCTTTCTTGCACAACATAAGCAGTATGAATGCCAAAATACACCTCATTTGCAAGTGCTGTTTGCATGATAAATTTTATTTTTCTAATCTCCCCTATCAACAGACCCAATTTTTTTTTTAATCTTCCCGATGACATAAAAATGCATTTTAATGAAGCAAATTATCAAGCTTTGTCTCTTCTGTGTACGAGCGGGGCGGCCACATTCAATTAGGCTGAAAAATGATCATTTGTTCTATTACAGGCTGTAACAGAGCGAGTGGAAAACCATGATCCATCACCAGTTGCTCAGCTTTATGTTACTTAAATCACTTGCCATCCTGTCAGGGGCTCGGAATCCTCCACGGGAGCCATTATTTAATTTAAGTTTGTAAAGGTGTCACTTGTTTGATAATAGGCTGCTTCTGTAGTAGATGAATAGGGACTAAATATTCATCATTTTCTGCATCCATCCCAGATCCCTAATGAGTTACAAGGATAGCAGTGCCAGTAGAGCTAATGATTATAATGCCCTGAAAGGAATTTGACAGCAGTAAGGACTCGATCCAGAGGGAAACTCCACACCTTGCAGTGGGAAAAGGTTCTCCCCCAGAGGGTGCTGGGCACTGAACAGGGAATGGGCACGGCCGAGGCTGCCAGGGCTCCAGGAGGCACGGGGTGGGAGTGCCGGGGTGTTCTGGGCAGGGACCAGAGTTGGATCGGTGCTCCCGTGGGTCCCTTCCAGCTTGGGACATCCCAGGGTTCTGTGAATTCTGCTGCAGCTGGAAAGGCTTCGTTTCTGAGCCTGGCCACACGATGCTCCCAGAGCTGGCGCGAGCAGCTTCATATGAGCTGCAAGGAAACGCAGAGTGGGGTGTGGCAGAAAGCTGGGGTCCCTTCCTTGGCCACCGAGGAGCTTCACCCTGCAGCTCCTCACAGAGGGCCCAGCTGAGCCCCGGAGCAGCTCCGAGAGCCCGGAGTGCCGGGGTGCCGAGCCAGCTCCTCTCTGCAGCGCCAGCTCCCCTCTGCTCTCCCCGTGCCCAGAGCTGTGCCACACGTGCTGATCGCTGCCCAGGAGGCTGCACCTAAAAACTGCTGCTCGCTGCTGCTGCCCGGCCTTGTTTTTATACTTCGTGTGCCTCGTGGTTTTGACTGGTTTGTGGTGAAGGCTTTGTGGTTGTGCTTCAGCTTTTACGGCCTCTTGACACCTCCCCTGCTCCCCCTGTGCTTGTTCGCCGTGGGTTTCCCGATCCTTTTGTTCTTCCCTCCTCCCCCCAGCCCTCTCACAGCATCCCTCAGATTTATATGGCTTTTAGGCTGCGTGGGGAGATTGATCAGCCAGGCCTTATGCATTTAGAGGAGCTGATAAATGACACGGCAGCGCATTCCCCTCCACTGCTCTGGAATAACTTCAGCGCTCAAATCAAACATCCCATTTGCCACAAATTGGGGAAGGCAAAGAGGGCACCTCTGGTTTATTAGGGTGCATATTTCATTTATCTGTTATGGGAGGTATTGTCCAGTTCTACGTGTCTGCGGAGGTAATTCCAGTCTCAGCACCACTTCCCCCTTGCCTCCCTCCCCTAATAACCACCTTCAAGATTTCCTTTCCAGTGTTCACCTTTGTGCATTTCTGGTCCTTCATTTTCAAATCTTTAATCATTTCCTCTCTTATTTGTGGTCCCTTTTTCACAACTGGCCCCATTCTCCCCCTCACTGAGGATGTGTCCCTCAGCCTGGAATTTGATTTTTTCATCACCAGTATTTCTTCTTTGCATGCTCAGGTGTCTCTTCACTGCACTACAGTCTGTGGCAGACTTATTCTGAGAGGAATTTAGGGAGTTTCCAGAGGTTGCCTGATGTCATTTTGGCAAAGGTCAAAAACTGGAATTTGTATCTGAGTGCCTGAATTCCGTCCTGGGCATCGCTGCAGTCACAGCCCCCCTGTTAATGATTTACCTGGGAAGGCACCTACAGAAATACCTGCCTCTCCAGAGGGAGAATTTCCATTTTGCCTCATTATTCTTGGATTTGTTCATTGCTCCGAAGTCTGGAGGCTCTTGAAGTGCTTTTATTTGTTTCCTTCTGCCATTTGCATAAAAATCCCTGTTCGACAGCAGAAACTGTCTCCAGAATAATTGACAATAATGGTTGAAATCCCAAGGGAACATTTCTGCAGTAGGGAACTTGCACTGGAAATGCTGTGTTTGAGCCTTGAAGGATCACACAGGGTATTTCAGGTGGTCTGAGTGGTGCTTTTTTGTGCTTGGTGTTTCAAATGGACCAAAAGGACCAAAAATGTCCCAGTAAAAGAGAACAACTCCAGCCTTGCATAACAAGGATGTGCATTTGCTGCACTCTGTTTGGTCTGTGTAACAGAAAGAGGATTTTCTGCTGAAAAAGATGCAGAAAAAGGCAATATTCTGATGTTGAAGGAGAGAACCTGAGTGGGAGTGTATTTTTGGGGTTCAGAGTGTGTGAGGAAAGGAAAAGGTCAATATTCCCAGCTGATGGATGAGAACCATTCCTTGGGAGGAGAGGAGGTCTGGGAGGACAGTGCTGTGTTGTCTTTCTCACTGCTTGGATGTATCTTTAGCTCTGCTTCTGCATCCTATGCCTTGACTGGTTCCCTCATGTTCAAAAACCCCAACAACAACTGGAGCTATGAGTAATTTTTTTTAGAAAATACATTCGTACCAAGTCTGGGTGAACAGGAGTTTGAGAAATGAAAACAAGGAGCTTTTCTTTTTCTCTCTGTTTAGCTTGAAATTTGCAGGTTTAGTGCTGAATTTCTTCTACTTACCTGTTTTAAAGGGAGGTACTTTGAGATGCCATGGGGGAAAGGAGGCATGTCCTTGAAAAGGAACATGTCCAGCTCTTGCTTTTTACTTGCTCTTTGGGTTTGATGTACAAGAAGGCATTCTGTATATTAGCATTTTAACAGCGGTTTAAAATAACAGTCAGAAATGAATCTCTTTGTGTACAGAAAAGGCAATCTGAAGTATAATCAAAAGCTTTCTGTTGTCTCTTGTCAGCAGCACATTGTTTTGCTTTTCTGGGTCACAAATGTGCCAGACCTTCGTTCTGTTTAACTCTTAAAAGGCACCTTTAAAAAATCATTTATGTAAAAACACACTCAAATCACTTTAGCTTTGTTTGCCATACTGAAAAACTGTTGATTGCAGGAGACAGAGAATGTTTGATAAACAGAAAGCTCTTTTTTGTCAGCAAGGGCAGTCTCCAGCGTGGGGGTTTGAGGCTGGTGCCCACAGAAGGGGTGAGCCTGGGACTCGCTGTGAAACCTGGTTCATGTGCCACCGGTTCCGAAGCTCATGGGAGGGCAGCTGGATGCTGCCAGGCCTGGACCCGCCTGTCCCACCTGCACAGGTGGATCTGCCTGGCAGCAGAAGCTCTGTCCTGGCCATTTAAATATGAGCCTGGGTTGGCCAACGGGATTTCTTGCTGGTGGAAATGATTTTGTTGAATGGAATGAGGAGCTGCCTCTCTGTGCTGCTCTGGGAGGACAGTCCCGAGGGAGGCCCAGGACTTGTTGCTCCCTCTGGAAGATCCTCCTGCCCCTCTGTGTGGTGCCAGTGGTTTGGAAAAGGGAATGCCTCCTCTTCCCACTCTTCTTTTAGTGGAGAAGAGGAAATTGCAAACTGACCAGGCCTCAAACAAGAGGGTTCGTCTCTGCCTGCCTCTTCATCCCTCTGCTGAAATGTGGGACCATTAGCAGTGAGGTTACCACGGCCGATAATGCCTGGAATAATCCAGGAATTGTTCTTCCAAGAGTCGGGGCTGTTTATCCAACACCCCTTCCAGAGCTGCAGAAAAGGAAAGTCAGGTTTCCTTTTCTCCTGCTGCTGCTGCTGCTTTAATGCCCGGGCAGGGTTTGATCCGATCATCAGCTGCCGCGGTGGCTCTGCGGGCTGGGCTGGGCTCGGGTTTCTGACTTTATCTCGTTTAGGGGCTCACATTTCTGCTGCCATACGCTGGGTGATCGCTGCCTCCCCGCAGCTCGGTAACAAGCGGGAGTGGAATGGAGCAGGGAGCGTGTGTTCCTCACAAAGCCTTTGGAGCTGGATTGTACAGTCGTGCCCGGAGCAGGGGCGGGCGAGGCACAGGGACCGCTCTGTCGGTGCAGCCCTCGGACATTTGTCAGCAGCTCCCATCCCTCCATCCCTGCATCCATCCCTGCATCCATCCCTGCTGCACAGGTTGCCTGGCAACCCGGGCCGGAGCCAGCGGGGCCGGTGCCTCTCGGAGCAGGTCGGGGATGATTTATCGCGGGGCCGGGCAGGGACCCGGGAGGCAGCGCCGGAGCTTTTAACGGGAACTGCCTGGAGCTGAGGGCTCGGGAGCGTTTCATCCGGGATGTGCAGTGAGAGCACCCGGAGCCGATCGTCGGGGTGCAGTTAGAGCAAACAGAAAGCTCCTCGTTTAGACATAATTGATTTTTTTTTTCCTCTCTGTTTTGTTTTCTGTTTCCCATCGAGACTCCCCCACAGACACAGGCATGGTGCAGAACGGGAATCTAAGGTTTGCCTGGTGCTTTGGGTGAACCTGACATCTCTCTCTTTATAAAAATAGCTCTGGTAGAATCCTGATGGGAAAATACAGCTGGGGTCAGCACAAAAGGTTAGCAACACCCTGACAGCTCCAGGCCCGGGGTGAAGGAATAGCTGGATTCTCCTGCAGCTCTGGAAATGTCTGAGAGCTGTTGTGTCACCTTCAATATCGTGTTGCCTTTCATGCAGACTCTTGCATTGATCCCTGGCATTAAACAGGGGAGGGAGAGAGGAGTTTCGCAGACTGGCATTTAGGTAGTGGTTCATGCTGTGGTCACATGGAGAACACTCACCCTCTTGAAACATCACCTTCAATAACGTAAATGGGAGGAAACTGGGGCAGCCTTTAGGTTGAGGACCTCAGTTCAGCTCCTTCTGCTGGCTGGAGTCCTTTTCCCAGCCTAGTTGTGAAGAGGGATGGGCAATCCGTGCAAAGCATGTTGACAAGAGCATTTGTGTGTGTCTGAGAAGGCAAAGAGGAGAAAAAGGATGATGAATCCACTCTGACCTCCTGAATGGCAATATAAATACTTTATTGAAAATTCTAAATAAATGTGTTTGTAACCAGTAATCCTGCTCTGCATGCAATCTCATTTAGCCAACTGGGTATGCAAATGTGCTATTAATGTGTTTGCATCCAGTATAAATACACAAATCTAATCTGTTTATATATGTCATTTACACACAGCTGTGCTCACGCTCACTTAATACCAATATTTCCAGCCAGCCAGAGGTACCATGGGAGCTCCATTGTTCCCAACAAAAGCAGCTCCATGGAAGGGGGGTCATTATCATTGCAAGATCTTTTGGCATTCCCTCGAGGGAGGCTGTTAATGACTCTCCGTCTGTGGCTGCTGTGGGTACTCGGAGCACAGGCTGGGAGGTGCCTCTCCCGCAAAGCTTTGGGTTGAATCCCCCACACTTCGAGGCAGGCTCTCATTTTTCAGCATAATTTTTCAGGAAGACAAAGCAATCCAGTTGGGAGGGAGAGAGCAAATTGTTGGGCACCTTGAAGGCTTTCAGCTGATCTGTTCCTTGTCAGTTTGTTTATGGAGGACACTTGATCTCACGGGCAGATGGCCTGGGCAGTGTAAGGTTTTTGTCATGTGTGGGTGACCAGGGGTGCGCTCTGGACAGGGGCTTTGAATTTCCAGTGGGAGCTTTCATGCCTTGTAATATAGAGTGGTATCTAATGAATAACGTCAAAATATTTTGGTTTTCTGTGTCTTTGAGTGAGAGAACTTGGTGAAAACGTGATTTTATTTTCAAAATACCACAAAGATTAAAGGATAATTTTGTCTTGATGCAGCAGAATTATTTAATTTTAAAAAATTGTCAAGAAAAATAAATAGAGCAGTATCTGTGGTCTGTCTGGTGTAGTGGAAGTTGTCCCTGCCCATGGCAGGGGGTTGTTACTGTGTGATGTTTAGGGCCCTTCCAACCCAAACTGTTCTATGATTCTGTTAAAAGAAAGCTAAATTTGGGGTTAGGATGTATTTTGCACTAAAATCCCAATCTGCAGTTGAGATGAGGTGGGATCACCCCCTGTTGTCCCGGCAGCAGGGCCTGGAAAGGACAGGGCAGGACCTGAGTGAAGATCTAAGACAGGTTTGTGTAAGAGCCACCTGACATCTTCAGGTTGGGTCTTCGTAATGAAACTCTCAGGATACCTTTGCTTCCTCTGTTTGCTGTTAACTGTGAAAACCCCGTAAATTTTTCTACCATATTTATTATAAAACTTAAAAATTCATATTAAATAAGGAAGGTGGTGACAGCTTCATCTGCCTAGAAAATCTTGGGCCTTTCCAGACATGCACTAAACCTATTGCTTTCATAATAGCAAAATCTTCCATTTTATTTGCTTAGAATTAAGGAAAAGGTTGAGAGAAGAACTTGCTGTTCTTGGATGTAAGCTAAAGAGGGGAATTATTTTTAATTTTTTTATAGAAAGATTGAGAAATAAAATCCTTATTTCCTGGATTGAGAAAGATCAGAAAAGGCCCTGTGTGTTTGTAAATGTTTTGCATTACACAATGTTCTTCACTCATTAACCAGGTGGAAATCATAGGAAGGGAATGAAACAGCACATGGAATTTCATAGAGAAAGTACATTTGATCTAAACTCGACTGAAGCACCGCCTCAGAAGAGACACGTTGGGAGCAGTGATAAATTTGCAGGTTCCTGAGAGTCGTGCTGCCTTTCTGAAGGTTTCAGTTGGAAATCGCAGCGCTGGTTGAACAGGCTGTGTTTGCAGGGGATGTTATGGGTGCGTGCTTTCAGCACCAGCTTTAGCTGGGGTTTGTGAGGTAGAGAAGCACACTGGGAGCTCGGTTCCCAGGGAATGCCGGGGTGCAGGATTTGCAGCAGCCAGTTCCTCCTGCCAGGCTGTAATCTGGGGATAATGGAAACCCTGACGCGCGAGCTCAGCCCCGGCTCTGCACTGGCACTGCCAGCCCCGTGACAAACGTGCCAGCTGAGCTCTGTCAGGCACAGCATAATGGCTTTGTGTATCTTGTCAGGAGATTTGTTCCTCGGGGTAAAATATGGGACCTGCAAGTAACACACAGGCAAACATTAACATGCTTGTTCCTTGTTCTCCCTGGGTTATTTATAGCTCCCTGTTTACATGCAGGATGCTGCAGCATCTAATGCATTTCATCAAATTATCAGATGGTATTAGGAGGCCTTGTGTTGGGGCTGGTCAATAGCCATGGAAACCACTCCATAAAACAGAACTGTGTCTGTCAGCACCGACCGCCCCACAAGCCGTGGGATTTCCTAAAGCTGCTTCACAGCACTCATTATCCACAGCACTTTTTTAATTGTGGCACAGTTTGTCTTCAGTGAGCTGCACAAACAATAATGCTGACAGAATCCTGTCATAAGCAATCTTTTAAAGTAAAACAGAAGTGGTAAAATTGAAATGTTTGTCCTAAAAATCCAAATTATGTACTTGTAAAAATGAAACATTGTGCACCAGAGCCACTTCCACTTCTTATCCAAACTTATCCATAGGTCTGAGCCTCGTTGTTCCCCCAGCCCTGTGTTGTGAGGCTATTTTAGCCTGGCAGCTGTCGCTCCCAGATGCCTCCTGTGAGCAGTGCAGCATCTCTGGCAGCATTAACACATGGACGTGGAATTCGGTGCTTGTCATTTGTGCAGAGGAGAGCAAATTCAATCAGTGTCAGGCAGTCTGCTTTGTGAGACACTGGAGAGCAACAGGTCACCTCTGATTTGGTGTGCAACTATTTAGTTCTTTTATATTTAAAACCATTTTGAGGTCTCTGTTGGGCTTGACTTGGAGAAAAGGAGTAGCTGTTCTTGCTGCAGGGAGAATGGGACATGATGCCTGAATTAACAAAAGACTAGAATGGAAAGGAAAATTTTTTTAAAACATATTGTTAAGGTTTAGAATTTCTGTCAGAGTTTCTGAAATTATTTTTATGTACTTTGTTGTAATTTGTACATTAAGAAGTGTCCCTCTCTTGCCTTTCCAAGAGGCACAAAACTCCTTTATGGTCGGATATCTCACAGTGCCTCAGTGGCCCAGGGATGATGCTGCACAACATCAATAAAGGTGACAGAACTGGCCAGAAGGATTGACTTCATTCCTACTTGGAAATTTGGAACCGCATTCCAAGGTTCCTCTAGTTCTGTTCTTCAGATGGGCTCTATGCTAGGCTTGCATTCCCAGTAGGGATTTTTGACATCCCATGGGATCAAAGGAAAACAGTTTGTCATAGGCTTTATTAATAGAGTTGAATCACAACACAAACCAAACATAACATAGTTTGGTTAGAAGGAAATTTAAAAAAAATAAATTAAATGGTCCCCTAAGAATTCAAGTGCACCATAGTAAGTCTTGGGCAAAATAAGGAATAGGGAATTGGGTGTTCTCATTTTATGCCGTGGCCCAGATTGTGGTCTTCTATTTCCCTGAGCTGTTCCATCGTTGGTTGGAGTGTTCCAGCTCTGGTTTCTCCTTATTCCCTACAGCTTTTCCTGTCACCTTTTCCTCTGTGTGCTGTGAAGTGATGCTGCAGGGGCACCATCCCTCTGATACAGCCCAGGAGGCAGCGATGGCAGAGCCGGGGACTGAGAGCATCCTACAGTTCCCTTTGGAGTGCCTGCCTTTAGATGTTTCTCCATGTAGTTGGTTTCCATCCTCTGTGAATTCCTGCAGACAGGAATTGCACTGATCTTTATGATGTGGGGAGTGGGGTTGGGGTGTGTTTGTCACTGCTGCTGCCACCTTCCCTTGCCTAGAGCATCAGCCACAGTTTTGTGGTGCCAGGGCAGTGATCCACCCACCCCAGCATAATGAGAATTCCTTGGGAAAATTCACATGGTAAAAATGAGTATATGAGTGCGTTAGGGACCAGCTGTACTCCGTGGGCACTCAATATCCTGCTCTGTAGGTACCTGTGTGACTTCTGCCTGTATCTGGGGGCTGGTACCTTGCTCTCAGTAAAATTTCCCGTGTTTGGGAGCTCAGGCACCCCTTAGACGCCTAAATTGTGGGCGCTGCGCTGGCAGGTTTGAAGGAGCAGGTGGGTATGAGTAAATCACGCACTGGAAGGGACGGTAATCTCCAAGCCTTTACAACCGCTGGTTAATTCTCGTCTCCGTGCCCCTGGGCACGTTCTTGGCGAGCTCTGCAGTCTTGCTGGTTTTGAGGGTCAGGGTTAGGTGAGGATAGATCCCTGTGGGAGCAAACCTGCAGAATCCTGAGCAGGAGGTTCCAAAGAGCCTCTTCGCTCGCATCCAGGGTTGTGGTGGGGGCCACCGAGGTGCTGAGAGCGCTGCTTGAGCAGTGAATTAACCTTCCTGGCATTCCTGATGCCCTTCACAACATGGAAGCCTCTGATCGCTGCCCACCTCCTTCAAGCAGGTGTTTGCAAAAAGCTGTGATCCAAAACACATGAAGCCAAATCGAGGCTCATTTCTCTTTAGGGAATTATAAAATCTCATCTCCCTCCCTTCACTGGAATAGTAGGGCCCACATATTCAACATGCATTATCTTTTTTTGCAGGCAGAATTTGTTATTTACTCGTTGTTTATACCTGTGCACAGTGTTTATGGGGATGGAAGAGGCCTTTTATTTTTTTCCTTGTTTCTTTACAGGGAATTACGAATTCTCATTTCCCTCCTTGCCCTAGAATAGTAAAGTCCACATACTCAACATCCCTTACCGGTTTTGCAGGCAGAATTTGTTATTTGCTTGTTGTTTATACCTGTGTACGGTGTTTATAGGAAAGGAAAAAGCCTTTTTATTTTGGTGTTCATAGGAAAGGAAGAAGTCCTCCTCTAGAAAGACTGTCCCTTCCAGAGAAAGGCACTTGGTTTAGTCTTAAATCTCCTGGTACTGGTTCGTGCTGGGGATGTGTTGGGGGGTCGTGAGAGGGTCGTGGCCGTGTCCCACGCCGCGGGCAGCGGCCGGTGCCAGAGGCCGTGGCTGTGCCGAGGGAAGGTGCCGGGGAGAGGACGAGGACGAGCAGGAGAGAGGACGGAGAGGACGAGCGGGAGCAGAGGCGGGAGCGGTGCTGGCGGCCGGGGGCCGCTCGGGGCCGGGGAGCTGCTGAGGGGCAGCGCCGGGG